>JARGCV010000142.1:1370000-1904256 GCA_034064705.1 Bothrops alternatus
ACAGTGTCGCCTGGCGGGGCCTAAGGAAAGAGCCTTCTCTGTTGCGGCCCCGGCCCTCTGGAATCAACTCCCCCCGGAGATCCGTATTGCCCCCACCCTCTCCGCCTTTCGCAAATTACTTAAGACTCATCTTTGCCAACAGGCCTGGGGCAGTTAACACCTGGCCCCAGCCAGTGTTTGTATGTTTGTTTTGGATGATTGGTCTTTTAATTGACGGGTTTTACAAATGTTTTTTATATATTAGATTTCTACATGTAGTATTTATGTTGTGAGCCACCCTGAATTCTTGAAATAGGGCAGCATAGAAATCTAAGTAATAAATAAATAAATAAATAAATAAATAAATAAATAAATAAATAAATAAATAATAAGCGTTGATAATTGCCTGGAACCAGCCTCGTACCACCTCCCGGGATGCCAACACCAACCAGGAGGGGCACGGGTCCAGTAAACATGTGGTCGCCCTAAGTCCCCCCAGCAACCTGTCCACGTCCTCGGGAGTCACGGGGTCAAACTCAACCCAGGTAACGGTCTCAGGACCAGACTCCGCCTCTCCCACTGGACATACCCAGTTGAGGTCAAAGCCTTCCCGTATCTGAGCGATTTTATCATACAGATATTTTCCAAAATCCTCAGCTCTACCCTCTAAGGGGTCTCCTCTCACCTCCTGATGAAGGAGGGAGCGGGTAACCCTAAACAGGGAGGCTGGGTGGTTATCTGATGACGTGATAAGAGCAGTGAGGTAAGAACACTTCTCTGCTCTTATCGCCGCTAGGTAGGACCTAATATGGTCTCTTACCAGTGTTTGGTCAGATTCGGCACGGCTCGACCTCCAACTGCTCTCTAGGCATCTTTTCTGGCGTTTCATCTCTCTCAACCCCTCATTATACCAAGGGGCCGATCGAGACCCACGCCGAATCAGAGGCCACAAAGTCACAACTCGATCCAGAGCACCGGCAGCCACCCTATCCCAGGCCGCCACCAGCTCGTCGACTGAGTCATGTATCAGAACCTCAGGAATTGGCCCAAGCTCTGCCTGGAACCACTCGGGCTCCATCAGCCGCCTGGGGCGGTACCATCTCACCGGTTCCGCCTCCCTGCGGTGGGGTGCAACAGTCAAAAAGTCCAAGCGAAGGAGAGAGTGATCAGACCATGACAGGGGTTCAATAACTATATCCCCTATATTCTGATCACTCAGCCACTGTCCAGAGACAAAAACCAGGTCAAGCATGTTCCCCCCTGTGTGTGGGGGGCCTTGAATTACCTGGTCCAGGTCCATGGCTGTCATGGAAGCCATGAACTCCCGAGCTTCCCCGGACGCCCTGCCCACAGACGGCAGGTTGAAGTCACCCATAACTATTAGCCTGGGGACCTCAACCACCACCGCGGCGACAACGTCCAGGAGCTCGGGCAGGGAGCCAGGTACGTAATCAACACCGCCCTCGTACCCCCAAGGTCCCACTTCACCAGGAGGGATTCACAGCCTGCCGTCTGAGGAACAGTGACCTCCCTCGGCCTGAAATCTTCCCTGATCACGACCACCACTCCCCCACCCCTGCCCTGAGCTCTCGGCTGGTGGAATGCAAGGAAACCCAGTGAGAAGCACTTTTATAGGAAATTGGGGGAAATAAGCTTAACCAAATATTAGGGCTGGTTCATATGCCCCAGACCCTAATGATGCTCCTGTTGTAACAAAAATTCATGAAAGCATGGTTACAATACTGCACTTTTTTCTACTCACAGAAAATATTCAATATTTTAAAAAATTAACTACAGAGCTACTGTAATTTTAAATATACTCTGAATAAAATCTAAACAGCATAGTGAATTCTTACAGGCTTTCACTAGAACCATTATCTACAATTTCTTATCTTTTCTTTCTTCCTTTGACTGAATTTCTTTATCATAAGTGGTAGCTATGAAACCTTCTAGCACATGGTTGTTTCACTGTAATGTTAAATGACTGTAGCACTTACATAATCATGGGCTGCAGTGATAGGCTTCATTATACAGACTGCATCTTCATGCAGAATGAAGGTCCTGCTATTGGCTAAATGGAAACTGGAAAAGTCACTATGATTTCAGTATAAGAATCTTACTGAAGGAGAGTAGCACCGGGCCCAGTGCTCTTCAACATCTTCATCAATGATTTGGACCAGGGGATAGATGGGGAACTCATCAAATTTGCAGACGACACCAAGATGGCAGGAATAGCCAACACTCCAGAAGACGGGCTTAGGATACAGGAGGATCTGGACAGACTTGAACACTGGGCGCTATCTAACAAAATGAAATTCAATGGTGAAAAAAATAAGTTTCTAAATTTAGGCAAGAAAAACTAAATGTATAGGTATATTTTAGGGAGTACCTTGCTCAATAGTAGTAACTGTGAGAGGGACCTCGGAGTCCTAGTGAACAATCACTTAAATATGAGCCAGCAGTGTGCTGCAGCTGCCAAAAAAGTCAACACAGTGCTAGGTTGCATTAACAGAGGGATAGAATCAAGATCAAGCAAAGTATTAATACCACTTTGCAATGCCTTGGTAAGGCCACACTTGGAATACTGCATCCAGTTTTGGTCACCACGATGTAAAAAAGATGTTGAGACTCTAGAAAGAGTACAGAGAAGAGCAACAAAGATGATTCGGGGACTGGAGGCTAAAGCATATAAGGAAAGGTTACTGGAATTGGGTATGTCTAGTTTAATGAAGAGAAGGACGAGGGGGGACATGATAGCAGTGTTCCACTATCTCAGGGGCTGCCACAGAGAAGAGGGAGTCAAGCTATTTTCCAAAGCGCCTGAAGGCAGGACGAGAAGCAACGGATGGAAACTAATCAAGGAGAGAAGCAACCTAGAACTAAGGAGAAACTTCCTGACAGTTAGAACAATTAACCAGTGGAACCACCTGCCTCCAGAAGCGGTGAATGCTCCAACACTGGAAGTTTTAAAGAAGAAACTGGACAGCCATTTGTCCGAAATGGTATTTCAGCTGCAGCTGCCCCTGCTAGCATTTGAGACAGCATAATAATAATAATTTTAATATTCTGTGTCTCAGAAAGTCAGGAGGACAAAGTCTATGACTTAGAAGAGATAGAGAAGGAAGGAGGTACATAGCCGACACACAGAGATTGCTATAAACTGCTGTATGCAGGTCTTACTTAGGGCCTTCTTTCTAGTCTACAATAAAACAATTAAACCAAGTCATGTTCATGAGCCTTTAGCCATGAAATTGATTCAATTCAAATCGGGATGAATTAACACATATCTAAATATCAGAAACTATAATTTCTACAAGAAGCAGTGTGCAATAAATGTGAATCACTGGAGTCAAAGCTGAAATGACAAGAGTGACTGCCTAGCATATGCTTCATAATGAGTCAAGACTTTTACTGGACCTTACCTTTCATCTCAAAGGTATTCATGCCAGATTATCTCAAAGATATTCATCCCAGATTTTTAAATATGTTATTTTCCAACAAATGTTATACAATAACCTAGAACGAACCTAGAACTAAGGCGAATAATTAATCAGTGGAAAGACTTCCCTCCAGAAGTTGTGGGTGATCCAACCCTGAATATTTTAAAGAAGAGATTGGATAGCCATTTGTCTCCTGCTTACGCAGGGGGTAGGGCTAGAAGACCTCCAAGGTCCCTTCCACCTCTCTTATTCTGTTAACAGTTAGAAGTAGTTTGGGTGGGCCAATCTCCATCCAGGTTTTCAACTAGTGACTTGTTCCAATTAGCACTGCACTGAAAGTTTAAAATAAAAGATGTGGAATGAAACACTCTACAGTCAGGGCTCCTACCGTAGTAGCATGCCTGCCTGGACCAAAATTTAGTGAGTTGGCGACTGAAGGAGGAGGAGGAAGAAGAATCAAGGCAGATAGTAACCATCCTCCTACAACCAGATCAGGAGGTGCAGAGATAAAGCAATGAAATATTATAAAAAATACAGTTTTTAAAATGGCATAGTGAATCGAAAGGGGAGGAGTTGTCATAACCAATTATGTAAGGAAATTGCTTTCGATTGTTGGCTATAAAGCATGAATAATTAAGCATGTCCTAAGTCTTTGAACTGTATTGGGAAATAGCTATTCTGTTATACACAATCATTTTGAGAGTAGTATAGAATTACATAAATTAATAATAACTGTAAAAATGAAATCTGGCTTCATTAATTTGCCAGAGGACTTACAGTAAAAAGCATATTGCTCCCCGTGCTTCACCAAAACATGACAGCAAAGGGAAAATCAATTTGATCTTTTACAATGGATGGAAAAAAAAACAGCTGCTGCATGTTAGCTTTGTTCTCAACACTTCCTTTAACAACTTCACTCTTGTTATTTACATTTTTCTAGTATAAAACATGTTATTCCAACATCAAATAGCAAACAGATCAGAGACTACTGCAAGAAATAGTTGATGCCCTTTGAGGGAGCTGACCTCAAGTCTTGCCAACCCATTTCTTAAGCAACATCTATCAGAAAATTCAAATTTTATTCCATGACACTTCAAAAGCTGTCTTCCCCCAAATTTGCTTCAACAGTTGGCAGTACATGTCCTGATGAATGTTTATTTGCATATCTAATAAACACGTTCTGGGGGGGAAACACAGGTTTTGGTTTTTTTTTCAGTTTATTCAACTGAGTTATTCCATTTCCATTATAGCTACTTACCATATTCTCTCAATCCAATTACTCTCTATGAAATCTACTTGAAATGTTCTTTCCTTTTCTTTTTTCTTTTGGGTTTTCCATGCACATTGCTTCTAACATGCAATTTACCAAACTTTGATTTTTTTTCCAGCTATTCCAGCTATCCAAGGTGAGGAGGAGAAAGAAGAATTGGAATGTGTCATTTCCTTGAAGGCTTGGAACTACCACTTCCAAGGTAATTATCACTTCTCCGTTCCATAATCAGTGCATTTTTTAAAAAATAAAGACTACCTAGCGCTGTCTGTGAGTGGAGTACATGTTGATCCTTATTCATCAGTCCAAAACCACTAATTGAAAATAACAGAAAGAAAAGACAAACACTACGAAAAACGCAGGTCGGCTTACCTGTGGCTGACATATTTTTATGGTATTTTAATTAAAAATTCACGGGTCAGCTTATCCGCAAGTAGGCTTATACAAAAGTATATACGGTAATTATACTGTAAAAGATTCGAACTGTAATGGATACTTGCAAGATTTCTGGCAAGTATATCAATATCCTGTGAAGTTTTTTAATACTGTGAAAACATAACATTTTGAAATCCTGAAAATGCCATCGGGGTATCATTAGGGTACCCACAGATAAACATACTGCCAACTAGTGTTTAATGTAAACATTTTAAAAAGAATATCATGATCTTATTTTTTTACATCCCTTTCCATTGTGAAATTATGTTTTGCTTTTTTCCACAATGATAATGTTTACTAACTATATTCTACCAAGTTACTTATTAACAATATCGCCTGGAGCAAATATCCCCACAAAATACCTATATTTTCTCTTATCCTGCAAAAGCCAGAGAGTAGCCTGCTAATTTTTATACTCATACTCTTGCTTGGATAATATTAAGCTGACCTTCTTTCCCTTTCCATACTTAGCAGGCACCCATGATGTCAAGCTGGTTTTCTCTTTCTGCCACACTGGTCATTTCTATCCTAATGGGAAAAAATAAAATTTGAACAACATACTAAGAAACGTAACAAAATATTTATTCCATTTCTTCCTACCTGGAAATATTTATTCACACAGTTGGATGTGTGAAGGCCTCCCTCCCTTCCACCTGGTGATGTTCATAAGACATGCATGGCTAGTGATAGAATTGCCTATTTATCCATGATGCCACAGGGGTCTGATTGCTCAGCGGTTAAAGCCACTGAGCTCATCAGCTGGACAGCCCGGTTCCAGACCCAAGTGCAATGGGGTGAGCTCCTTTTACTTGTCCCAGCTCCTGCCAACCTAGCAGTTCAAAAGCACCGCAAATGTGAGTAGATAAGTAGATACCACTTCGGTGGGAAAGTACAGCATTCCATGAACCTCGGAGTATAGTCATGCTGGCCACATGACCACAGAAGCATCTTTGAATAATCCTGGTTCCCTCAACTAAGAAACAGAGATGGGCACTGCCTCCTAGAATCAGACATGACTGGACAGGAGAAACCTTTACCTTTACCATGAGGCCAGGATGACCAGATAACCAGATACCATCTTCTTCTCCAACCACAAGTGCCCATTTCTAATCAGGAGCTTTCCCCAGCAAACCTGCAATCCCATTTCACTGTTCTGCAGGGAGAGTGTTTCTCCATTATTCTTTCTGTGAAGCTTGCTAGGAGGTATCCTAAGGTATTCTCTGCAACCTGTGTCAATTGAAGTGCTACATTCCTGTTGTTTACATCCTGGAACAGTCCTAAGGGATAATGGCTTGATTTACACTGCAGATGGTATCAAGTAATTAACTTCTTTCAGAATTTGCCTCCTCTAATGCATACATTCTAAAAGCATTCAATTGCTCTTCTCCTTGCTTTCTACAGCTGTACTCTTTTGTATTTACCTCAGCCTATTCTACTATACCTGTCAAGCCAAATGATGGCATTTGAACCTGCAGTTCTTTATATCGCCTGCCTTAAACTGTGATAACTATCTAATTCAGGCACAACATTTTCCTTTCTATAAATTTAAATACATATTGTATTGCCACTTGTGTATTATTTTTCTGATCTCAAGTTTCCCAAAGTACCACTAAATTGCTTGTAAATGTATTCGCTGATGTGATAACCAAAAAGCTACTTTCAAATAGAGCCAAAGATTAGTTGTGGTTTATACAACTGTCTCTCCAAAGAGTTTTCTGTGGTACCAATCCCAGAATATGTTATGTCAGGTTTTCATTGTAATTATAATTCTAAGAGACTCCTGACTGTGCCATACATTCTTCCATTGCCTCTCTCCTAGATCTTGTTGATCATGCATTACATTTTAAGTTGGAAGGGATACTAAAGGATTTACCAACTAATGAACTGTACACTAAAGATCCCCTATGACTGAATGCATCTGAATTTTAAACTTCATCTTTAACAATGACCCAATATTCATCTCTCCTGGAGTATTAGCTAAGCTGTCCCCAATTATTCTTTTTCTAAATTTTATCAAGGTTAACAGCAACCTCATCAGCCTTCCTTTAATAAAAGATTTGTCAAGGATATTTTCATGGAAAATATGGCACAGAATTGATTTGCCATTTTCCTGGGAACATTTCTGAATAATGGAGGGATATGCAAAATCACTCTCCTACGAACCTTGTCATTTTCTCACTACAGAATAAATTGCTTCAGTTTCATTATCATTTTAATTTTTATTTTCTGGTCTGCTCCAGTTCAGAAATATGATGGCCTGAATTATACAGACTGCATTTTAAATGAAGCCAAACATCCTTTTAAACCATGGCATGATAATATTTCATATTTTTACTTTCAATCATGATGAATTTGGCGTTTCCACTGCTGCATGAAACAGAACTGAAGCTATCTGTGTTCCCTCTTTATAGTCAACTTAGACTGCATCAACAGAGATAATTCAGTTTGTCTCACTTACTTATTTACACTAAATTTCATTTCTTCCCTATTACCTAATTACAGAATTCTTTTTGGAATACTTTGTAGGCTTCAGGTTTTGAAAATCTTAATAACTGTCACTCACATCTGGCTCAAAATTCTCATTTGTTTAAGTGAAACAAAACACCAATAAACATTTTTCTTCAGTGAGAAAATCCTGCTGAAGAACTTTTTAACCCAACCTATTTACTATATTTTAGTCAATATTTCACAGAATATTATACTTTTATTCTGCTACTTTCTCAGTTATGTCCCTTGTCCATGGATTTCTTATTCCCTTACTAATAAAGATGTTAAGAGAATTTGCTGGATTCTTGAGAAGAATAATGAATAAAATTAGAGAGATAGGATATCTCAGCTGCAGCAATATTTCAGTGAGCCAGTACCAATTCTCCATGCACAGCATATCTTTTATAATAATCTAATGAAATATAACTTCATTTGACTGGGACTTCTGGTCAAACAAAATCATGACTGCATGGGCTTTAGCTGAAATTCAGAGGTCTTCTGAGGATGTATTGTGAAGGACGCAATGACAAGAATTAATAAGTACTACATCTGGAAATGTTGCTCCTTCTCGCTATGGAATATTTTGATCCACATTTCAGTATCAAATATCCCCATATTAACTACAGAAATCTCCTTTATTTTCTGACTTCCCTTCCTGATTCCTTTTACTAGCATCTTCCTAATCAGTATATAGGTTTTACTACAAGACTTCTATCTTCAAAGGAATAGCTACCAAGAATATAGTATCCATCAATCTGTTTTCTTTATACCTTATTAGCCCCTGAGCAGGTGTTTATGCATTTAATTAAGGTACCATGCTTCACTTCTTAGGTGGTTTTATTAGTAGCATGCTTTCCCTCAACTCAGTATTTCCTAACAAGGTCCTTTCAGATATCTAGAACTAAAAACTGCATCAACCAGCACCCTTATTTGGATCGGGAGTCTCTACTCACAGTCACACATGCCCTTGTCACCTCAAGGATCGACTACTGCAATGCTCTCTACATGGGGCTACCCTTGAAGAGTGTTCGGAGACTACAATTAGTGCAAAATGCAGCTGCGCGAGCGGTTGTGGGCCTGCCCCGTTGTGCCCACATTTCGTCAACTCTCCGCATGCTGCATTGGCTGCCTATTGGTTTCCGAGCGCAATTCAAAGTGTTGGTTATTACCTATAAAGCCCTTCATGGCATGGGACCAGGATACTTATGGGACCGTCTTCTGCCACATGCTTCCCTTCGACCGGTGAGAGCGCACAGGGTTGGCCTCCTCCGGGTCCCGTCAGCGAAACAATGCCATCTGGTGGGTCCTAGGGGGAGGGCCTTCTCTGTTGTGGCGCCCACCCTCTGGAACCAACTGCCCCCTGAAGTCCGCGTTTCCCCCACTCTCCCGGCCTTCCGGAAGAATTTGAAAACTTATCTATGCCGGCAGGCCTGGGGATGATTGTGATTGTGCCTGTATGATGAATGTGTTTGGGGGGTCTTTTAAATGCTTTGTCGACTCGTTTTTTGGTTTTTAAATGCTGTGTTGTTGTTTTTTTTGTTATGTTGTTAGCCGCTCCAAGTCCTTTGGAGACGAGCAGCATAAAAATTCAATAAATAAATAAATAATAAAAAATAATAAATAATTGTGTTTCAAGGATTATTGAGAGATTATGATTAAAAAAAAGTTTGAAGGGACAAACTTTGAAATGTTTCTCTCTACTTCTCTCTTCCTCCACCTCTCTCTTTTTGAAAGTCTGTGTAATAATATATACTGGATCATTTCTACATCACATTTGTTGGCACCCTCAAAGGGCTTCTTCGGAACATTGCCGCTATTAACAAATCTACTGTCTAAACAACACTGAAACGTAGTACTGTGTTTCTTAAATTTCACTGAATTTAATAAGATATAAATAGACTCTGTCTTCAAAATTGCAACCTTCATCTTTAATGAAGCTCTTAAAATTATGTTTGAAGACTAGAAGTGTGATTTTAAAACAGGAGGAAAAAAACATTGATAACCTGCACTGTTCTGATGACACTACTTTAATAGCCGAAAATGCAATGTAGTGTAATAAAGCGCAGTTATTTCAAAATTGTCTTATTTTTTTTTAATGTTGGAGCTCTACAGATATTGCCCCTCTAGTCTAGTTCCCATATAGTGGAGGCATACATTATTATAGTTCTTTTGACTGATAAATAGATAGATTTCTCTTTTGTGTTTTAGTCTAAATATAACCATGTTGCTCTTTTATATAAACAATGTTCTTAATTAGCACTTCTATACCCCTGGATCAAACTTATCAGCCTGGATAATTGCTGTTGCTTTTTGCATTGTAAGTAGAGAGCGAGAAAAAAAAATCCCTTTCCTTTTAATAGTCTTTACTTTATTCAGTGGTCTGCAATTACAATCCTGTTCAGTCATCTTTAACCCCGACTAAACATACCCAGATGATTTATATTTTTTCCTAAATTCTATGTCTGCTATTATAATTTGATATCCCTCAAATTTATAAGGAGAAAAAGGAACAATGTAGTTCATTATTACTCTCTACCAAAATCAGTGCAACTTTAAAAAATAATTATTTCATGCTTCTCCTGAAGTTGTTCAGATGATCTGCATAAGCTAAAATAAACCCTGCATAGTTTGTAACCTATGCAAGTGAACAGAACCTGTACAATTAGGTCACCTATAGGTATTGACAAATCTTCTTAAACGAACACATTCACAAGCTACTGGATAGCAATTTCAGCTATTGTTGTTCTGGAAAATTTTCTTGATCTAAAAATCCTATCTCCCCAAAATCAGTATGTGTTTCCTTGATTACAGAAAAGTCTTTGATTGTGTTGATTGCATCAAGCTCTGGAAAGTGCTTAAAAATGCAAAACCCAGAACATCTCATTATCCTCATGCAAAACCTCTACACAGGAGAGGAAGACATAGTCCAGACTGAATTTGGTAAAATAGACTGGCTCCATGCTGGCAAAGGACTGCAACAAGACTTCATACTCTCTCCTTACTTATTCAGCCTACCCTGATCCTGCCCTATCATCAAAGCAATTCTATCTTCCTCAACAATTTTCTCCTTCTTCCTGAATCCCCAGGCAATATCCTCTTACATTATGGATTACTGCATAGTTTTCTTGAGTTGGGAGAAAATTAGATTGATTTTTTTAAAAAAAGCAGTTGTGTCAGTCTTTTTTTTTCCTGCATTTTTCTCCTTGAATATTATATTTTTCCTTTTCTCCTCACTATCAATCAGCAAAGCCTAAAACTTCATAGAATAACTATCCTATGTACACATTTACTTTCTCTCTCTCTCCACCATTGCTGCGAAGCATCATATTTTTAGTTATTTATCGTACTTTTTCAACCAATTAAAAAAACCTCAAAACTTTATTTTCTGGGAAATAAAATATACTGTCTAATCTTATGTATTGTACAAAGGCACTTCTTAATTAAACTATATTATTCCAGTTACTTGCACTTGATTCTTATTTATTTTGATCGTAAAATGTTGGGCTTTGACTCCCTTTACTGGAGAGGTAACTATTTGTCCACTGACACAGCCATGATCAAACAGGAAAATATTTTTGCCGTTTTTTTTCCTAGACAAGTTTATTCCCTAAATATACTGGAAATAGCTTTCTAAAATGTGCTGAATGATTATGTCATTTGCTGGACTAACATTAGTGCCCAATCAAGCTCAGGAGTACAAATCCCCCATGTTATTTACAGAATCACTTAAAAAAATATATAGATGTCTAACCTGTTTAGAGAAATAAGGCTATTCAATACAATCCATAGATAATGAAATGTGTAAGTGTGCTAACTAGAATATTCCACAAAAATGTAGAGCGCCACCTTTTTGCAATACCTCCTACCACAACTGGGGTGACCTGTTTCTGTATTTTCAGTGTTTTTGAAGCAAATAACATACTTAATTTGAATGCAGAAACACTATTAAGTTTCTAGAATTTATTTATTGTGTTTCAGTACCTGAAAATTATTTCAGCCTTAAAAATATTGTACAATATTGTTTCTCATTAAGATCTCACACCGATCCTAAGAATTTTTGCACAGAAAGAAAGGCAAGAAGCAGTGCCAAATCTTGAAGTAAGATGCAGCAATCATTTAAATGAATTTAAACCCAGGTCCTCTTCTCTTTTATACAGAAAAATATATTGCTCTTTGTTTGCTTTGCACTTCTTTTCTTTTGAAGTCTTTCTGCAGTATTTTTTTTTTAATGTTCACATTGTACGTACCTGGTAGTAGCCACAAGACATTATATTTATCCATATTACATATATTTCTGCAATTGCTCTACTTTTTGAGGACACAAAATCCCCTAAAGCAGCAAGATTCAGCGAAGTGTATATATACTGCATAGGAAGTCATTTAGGTATCTCTATATACTTACAAAAATAACCCAACTCTTACCCAGAGATACTAAAGCAATTATTCTACAAACTTAACAAAAATATGTCTGAAAGTATTACTGTCACTAAGTTCCAATTATACCTAACTTCTAATACAAGGCTGGGTATTTATTTGTTACAACTATTTTTGTGCCAGTTCTTCCTATTAGTAGGAGGACATTATGCTCCTTTGCCAAACAAGTTCCTATTAACGTATTTTCATTTAAAATATTAATCCATAAAGCCTTGACATAATACCAGCAACCCTTCAACAATGATTAATTGAATTCAGCAGTAAACAGATCATTGCTGTGATTTTTTTATTATCCGGTCTCCCTAGCACTGTAGTTTCCCAAAGATTCTGTCAGTAAGTGGTGAAAAATGGAAATAGTTGAAGACACTTTCAATATATTATTATTATGGAGGAAGGACTTTTAATACCAAAGCAACCTAGCATGATGCTGGCATTAGACTGTTGGAATATAACTTTCTGACATATAAGAAGCTCTCCAGAAACTTAAACATTCATAAGTTTATATCTAAACTACAATGCTGCCTACCTTGCACAAATCAATTACATTACATCTGGGTCTATAACTTGTCATTCTTTCAGTCATGTTTTGTTGAGCAAGCTGTAGTAGTCTGATTCTCTCACTACAGTAAGCCTTAAATCAACATGATAAAGCCTATGATTGGGTTCACACAGTGTAAATAAAACCAAATAAATCATATTATAAATTAGCAGGATGTGTTAATCCAGGATTCCCTGATGACTCCTTAATGCTTAAAATAATATTAATGAAATGACAAACACCTTCAATTTCACAGGAAATCATTCTGTCAAACCTAACATTTCAACAATGCCAATTCTGAATTATCTGAGTGTATTACATGAATAAGTATATTTTTGATGCTTTGGTTTATTACCCACGCTTAGAAATTCCAAGGCCCGATTCGCACATCACAGTATGTCATTATTTGCTTAGGAACAGTTTGTTTGATACACCCAAATTGGTGGGATGCACATGATCTTAATACCACCAGATCATAAAGTAGGCTACAATAGTACATAATACCTCTTCATTTACAGTGCCAGTGAAGGTATTTTTACATACAGCTTGCCTGTCCAAACCTAGTCAAGTAATCTATGCTAATTAGGGACTGTGACATTTAAATTTTTGGGAGGGGGGGGTCAAAGGCCATTAGCCTGAAAATTTTATTTTGTGGCTTGATGTGAAAATTGCATGATCTAGAGACAAATAATGAAATTCTCAGAATAATTCAGGAATGTAAACATACTGAAAAGAAATGCCAAAGCTTTTCCATGTCTCAGGAACAATCAACATGGGAAATAATTGAATGATTTCAGAACATATTTCAGAACAAGTTTGGAAAACTATGGGAAATTGTTTATTACCTGCTCATCTTTTTTGTCTAAGCCAGCATTCCACAGTATAGTATGGCAAAGATCAACTTGTGACATTCATGAATATGAACTATAGTTACACACAACATTAAACAATTCTAGAAACTTTACTATTCAATAGCCCCTCAACTTCAAGTGCTATATGTAAGCCATAGCAATACTTAAAAATGCTGTATATATTATGAGCATGTATCTTTCCTTATTACAGTAATACAGTAATCTATCTGTATTACTGTTAAATATGCTTTAAAAACATTATACAGACAGATCATAGAAGAAGAGATTTTAGAAAGTAATAAAAATGCTATTGCTTTAGTTTCTAATGCTGTCTAAAATATAGATGTGCACTTTATTCCTAGGAAATCAAACGTTATTGCAATTTACTTTGTTCTAGAAGATCTATTATTTCATTACTTTTACTGCAAAGGAAAAGTGCTTGAAGTCTATACTCTGCTTCACTTCTACCATTTGAACTCTATGTAAATGCTTCAGAATGATTAAGTTATTATAATTTAGTTTCACTGTGCTCTTTAGTTCAACAAAGGGAGTATTCAGGATGTCATAGGGCCAGGACTGAGAGTTGAGTGATCTTAGCTGCAAGTGGCCACTACACAGCAGGAAACAGGTGGTCATGGTTTGTCTTTGCTCCCACCTAGTGGCCATCTGGATTTTTGCAGCTCGGGTCCAACAATCTTACTTCCATTATTGTTTGAGTTCTGAGGACACACTAAAATACAAACTAGACAGGCATGTCTTTAGTTCTTGAATCAAAGAAAAGCATGTTTCCATAATTTGCACTGACCTGATGGCCAGGCTCTAAACTGACTGTAGGTTGCCTTATCTTTTTTTAGGTTTACATTGGGTCAATTTAATGACAGTAATTCATGGATTCTCCTGACTTAAACTTCCCTCTTCTCCAGCATCATCAGCCAACAGGAAACATGACTCGTTGCCATAATTTGGGATGGATGGGCAGGTGCCAGGAACAATGACCCAATTTGATCTGCCAAACCTGTACCAAAGCATCATCTGCCTGTGTTCTGACATTAGTTTTAATAATAAAAGTTGACTTCCATCATGTAGAACCTAAATTCTACATGACCTTGAGTAACATTGCATGGGTAACTATTAACCTTCCATCTGACAAAGGGAAAAGGCAATGCTTTATTGGCCGGTCTGACAGAATGAGAAATGAAAAATATCATTGGATTTTAAGACTCTTTCTCAGATCTGTGTTGTTAAACTGACAGAATGCCTCCAGCATTGTAAGCAAACTCAAATCAGTTGGGTCAGTGGAGGACTCTGCGATGCTCACGTTTACACCTGAACCTTACACCTGTTCCCATGTTGTGTAAAGCATTGCCAAACTCAAGAGTGATCAAGTCTACACCTAACATAACAAGCATAACTTCCCATTTAATAGGTCGTGTGAATACAGGAAAGCCGAAACATACTGAAATTGGAATTAAAATACATACATTACATTTGTCTGACTGCCTGCAGCCTTGAATGCATCATTCCATTATTTCATTCACTGGTTCCTGTTAATCAGGCTGTAAATCACAACTATAAGTAGTCCTTGACGTACGACCACAACTGAGTCCAAAATTTCTGTTGCTAAGCAAGACAGTTGTTAAATGAGTTTTGCCCCATTTTACAACCTTTCTTGCTGCAGTTGTTAAGTGAATCACTGCAATGATTAATTTAGTAACTTTATTGTTAGGTGAATCTGGCTTCCCCATTGACTTTGCTTGTCAGAACGTCGCAAAAGGTGATTGCATGACCCCGGGACACTGCAACCGTCGTAAATATGAACCAAATATGTCAAGCATCTTGGGGATGCTGTACAGTGACCATCAGTGCCGCTGTAAACTCTAAGCAAATGGTTGTAAGACAAGGACTATCTGTATATAAAATTTACTCTCCACAGATAGTCTCACTCTTAAAACTCCCAACACTGTACTGCAAAGCTACAATCCTATGGAAATGAACTTGGAAATAAGTCCCCTGATCCCAGTGAAGCATTTTTCAAAGTAATCTCATCGCCCAACAGCAGTTGCAGGTGTTTACTTGGAGTGCCATTTTTACTATAACGTTTTCACACTTCTCATTTGGAAATGGCACTACAAAAAGTCTCCATAACTGTTTGCAGATGGACTATTATATAATAATGTCTTTTATGACTTCCCTTGGCCTAACATGAAAACTGAAATGATAAAAAGAAAACAATGTTACCAGTCTAACAACAGAGCATTTGTCTGGATCTTACACAGTGTGTGTGGGTATGCCATAAGGGCTTCACAGAACATGTCTATGCACAACATCTAATTCTTTTATACCATGAGGACAAATTCATGTTCTGATTCAAATGACACTATAAAACACCCAGACAATTCTTCTTTGGGATTACTGCAGATAAAGTAGTGCTAGAGAGGCTGCAGATAAGGTAGTACTGGAGAGGCTGAGGAGCAGGTGCTGCAGGCTGTTGCATAGGACAATAAGATCAGAGGAGAAGAAGAAAGAAATGCTAAAGGCAGCCACTCAGTTGCAGCGTCCTAAAATGTTCCTTTTTGCTACACTCAGGATTGGTGGTGGTTTCCCATGTACGACGGCTGTACCCAGTGCAGGGTCATATGATCACAATATGATCACAAAGTCAGCGAGGGAAGCTGAATTTGTTTAATGACAGGAGTGATTTGCTTAACTATTACACTGCTTAGCAAGTTTTGATGCCAATTATGGCTGTAAGTCAAGATCTTATTTCTATTTGTAATAACAACTGAATTAATTTATCAAGAATAGTTCAGTCCTATGAATTCTTTTTTTAGCTTTGTCAGGTACCATTGGCCTTCTGAGGTAGACCAGACAGGAAACATGACCAGATGAGCAAATACTACTTTATTGTATGGCTACATTAACAGAATATGGCAAGATCGAAAGCACAAATCTCCCACAGTCCCTTTTTATAAGCTAGGGAGATTCCTTTCTGAGTCTTTTCCCCTGTCCATTATGCAGCTATGGGCTATGTCCTCTTTTATTTTACCATTCCCTAGGAGCATCTCTCCCTCTCCCCCCCCACACACAAACATACACACAGGGATCTCCTAAAGTCATTCTCACATTGCAGGTACTGTACGATACATGATGCTGCAAATGTGGGTCCAGCTAAAATATTTACTGGCTGCCGGAAGGTTAAGAAATTGAACTGCATTCAAGAACACAGCCTTTCAACTTGAGGACAATCATGCCATTTGCAAGACAAGTCTCTATTGGACAAGGAAACTAAAATGAAAGAAATAGATCGTGTTTGAAAAATAATAACTATGACAAAAATATCTACTGCTGTTTATCGTTTATATATTCAAGTGTGCATGCCTATGTACAGTATATCCGTATTTAGATCAGATACCTTTTCAGAAATCCTGCTTACCTTGAAAACTGCTGTTGCAGTCCACACATTTGAACCCTGTGGCGCTCAGACTCCAGTGTCATTTCTTGTAGTCTTTTCTCACTTTCAAATCTCAAATGTCGCTCTTCCTCCAACTCATGGACCAGCTTCTCGCGCTTAACAAAAAAAAAAAAAAAAGCAAGTGACAAAATTAAGCAGAGTTCAAATGTGTGAAGGTTAAGACTTCACACTTTAAGCTGCTACTGCTACTGAAAGACAATCACATAGAAAAGTGAGTGAAGATTTTACCCTGCATCAGTCCCCTTCTACCAAGAGCCTATCAGATGGTTAGAATTTCCTTGCTTAACATCTGCCCTGCTTAGTGAGATCATTCAAATTTACAACAATCCTGAAAAAATAACTTTGACACTAATCCTTGCACTTGTGACTGTTCATCATCCCTGTGGCTATATAAAAAAGATTTGGGTATTTTGCAAACAGAGAGCATTTACAGCCATTACAGTATCCCATGATTGTCATTTAACTGCTTCATAGCCAACTTTCGACAAGCAGAATCCATGAAGAAGTTGGCAATAAAATTGCAAGTCACAGTTATGCTTAATGAGTACAGGTGATTGGCTTAATGATCATAGCAGAAGTGAGTTCCTTAGTCTATTGCAGTAACGTGTCTTGCTTAATGACCATATTACTTAGCATTCCCAATTCTGGTGGTTAACTGAGAATTACTAGTAATTTCCTAGCCATCAAAGCTACTGGCCCTGTAAATTGCAAATTTGCAAAAAGTTGGGTAGCATACAAGTTTAATAAATTATTATTGCCATCACCATTTTTTTTACTTGCAGAGCTACAATATTTTCATTTAAATGTTTTTAACTATGATAACAAAATACAGAATTAAAAACAAAGTACAACCTGTTACCAACAATTTAAAAAGATTAAAAAGAAATGAGAGCAGCTGATTTTTAAAGGAAGGGGAAAATTTGAATAATTATGTTTATTTTTTAATTTCTGGCAGAAATAGTTGTTAAGTGTACTTCAGAAAGTAAGAACTACTTCAGAGAATGCATCCTGCCTTACTACAACTGAGGTATTTTTTAAAAAAACAAGTTTTATTTATTTTCCAATTTTACAAAACTCCAAGTGTTAAGGAAGCAACATAGTGATTGGGTAATCCATAATCCAATAAGAAGCTCTTTCATACATATGTCAGGTTACAACATCAAAAATTTCCTCTCTATTTGCCTTGGTTATTGTATCACATTCACATTAATACATTGCTAGTTATGACTCAGTCGGTTAAGACATTTATCAATATATTTTAACTTATACGCCTTCATGTCCTGTTTTTAAATTTTACCTAATTTCAGTTACATTATTCCAGTTGGCTTAATATCCATGGTATTTAGATTTCGGGTAGCCCAAAGTTCCCTTAGTTCATTACCAAATAATTGTCATATCTAAAATACACTTATTATTTACTCAGATAAATTCTTACTTTATTTCACAAACATATTCTATTTCTCATCCTAATACCTCATCACTTACTAATAAAATAAACTTTATCGTCTCAATCCAACTTCTATATTATAATCCAAAATTATTATTCTAGTAACTATTTTTTATTTCCCTTATAGGTCTAAATCCTATATATTAAATCAGTTAGTGTCTTTTAAAATCTCCTTAGCCTATTAAATGAGATTTTAAGCTCTTCTATTATAGATTACATAAAGAAATCCCATTTTTTAAGTCTAACTCTAGCTTTCTTTTTGTGCCAAGCAGGCTTCCATAGCAGTGCCTTTAAATCCTCAAGTGGATCTCCATTCCTACACATGTCGTTTGAATCAAGGGAGACCATCCAATTATCAATTTTCCAAGGGAGCTGGTCCCTTCATAATCATTAGATTGTTGGCCTAATAATTCAAGTCTCCATATTTGGCTTAGTATATTTGTCGTCAGTTCAGTCTGGTCTTCTTCTTCTTCCGGTTTCAGCTGGTTTAAATAAAAAGTCATGTTCAACTGAACTATTATAGTGCTATTGGAGACAGCAGGAAATCCTTTCCTGAATTTACAGTTCGTAATAGACGGGTCCTGAGCATCTAAGAACCAAATACAGCCGAAAGAGAAAATATGGCAGCATACCTAGTCAGCTATTTCTGCTTGGTGACCAATTCAACAAATTTATTTTTTTATGGAGAACAGCCAACTCTGCATGAAATTCAAAGCTTTACATATACACTAATGGTTAAGTAGGAGTAATTAGAAATAGAAAGTTCAAAGAAAGACGCAATGAAAAAAGCACAGACAGTGATAATTACCTTATTATCTGTGCCTAATCATAAAGCAGCTGTTGAATGACAACTGAGATATTTCCAAACCGCTGAGCTGATAAACATACATGTGACAAAACTATTCATCTAAAATAGAGGACAGAGAGAACTCTCTTTGTAATAAAAATTATCACTAAACTGTCATCGTTCATTTTCCAAATTTTATTTTCTTCTAGTATCATTCATTACAACCCTACTGACAACCATTAAGTGCACATATTCCTGTATCATAATCAATGGTGAAGTGGTTCAGGTGCTGGACTACAAACCAGGAGATCGTGAGTTCTAGTCCCACCTTAGCCATGAAAGCTGACTGGGTGACTTTGGGTCAGTCACTCTTTCTCAGCCCAGCATACCTCACAGAGTTGTTGCTACCGAAAAAAAAATAGGATATAGTATTATGTATGTGTCCTTGAGTGGTACAAAATAAAAGTGGGATATTACATTTAATAATAATATGCAACTGATTAAGTTGCCAGGAATGAACTCTTTTTCATTTAAATTTATTAAAGGTATTTCACCCACCTATCCTATTAAAGTGTGGGAGGTTTACAAAATCCATAAATAATAAAACACAATTAAATGCATATCATCCCATATAAACAGGAAGCCTGAACTAAAATAACAGAAATGATAAAAATTATACAGACATGACAAATACATATCAGGCCCAATACCCAGAATGGCATGTGATGATTCTTCCAACCAGATGTCTTTATTCTTCTACACCTATAGACAAAATCTTGCCAGACTAAGCACTCTATTCTCTGCATCCTCCATATATTCTGAGAACTCTTTAGGGAGGGGTTGTCTTCACTCTTTCTTTCAAACAAACTATCTGGACTCAGATGCTTCTTATTCTTCTGGAATGTACACCCTCTCTCCTGGGAATCCAGCTAACTACATTATGTCACATCCAACAATAAACTCATTAACTCCAGATGTAGAAACAGAGCCATGTTTAAGAGCTTTCTGGAACTCCAGATGGAATGAAATGTGTGGATGACTCTGGGAAACAATGGGAAGTGAGCTGTTTAGGAAACAATCAGACAAGAGAGATAGGAGCTTAACAGTCAGAGAAAGAAACTTAGGAAGAACCCTTTCTAATGGGTTAAGCACTTAAAAGTTACGGCAGGAAGTCTGCACTTTCAGACTTGCAAAATTCTATTAATATAACCTTACAATAAAGTAGAATTAATTAATCTACTTGTGCTTCCTGTCTGGTTCACCTGAGAGGGCTGACACCAGATGAGAGAGAGCACCATCTATATTTCAGAGAGGGGAAGATATTGTTCTAGAGGGTGGAGGCAGCAAGGTGGCAGCATTTAACAGAAGTGACTTGGAACATACCCACCTTGAGTGGGCCAAGACACACGGAGATAGGGAGTCCTTCAGATAACCAGATCATGTTAAATTCATTAGTCTTTAAGGTGTGACGCAGTGCTTCACTGTTCTGACTGCAATTGTCTGTTTTTAACTTTAGTAGTTTCTGTTGTTGTTGACTTTTATATATTTTAGATTATAATAATGTTAATAACTTATTAAATGTATATGGCACCCAACTACCAGCAACTCTGGGTGGTTTACAATTGTTAAAACATTTCAGAATGAAGAACCATACAAAAAGAAACCCAAATAGCACAAGACAAAACAACAACGGCCAAGAAATCAAACTCAGAGGGGAATGGGAGGGATAGTGGGAGGGAAGATATTTACTTATACATTTCTTATTTTAAAATAAAAAGTGATAAGCTGTTAGAGGAGAGCAGCAATTTTGAGATTAATCTATCAAATCACTTTTCTCTATTTAACACTTGGAAGAGATGAACAATACAGATCAAAATGAACAAATAGTCAAAAACATCCTTGAATCTGCTACATCTATAGCATCACCAGAAAAATACTTTGTACAGTCAAAAATCTCTAATGAAACTATTGATTTAATGAAAAAAATGACAGGCCATGAAGAATACCAGAAGTTTCACTAATAACTTGTAGTACGTTGAACTTTGCAAGACCATAAGAAAATGTATCCACGAAAAAATGCCAACATTTTAAAAACGAAGGGATTAATAGAGCAAAATGCAAGCTTATAAATACAAGAAAGAAGGTTTTTGCATTAAAACATGAAGATGGCTCTTGTGTAGACCAAGATGGGAAATGTTAGAAATAATTGGAAAATTCTATTCAGAGCGATACAAAGATCAAGATCAATCAGAAGTAACAATTGGCAAAAGAAAGCTCAGGATCGTATTGGTTGGAAACATGCAGAAGAGTCCTTCATCCTGCAGTGAATAGACAATAGCTAAAAGGATGATGATGATGATGATGATGATGATATTTTATTAACTGCCTCAATGTGATGAAAGGTTCTTTCATTCAGTCAAAGAATTTTCTTTCTCCACTAAAAAATACAAGATCTTCCATTTCTCAAACAGTAGAAACCATAAGCCCATCATGAAAAGATTAGAACTTTAGAGAAGTGTGTGTGTACTTATGTAACATTTGCCCCTGAAAGCTCTAACTTTTTCATGATGGACAAAGATCATGTGTACATACACACACACACACACACACACACACACACACATTACCCTGTTTGTGGGCTGTCAAACATATTTGATGCTTATAACCTAAATTGTATGAAATACCTACAGTATTGGATCAAATCTTAGGCATATAATTTTATTACAGAATAAAAAAGCTTTCTTGGTATTAAGCCATTATTTGCACAAGTTGTGGTATTATAAATCATACTGGATAATACATTTATAATAGCAGTAACCAAGAGACTAAAATATGAGCCAGAAAAAGATTTCAAAGACAGTGATATGTAAGCAGATGTTTTTAAAGGCAGGTTATAAGAGATTAAATAAAATAGCTATGCACTTTGTAAACTACAGAGAATTATACAGAGGAGATAGGACTTATTTGAAGCAAACCTCACAAATATTTGGTAGTGTGAATGTTTAAAATGGGAAATAATAATATAGGGAAATAAATTTCCATAAAAGAAATTTAGTGACCTAATTAAATTAGCCAATTAAAATGTATTGTTACTATGTCATAATTTTGCAAATGCTGAAAAGGATACTTACAGAAAGCTTTGAATATAGAAATGTACAATATTTCACACCATCAGAATTCTGCAAAACTTAAATCCATTAAAACCAGTGCTGAGGCTCCCCTCTCATGGCTAGGATAGAAATGCATGTTAAGCAAAATTGATGTAATTGCTAATTACAGATTGTTGTAAATTGACAAGGGTCATTTGCAAGTTAGATATGGCATTTATATGTGGCCATTCTTAAATCTGTCATATTCACCAATCTTTCCCTACCAATATATTGTCCACATATCATTTCTTTGAAAAATCCAAAATCCAATATAATTGCAAAGTAAAAACAATTAGGGAAAAAGAAAGCAAACACAGAGGAATCTTGCCTGCACATTTCCCATGAAAAGTCTGTTTCCTGTATCCCCTGAAAAACATAAGTTTTAGAAACCCCAAGTGCCATGCACCATGTCATCCGGTGTTTTTTTAAAAATCTTGGAGCAGGTGTCTCTGTAAGATATTTCACAACAGCAAACCCAACACAGGCTTTTTTTCTCCTCATGCGATGAGGTTAAGTTTTATTTCACTAAGGTTTGGTCTCAGGAGAAATCTTCTGAATGGCATATCTCTCTCTCTCTAATTTGCAAGCGCAAAACACATCATTTACCTTGAATTTCCAAGTCTTTTTTTTTTAATCTTTGTATATCAAATTGTGCAAAAAGTATTGTGCGTACACACATACACCTATCAGGTTTAATGTAAGAAGCTTTCCCTTGGAGGAATAACTCTGAGCATAAGGACAAGGGGAGAGAATTCAGATCACTTTACTTTGTCCCTTGGCAAAGTACTGCTAAAAAAACAGCACTGATCATCAGTATCAAGTAGGATCATTTTATTTTAAAGGCATCTGATTTAAACTTTTGTTCAACAGCTTTTGACAAAACGTTTTCACTTAAGTATACTAATTTAAACAAACAGAGCACGTAAAAAACATCAACTGCACAGATATGACATACTTTAAAAATACTTAAGATTTAAAGTATCTCTTAATGTAATGTACAGGTAGTTCTCAACTTCCAGCAGTACATGTATTGACCATTTGAAGTGCAACAACACTGAAAATAGTGTCTGACCATTTTTCACACTTTTGACCATTGCAGCATCCCCATGGTCACCTGACCAAAATTCAGATGCTTGGCAACGGAGCCATATTTATGGTTGCAGAGTCCTGGGGTCATGTGATTACCTTTTGCGACCTTCTAATCAGCAAATGGGGAAGCCAGATTCAACTTACTGCAGTGATTCATTTAACAACTGTGGCAAGAAATGCCCTAAAATGGGGCAAAATTCACTTAACAGCTGTCTCACTCAGCAACAGAAATTTTGGGCTCAATTGTGGTCATAAGTTGAGGACTACCTGTATGTGTAAAGGAAATAAAGTCAATAACTAACCTATGTTACCCATCCATTCAAAAAGTGTACAATATCAATACAATATCAAAGAGTATGATAAAATGAATGATTATGTATTCTACTGAGTAAATCTGGGCATTTTTCTTTCCATGGACTTCCAAGTGGCCTACAGATTAACAAATCTAGTTGGCAACCTTCTCTCCTTGATTTTTAGAGGCCCTGCAGAAAAAAAAATCTGAAAAGTCATACATACTGAAACTTCAATCTAAATCAAACCTCAAACCTTTTAAAAAGGTTACATTAGTAGAGAAAGTCACAATAAATACAGTACTATGGAAATGGAAGTATCAATGAACAAAATGAGAGTAATTTGCATTTTAAAAAAGGTTCTTAAAGCAATTTACATTAACAATTATGCAAATCTGGAAAAGGTTCATACAAGATGCCAAATGTTAGGAGATTTTGCAAATGGAAAAAGTTATAAAAGTTTAAGAGATGAAATCTTGATCTGCCAACATATGGAACAGAAAGTAGCACTGTAAAACATGTTCCACGCATCCAAACAGAAAGAGATAGATATAAAAATTGAAGGATCAGATAATTGAGTTTCTGTTAGTTTTTCACTGTTTATTCATAAGTCTGCTAGCCCTCCCTTTTTCAGCATTAATCTTTATAATTTCTGCAAGAGAATTGGTACAAATGTTAAATCAGTGGTTCTCAACCTTTCTGAGGTTGAGACCCCACTTGCCCCGGCCATGCGCGCTGTGACCTGACCTGGGGGTGCGTGCGTGTGCGCGCGCGAGCAAAAAAAATGTTTTTAAATTTTTTTTAAAAAATCAAAAAAAAAATGGCGGCCGGGACGGGCAGATCTGCGCATGCACAGATCGGCCCGTCGCACGCGCCACGCATGCGCGCATCTGCCTGTCGCGCGCCGCCATTTTGTTTTTTTTTTAATTTTTTTTTTAAAAAAAATTTAAAAAATCAAAAAAAAATGGCGGCGGCGACGGGCGGATCTGTGCCTGCGCGGATTGGCCCGTCACACACACCGCGCATGCGCGGATCCACCCATTGTGGTCCGCCATTTTGTTTTTATTTTATTTTATTTTATTTTTTTTTTTTAATTTTTTTTTAATTTTTTTTAATTTTTTTTAATTTTTCTTCATTTTTTTTTAAATTTTTTTTCCGGCGCGACGGATGGATCTGAGCGTGCGCAGCACGCGCGCGCCAAAAAAAATTAAAAAAAATTTAAAAAAATAAAAAAAATAAAAATAAAAAAACAAAATGGCGGCCGGCGGTGCCCGGCGACCCCCGCGAAATGGTCTCGCGACCCCAAATGGGGTCGCGACCCCAAGGTTGAGAACCACTGTGTTAAATGCAATAGCAAAATCAGAATTTTCTTCTAAACATTTCCTTACCTTTGGACAAGCCCCACTACAATAAAAATACTAATTCTGAAAAAATACCAATAATAAAAATTAATAAAATATATTGGGATTGGCCTAATGGCTGTTTAGGAATCTGATTTCCATCAAAACCAGCAAATTTAGCAAATGCAGTGGATTGCCAGAGTCAAAAAACTGAAATATCTCAGGGTGTCTTGGTGACTTTCCCTATCATTGAGTATTTCTAGTAATATGTCTTTCACAATAGGAGAATTCTGGGTTGTGTCTCACAGTACACAATTTAAATTAATCTAATTTCAGGTAGCCCTTTGCTCCCGATCAAGTCCTGTTAAACTAAATATTTATTATCCTGCAATCAATACCTCCTTACAGAAATAAAGCCAGGCATTGACAAATAACCTAGCAGCACACTGCAGCTCTCTTGATAGTAGATTTTGATAGCAGGAACAACCATCGCTCAAGGTGAAAGGAACAGCGCAGAAAGAAAGGATAAAAATGCTTACAATTATAACATTTTATTATATTAAACAAATACGATCATTGAACCCAACATTATTAATTAATATGACTCTATGTCACTTACTGCAGTTCCAAAGTGAATTGCTAAAGGTGACATTTATCTTTTCTGTTTTATCCATACTTACAATAGATTATATTTAAGAAGCCTGAAGTCATAGCAGCTATATTATAAAAATTCAGTTCTTTGATAAGGTAGAATAAGCCCTTTTAAAAAATGCAATTATAGCACATATTATGCCTATATGTGATTAAATGATTAAAATGAGAATTTAAAAACCAACAACTGGATATTCTTCTTCTAAAACCTCATATTTATATTTCAGCAATCTTTTAACCCTATCTTCCCTCAAATTCCCAAAACAGCAGACACTGTAAGCATGACTTAAGTTAACAACTTAATTTGCAAAAAAGTATTGGTAGTGACTGATGTTTTGAGTACATCTTAATTCATTATATCAAAAGCTTTACACAGAGAGAGAGAGAGAGAGAGAGAGAGAGAGAGAGAGAGAGAGAGAGAGAGGGAGGGAGGGAGGGAGTGTATATGCCTGAAATTAAGTAGATAATTTCATTCTTTATGACATTCATCACTACCATTGAACTTCTTGATTGCTGATTCCCTTCTAGGGACATCAGAGGACAATGCTACAATTGCACAGCAACTATTTTTCCACATGTAATAATCAGTGGTGGGATTCAAATATGCGAACAACCAGTTCTCTGTGTGGATGCTGCTTCCAGAAGTCCTTTCTGGGCCTTGGCAACAAAAAATTAGCTACCGGTTCTGCCAAAGTGGTGCGAACCGGTTGAATCCCACCACTGGTAATAATCCTATACCTCTTGGCTTCCCCATCCCAACTGAATTCATACAAATCCGAATAAAATAAATAAAATTTTATGTGGATGTGAATATCGTACCCTCTTCCTGAATCGTCCCCTTTTCAATTCCATGTTTCTACTTCCCATTCAAATAGTGCCAATTATCTTGGCTACCTACCAAATTTTCTCCCACTCTCTTTGACCATTTCCAAAACCTTCACACTCTACTCATCTTTGCTCTGAGTTGGTTTGAGTTGGTTTTTTTCAGACCTCTGTGTACTCCTCGCTCTTTTTTTATCAACCTTAGGGATTCTTCACAACTTTCTTTCTCGATTTTTAATCCTAGACAAACAAAATGTTTTCCCTATCCCTCCATGAATCTTAACTGAAAAAAATTTACTGCCTGATTTTTACAAATTATAATACTGCTAAACTGATGTCAAAGATGTTCCTCATTACATTACATTACATTTATTTTTTTTAAAAAGGGCTGCTTTTATTCCTTCAATCAACTTTAATTATTTTTCATCTGTAAATCAAAGCAATGTTTTATATTTTCTCTTGCAGTTCTAACTAATTTCCAGATTATTCTAACAGTTTGTGTCATTAGAAAATAAATCTGTTAAACAGCAGGCAATAACAAAGTCTGTGTACATTCTTTCCATTTGTCTATAAAAGATGCCAAAAAAAGAAATCATGACATCCTAGCTAGATATTTTAGCAACAATGGGCAGTGGATTTTATGATTAAATTTTTAGCCTGTGGTGCTGTTCTTTTCAATCCAAGTAAGTGAATTAAAAGTACTGTTACTCTTTCCAGTATCCGCTTTTATTACACAGTAGCTCAAAATTGCCACCAAGTGGTAGGACACTGACTTTATTCAACTTGCTTGGCTTTATTTACCCAGGAATGTGGCAGAATTTTAATTGCAGTTAAGCAACAGAATTGACTGCTGTCAAGCAGCTCTTTTTCTTCCTTCTAAGTGGAGGATTAATCTATTGTTAGAAATTTAGAAAACTAAATTACATATGAAATTACTGTGTACGCAAAAGGCAAAAATAAAATTTAGAATAATAAAAATGACAAGTATTTATCTCTACTCTTGCTTTTTCAGCTGTGCAGTCCTGCCAGAACAAGGAGCATGAAAAAGTATCAATGCCAAATAGTAATTTAATTATATGAAATAAACTGGGGCCAATAAAATTGCAGTCACTACTAAAACTGCTTGTCATCTTCCGCAGACTAATAAACAGAAGCTATTAAGCGTATTGTTTTCTATAATCTTGTGCAGAGTCTCTGATTTCTAAACTTAAAGGCACTAAGTATTATATATATCAGGGGTCTCCAACCCCTGGTCCGTGGACCAGTACCGGGCCATGGTATGCCAGCAACTGGTCCGCACAAACAAGCAAAGCCCCATTCGCGGGATGCAGGCAGCACACAAAACCATGCCCCCTCCAGTCTGCGGAAAAACCTCTCTCCACAGAACTGGTCCCTGGTGCCCAAAAGGTTGTGGACCTCTGATATATATAATGTACTACATACTATACTGTATCAGCAAAAGAAACAAGAACATTAATCCTTTAGAGGTTGTCTTTAACTTACAACAGTTTATTTAATGACTGTTTAAACTTACAATGGCACTGGAAGTGATTTATGACTGTTTTCACACTTATGACCATTGCAGCATCCCCATGGTCAGGTGATCAAAGTTCAGACGCTTGACAACTAACTCATATTTATGATGGTTGCAGTGTCTCAGAGTCACGTGATCACCTTCTGTGACCTTCTAACAAGCAAAGTAAATGGGAAAGCCAGATTCACTTAACAACTGTGTTACAAACTTAACAACTTCAATGATTCTCATAGCAACTATGGCAAGAAAGATCGTAAAATGGGGCAAAACTCATTTAAGAACAGTTTCGTTAATTGTGATCATATGTTGAGGACTACCTGTATTTGCTGAGTTTAAATTATTCAGGATATTTTCAGCAATAAATGAAGGTATGCAATTTTGAAGTCCATCTTGTAATGAAACATTTCCCATTTATTCATCTGTACTACAAGCGGGCAAAACTGAAACTGACTTTCTAACCTAATTAATTCTATACTTGAAGTTGTATGCTATATATGCATAAAAAAGTATCTAACAAAAATAAAAAGCACCATTTTAATGAGCAAGAATGCTTGCATACTCAAATAATTAATTTTTTATCTTAAAACCACAAAGCTACTCAAAAATGAATTTGCAAATGTAATTGAGCTTATAATAGCTTCTAGAGGCATTAATTAAAGAAGTCTAATTTCCCTAAATTAAACATAAGAAATTATTGAGATGAAATAAAACCTAAAAAAATGTTAGGCCAAAGATAATTTATATGAAAATATAATATTCACAAATATGAAAGATAAACTCAAGTCAATAGCAAAACAAATGATCTCTGTCTTCATCCACTTATAGTGGGTATTTCAGAACTACAAGCTTTGCTATTTTATCAAACTAATATGATTCCACAAGGTCTCATCCTGATATATGTAGTCAAGAACAAAAACTCCTTGAACAATCATAAATTCATTCATAAGTGCTTGCACAATATGGAGTAACTTCTAAGAATCATCCAGTTAATAGAAACTAGAGAGGTCTATAGATCTAATTTCAAAAAATCTTGCTCAAATTTTATTGATTCTCCTTTTCTCATTTCCTACCCTTGACTCTTTGGCAGCAATCTTTTGCAGACATTTACAACTGTTGTTATTCCATCAATGCTTACCTATACTTAATATACAATAGATCAGAGGTTCCCAACCTCTGGGCCGTGGCCCACTACTGGGCTGTGCCTCTTGGCCACCAGGCTGTGTGAGTAGCTGGGCAGTGCACACGTGTATGCGTGTGCTCATCCCCCCTCATGCCACCATTGCTGCAAGTGTTATGCGGGCAGTGGCAGCAATGCTAGTATCGCATGGGTGGCAGAATTGCCACAAACCTTGTGTAAGGGCAACAGCACCACGAGAGGCAGGTGGGCAGTGGTGTGCCACACACAGGTGGCGGCATTGCCATGAACCTTGTGCGGGCAGTGGCAGCACCACAAATGGCAGGTGGGCCAAGGCACAGAGGTGGTGGCATGAGCCTCCTGCCGGGGCAGCACTGCTGTGGGCTAAGGCACAATACTTGTGCAGTGAGGGCGGCACAAACCTCATGCCGGGACGGCATTGTTGCCGGCCGCAGCACAAGCCTCGCGCTGATGGTAGCATTGCCATGAGCCTGGCAGCGGTGGTGCCACTAGCCTCACATAATTGAGACCCTCACGTGCATGCTTGCAATCGTTTGCGTGGTGCACATGCTCGCAACCTGTTTGTACGCACGCGCACACATGTGGCCACATTCACATTTGCACGTGCACGCGTAAGGCGCCTGCCCCTCCCTCTCCCACCGGGCCGCCAATTCAAAAAGGTTGAAGACCCTTTCTATAGATCATAGATCTTGTGCACCAATACTTCTGTTAATTTTCAGAATACTTCTCTGCTGCATTAAAAGCCTGAGGATTTGTCCAACATACACCAGAGATATATGTCTCAGAGGGCATATAATATAAACTAAAATGCTGATTAAAAAGAGAACAGGATATAATATTTGAGATGGATATTTACGAAATCATAAATAGTACATAAGTGTTAATAATAAATATAATTAAACAGTACAATAAATTGATACAGCAGCTAAACATTTAAAATTTACATGTTAAGAATATATCTTCCTGCATCAGGAGTTCATTATTTTATTTAGCATATGGTATCTATAGAGGTCATGCAATCATTAATATACAAATTTAGTTTAAATGCAGTATCAGCATATATATACATATATACATACATACATACACACACACACGCACATGCACATGCAAACACACACACAAACATAGTATAATTTAGGAGATAATATGTTAAATTAAGATAAAACCATAATAAAATCACCATAATATGGAGCCATAAAACTGCAATGAAATAGATGCTATAATTGCATCAGGAGTCAACTACTGGCATAAATTACTATTAATAATTTTAATAAAACTATTAAATACAACACTGAATCAAACCAAAACCTAGAGCAATTTTTAGTATTCTTTTTTTTATTAAACCACAAACTATTGTTATTGCCATCTCTAACAGCTGTGGACATTGGTCTTCTCTTTTTGAAACCTTTATAATCCCTTCAAATCTGATTTGAAGAATCTCCCAATAAAATAGATCTGTGGCCTCATGGTGCACGAAAGGAGGGAATCAGGCAACTAATTCAACTGATAGATGTCTTCCATCTGCAGACTCATTCAGATATAAAGCCATATGGTATCCATATTTATCATAGATAAATCTTGCATAAAATCTCTGCCTTTAGATGGTGATGGTGATGATGATGGTGTTTTTATCCTACCTTTTTTATATACATGTCAAGGCAGCAAACATACCCAATACTCCCCTATATTAATAATTTTCCTAATAGGTTTGGAGGAATACCTGAGTGGAATGTTTAGAATGAATTAAAACTGTTCTATTCCAAAACACAACTGGAATTAATATCCCTTAAAAGTACAAGTGTATGCCTAGAAAAAGAGTTATTTTTATGAATATAAATTCACTGACTGTAACAAATAATTATGAGCAGATTTCTACACCATCAAAACTACAACCTTGTTCAAAATCAGGCTTTTTAAGCTGGACACTGGAAAATAAATCAATGTAATCTCTACAGCAGAAGCAGAAAATAAATAAAACTTAAAAATATTATTTTGTCAGGGAACTTTGCAGCAAGTGTCAGAAATTGTGCAGCAAATGAAGTCAGGGATGCTGACACACACTTGTAGTTTTGTATAAATAAATATATTTAATATCTATATTTACAACAAACAAGATAGTCAGGCACTTCATTACATCATGAGGTAAATCCTCAGGTAAATCACAAATCAGCACACAGAAGAAAAAAGGCGGGGGGGGGGGGGAAGGGAAACTTCTCCTTCTCACCCAGCAACCAGTCATGAGATAGATTGCCTCCTACAGGAACCAGCACTCTCCAATCAATCAATTACAACTGTGTTTTCTGCCCCATTATACTCTTTACTGTTCCAGCTATTAAATTAAATATTTATTATTTCAGTGTTTTATTTATCCAAATCTCAAAACCAATGTTGGTGGAAAAAATTAAAGCAAATAGTTTTAAGATTAATAAAATAACCCACATGATTTGGTAGAAGCTTTAAAAAGGTTTTAATGATGTCTAACACCAATAAATAAGATTTATCTATAATAAACTAGGAATGGATTGTGCATCTTTATAAAATGACATTCTTTTGATATTATACCAGTACAAACACCCATCCAGATATTTTTCTAAGGAACATTTCCTCTGGGAAAACTATGCAGTATTTTAGGATGAAGCATTAAAATTATCTACAAGTTTTGGAATTGTGTCAAGCTGTTCTAGTCCTCTGCAATATCAGGAAGAAAATGGATGGAAGTATTCCTACTGGGATTACTATACAGATGACTATTTTATTCTTATACCATGTTTAAAAAAAAACTGGTTTGAATGAATAGGAAACATACTAAACAAAGGGCTTCAGAGCATTTTCTTTAATCTCTCTGTATATATTTTCAAGTGTATACACAAACAGCATTTCTGATTTCAATTAAAGTAGTATCTGGAGATGCTAATCATATGAGAGTATTGAATGCAGTGCTGTAGAGAGACATGCCAACTCTCAGTTATTCATTCTTCTAGTGCAAACGTGAATATCATCTACATCAAATGCATTAAATCTCTGCTATTTCAGTTTTGATAGAATTATACAGGTATCTGCATGTACTTCGCACAAGAGAATGTGCACTTAATGCAAACTGACAAATCTTTTACGTTTCACACTAATATTACATCCAATCAAGTTCACTTTCATGATGCTTGGGTGATCTAATCTTACAAGTTAGCTCACTTAGTCCCATCTGCTGTGGTAATGTTATTGAAGGAGAAGATACGCTGCACATGAGTAGTTTCATATTCTCTTTGAATGAGGGAAAGACTTTCAAGCAGTAATTTGAAATAAAACTTTACAACTTTGTCTTTTAGGTTCTTCTTGCCATTTTTGTTTTATTTATAGGCTACCTGATTCCCAATAATTTTGGGCAACTTAATAGTTACAAAGTAAAGAAAAAGACAAAAGACAGAAAAGAGATCATGAGTTGGTCAAAGGTAGACATACAGTATCAATCCCAAAGCCCTCATCCAACCTTCATCCTGTCCTAAAGCCTGGAAGAATATTGTAGCCAGGTTTTAATAGTTTCTGAACACCATCATGAGCCATTCTGATTTCTGGGAGACATCCTGATCGCTGGGTTGATATTATTCCAGAGGATAGATACCATGACAAAGAAGGCATACCTGTTGAGCCCAATCAATGGAACCTGAGTTATGCCTATTCTGCCCAATCCAGTGGACAGAAAACAAACAACAGGCAGCCCCTCAAATAGCCAGGCCCTATGCAAAGAATGGCTGTATAGGTGAGAAACTACCGGTAGCACCCTGAATTGTACCCAGAAGACAACCAGTAACCGGTGAAGCTAATGGAGCAGTGGGAAACATGGACAAAATTTAGTATAGTCAACAGTGCCCACACCAGTGCATTCTGGACAGCTATACCTCCTGCGTGGTCCTTAAGGAGAGCCAGTCCTATGAAGAACTTATTTATTTACTTATTTACTTTACTTACTTACTTACTACTTACTTACTTATTTACTTACTTACTTACTTAATTTCTATACCGCACATCACACTTGCATGCATCTGGGAAGTTTACAGACACAATTTTATTATATTATATATCTTACAATAATACACTCACAGGGTGACTATGGTATGAGTGACCTTAGTTACGCCGTGTGGTCTAGCAAAGGGCACAACTAAGGAAAAGGTACATAATCCCTGCTCACTCCAAGTAGAAACTAAGACCTCAGCTGAGTTGCCTATCAAATCCTCAAGGAACACCCCAAACTCTTTCATAGCCTAGGTTGAAAAATCTGAAAGGCCCTACCCTTTTGTATGGAAAAATGGTCTGGGCAAGCCAAAAAGCATTCAGTAAGGTTACAGATAAATCTCTTTGAATAGAGTAGATGAAGAAATTCAGTGGTTTTTACTTTTTTTACATTATTTGTCCTTTTGTTAGTAGAATAAAATACATTACCTTCCTGTATTTTTTCTAAAATGCTTTAAAGTTAAGGGATGATAGAGAAAAAGACTCTAATGGTCAAAAGCGCTTACAGAAATGATCGTCTCAATGAGCTGCTTTTTTATTTTCTGTGAGTAACAGTGCTTCATTTTCTAGCAAAATGAATTCAAATAATACTATGGAGTAGGTCATAATTTAAAGGGGGAAAAACTGCCTTCCACATGCATTTTTAACAGAATTGGATGCTTCTATTATGAAAAACTTTCAAGATGATGATAATGCATTGAACAGGTAAGAAAAAATTGACTTTTCAACTACCTTACTTTTTATTTTTCTCAGCCTTTATTATTACAGTCAATGTCACACAGAATAATAGAGAAGTAAATTGAAATGAAGATATTGAAGTGGTGGATAGCTTTGCCTTCTGCCTTAAAAATAAAGGAATAATCAGTCAAGAAATAAAAAATAGACTAGCACTTGATAGAAGGGCCACAGAAGGCCTTGGAAAAGATATTCAAATGCCATAGTACCTCTATACCTACAAAGATCAGAAGCATGCAAGCCATGGTATTTCTGATATTCTACAGAAGTGAAAGTCGGGGTCTGAAGAAACAAGATAGAAAGAGTATTGATTCTTTTGAACTTTGGTGTTGGAGAAGACTCCTGAGAACAATGTGGACAGACAAGAAAAAAAACAAATGGATCATCAGACAAATCAATAAAGTTCTCAAAGCCCAAAAGATCAGGTTTACATTATCTTACTCTGGACACATTATTCAAAGACCTAACTCTCTGGAAAATGTTCTAATGTTGGGAAATGTGAAAGGGAAGAGAAGAAGAAAATGACCAACAGAAAACTGTATAGATTCAGTTGCAGTAACAATGAGGGCAGTGTTGGAAGAGCTAAAGGAGCAGTTCAGGGACAGACTGTCATAGAGAAAATCTATAGAGTTGCTAAGAATTGACAATGGCTTGATGATATATCATCATCATCATCATCGCCACAAGATAGCACTATTCTTTTTTTCTTCCATTCAATCATGGAACTGGCTGGATAAGTCCCTGAGACTTATCACCTGTGTTACAGGTGATTTTTTTTTCTGAAGGTAAAAACTTTTTCTTTAGATGGGAAGAAACAAAGAAGAAAAATTTGCCTTAAGCTTCTCCCATGAGTACCTCTATCTCAAAATCCTCTTACAGTTTCCATAAAAAATTAATTTTAATACTGAGAGAGAGAAAAAATTATGGGGTGTGTTCATATTAATAGCAGTTACATAACATTTAAGTTTTTACCATCCACTTTCTGATGGTAGATGCAATTTAATATTAAATGCAAAATCAAGAAAGGTTGAATACCCGTAATTCACTGTCTGCTACCACTGCTTTTCTGCTCTAAAAAACTATTCCTGAAGCTGTTCATTCTTTTTATAAATTTAAATACATACAGATGTGTTCGGCCATGAAGATTCTCAGTCATTGAGGTGGAGCTGTCTGGGAGTAGATTCCTGGCAACTGGAGAAGAAGATTGAAGAAACTACTTGGATAAGCTGTGAAACATTTCAAATCAAAAAAGAAAAGAAGTCCAGTTGCCATGATTCAACTTCTAGGCAAACAGGTATGTAAGCAGTTTATGCCTACAAATTATTACAAGCTCAGCAGAGAGATTCTTCAGTTCATGCTAACAAAAGACCAGATGGAAAGGTGTCTACAGAAGATTTAGCGGGTAGGAGGACAATGCTGAATTCTTCTTCCACCTTCTCTTCTCCCGCACCATTGTCCACTTGACCAATTGCAATCCATTTTTTTCCTTTTAGCTGTGCTATGACACTAAGAATAAATCTTTAATAAATGACTAGCTTGCTGCCAACCATGAGTTTTATTTTCAGAATGCCTATGAAGATAAATTCCACTGCCGTTCTTGAAAAATTATTCCAGAAGGTTATACTTTGCAACATAGCATCATTTTGGTTTGGGTTTTAATTAAAACTACTTTATCAAAATTAGTCAGAAGGATAATAAGAGAGCGATCTGGGGACAAATTTGTAACTACAGATAAAGGCTGCTTAACTCCTTCCTTCCTTCCCCATCCATCCATCCATCCATCCATTATATTGAAACAAATCTGGTCCATGTATATAAAATTATCCATCAGAATAATTTGTTTCAGTTCAGAAAACCTTGGGCATCTTTACAATATGAATTATTTCTGAGTCATACATCAGTGTAATTGAATTAATGAAGAGTTCAGGTTTTTCTTAAGCGGCATTGTGGAGAATCTACAAACCTGTATTATTTCAATGCACTTCCTGAATACATGAGAAACTATGTGCATTTGTATATATTACTGAAGGACAAGGGGTCACAAATTCTTATACATCAACTGGGGGTTGACTAGAATATACAAGACTGCTATAGAACAAGAAGTGAATTGAAACAAATGAATGAGGGTTATTCAGCTCCCCGAGGGTCCTATGGTTCTAAGAAAATAAAAGATGAAATATTCCTAAGCTTAACTGGGCATTTAATTAAATAACTACAAAGTAATCTAACTAAATTACATATAATTTGATAAAATAGAAAATAACCCTATATAATTTATATACGCTGTAGTGGCCATTACCCAAGAACATAAATAGCCACTTTTCATACACTTGGTATGGGAACTTTTTCCATGATGCTTGTTTTTTTCTCACCACGCAACAATTGTGTTCTTAATTAGTATAGATTTTTTTAGGCCAACTCACTTTCAGTGACAGATCTCTCCCTACGTATCCTCCAAAAGTAGGTCTCCAAATTTACTCTTTTTTGCTCTAACTTGACAACATAAAGCATTTCTTTTTTGGTCCATCACTATACCCAACTCCAACATATATTATTGCCTCTGGGGGTATGATAGGGCTCTGAACTGCTGAGCTTAACCTTTTAAAATTAAAGTAGCCACAATTCAGTATTATTAGTGTCGATGTGCTTCATATCTATTAGCTACTGAAGAATTGCCCAAGGCACCATAATTTGTTCCTAGCCATAAAATGGGATTTGTTCCACCCTAGAGGGAACGACTTCTCTGATATTAAATATACCCAACGGATTGTATACCTCAACTTTTCCTTGATCATCTTCTGCATGGGTTATCTAATGTGCAAATGTCAAAGAACCCCTGGGCCGTTTTCTTATTTAACCTTGCATGCTGCATTTTTGGAAATAGTCTATTTCACTGTCCCTAAATCTTACCAACCTTGTTTGCCCCACATCACAAGAACAACAATATATTTGCTAATTTAATAAATTTCAGAAGATGGGTGCAAAGGTTGACCTGCATTTAGTCAAGCATAAGCATATTCTCTGAATTTTCTCCAAATCTATTTGCCTTCAGCCTGCTGTGCTAAATTGCGATCAGATTATCCCATGTTTTAGCACTGATAAATATCAAATTCAGGATTTTCAAAGAAGCTGCTGGTAAAGGTAAGAGCTTAATTTTCCATTCTGCAGGTAAAACTGAGATCACTCCCACAAGATTTAAACAACAGTGTAAGGGTTGTTGGAGTCTTACTGCATTTTCAACTCAGACATCCAGAAAACTCAAAAAATCTTCTCACCACCGCAGGAAGAAAATTACCTCAACATGACTGATATTTTGCTTGAACTGAACTTCAGTAATTGGAACTATTTTAAATGTATACAGCTCCCTCTTCTGGCAGAAAAGGAGAAGCAATATCATTAAGAAACGGACCAATTTTGCTTTCTAATGCTACAAAGAGTGTTATAATTAATCTTAAATTAACTTGGAAATTAAACTCATTACTAGAAAAGGAGGCAACAACCAAATGTACTTGCTTCTCTAAAAAGCATTTTCGGCAACATTTAGAAAACTGGCTTGTTTAAAAACATTTACAACAGGAAATAATTGTAATAGATGTAAAGAAATAATTAACCACAAAACAGCAAAAAAAATGAACCGAAACACAAATTTGTTCCAAGGTTCCTGAATAAAACACACATAACATTGGGCACTAATTCTGTAAAAAAAACAAAACACTCTCCCCAATATTGTAATGAAAGGTTAGGTCTTTAAACTACCAAAATTGCAGTTATCCTCATAATCTTCATCTCAATATTTATATAGATTGTATTTATTGTTTATTTTTTATTTATTTGTATCCTGCCTTTATTATTTTTACAACTAATTCAAGGCGGTGCACATACCTGATGCTCCTATTTTCCCCACAAGAACAACCCTGTGAGATGAGTTGGGCTGAGAGAGAATGGCTCATCCAAAGTCACCCAGCTGCCTTTCAGGGCTAAGGTGGCAGTAAAACTCACTGTCTCCTGGGTTTCTAGCCTGGTGCCTTCACCACTAGACCAAACTGGTCTAGTTCTATATGTAGGAATAAGATAAATGGTTGATATTCTGCAAATTAGAGATTCCATCTTAGAGGTTCCATGTAAAGGATTTGAGATACAGTCTTAAGGCAACCAGTCGGTGTTAAGATTGTTGTTGTTGTTGTTGTGAAGTCGTGTCCGATCCATCGCGACCCCATAGACAACATTTCTCCAGGCCTTCCTGTCCTCTACATCTTCTGGAGTCCATTTAAGCTCACGCTTACTGCTTCAGTGACTCCATCCAGCCACCTCATTCTCTGTCGTCCCCTTCTTCTAATGCCCTCAATCTTTCCCAGCATCAGGCTCTTCTCCAGTGAGTCCTTCCTTCTCATTAGGTGGCCAAAGTATTTGAGTTTCAACTTCAGGATCTGGCCTTCTAAAGAGCAGTCGGGGTTGATCTCCTCTAGGACTGACCGGTTTGATCGCCTTGCAGTCCAAAGGCCTCAATTCTTTGGTGGTCAGCCTTTCTTATGGTCCAACTTTCACAGCCATTCTTAGGGTTGGCTGACATGCAAATCATAAACCCCAGTAATGGGGAAGATTAGAGAATTCACTTCCAGTTCATGCAGACATATATACAAGACCAGAGCTTTTTTTTCTCATAGAAGGCCCAGAACGGAGTTCCGGCACCTTTTTTGGATGGAACCTTGTAGGGTAGGCAAGGCGGGTTGTATAACATGTGTGAGTTCTGGCACCTTTTTTTTTTTTTTACAAAAAAAGCACTGTATAAGACTGTTTCATTCTGTTTCCCAGAACATAGTCCAATAGACAGATATTTAGTTCATGTCATACCAAATCTGTTTGTTGTAGCTGATAATATATGTGGCTCCCTGATTCTGTGCTCCCCCCCCCATATATGCCCAACTTCTTCATAGGTGCTGCAGGTATAAAACAGCTAACTTTGGAAAATGTCTAATAAACACCTTGTGCATTTCTATCAACCTTGAATTATTTTAGATTCTGATAAAAACAGAAAACTATAACAACTTAACAGAAAACGGAACACAGGGAGCTTCTTTATACAATATCAGAGGTCTGCTCCATCTAATCCAGTGGCCTACAACAAGAATCGTTTCTAGAATCTGTCTAGATTGAACTAGAAAATTGTTGGATGCAAAACATACGCTCAGCATCCCAGTATATAAAATGTAAACACCTTTTGCCTGGGAGATGACGTGTAATTATAAACTTCATAAATCCACATTTAAGGGGGAAAGTATAATAGTACTGATTTCATCTAAGTTATTTTCAGCATTTGTATACTGTCAGTAACCCACAAAAGGGTTTAAATGGAAATGTATCACCAAGCACAGTCATACTTACCAACAGGTACTATAGGTCAAGGCACAAGAACTCCTGCACACTATATTATTTACTATGAATGGGGTAGAATCATAGCTACCATAGTTCCCCAAAACTAAGACCAGGTCTTATATTGATTTTTGCTCCAAAAGACACATCAGGACTTATTTTACGGTTAGGTCTTATTTTCCGGGAAATATAGCACTAAATGCTGGCTGACGATCTTAACTGGGGCTTATTTTTTGGATGGGGCTTATATTACGAGCATCCTGAAAAATCATACTAAGGCTTATTTTCCGGTTGGATCTTATTTTCAGGGAAACACAGTATTTCACCAGGCATTAACCTATTTAGAACTATCCAAGCATTCTTTAATTGCCAGGCTCCAAAAACGAAGAAAGACATGTTGAGATTGTCTAAGTATTTTCCTTTAGTATTCCTTACCTATAGATAGAAATATTGCCAAACTAAAACAGACAACTTGCACTGTGAAACCTATACCCTGGGAATCAATAAGGGGAGCTGTCTTCACTCTCTTTCTCCTACACAAACTGCATTATCTCTTGGTCCTCTGGAATGCAATCTGTTCCTCCTGGGATTCCGGACAACATTCCATCACATTAATGCTTCCTTTATACCACTATTTGCCATAAATATCACAGCTTGATCTGCTTCCTTTATGTGTACTATGAATCACTTTTTCCCTCATCATTGATCAGAAGAAAATATTTCCTCCAACAAATTTTGAAATACCAGTAACTAGCTTTAGCTGCCAAGAATATAAACTCACACAGTATAGCATGTCATCAACCCTTAACCAGTGTGAACTCCTAAGCAAAGAAACCACTACTACAAAGAGGCCCTGTAGATCATACATCGAGTAAAATGAAGGACAGTCACTGGAGGGGTGTATTTAGTATTTTCTGGACAGATGTTCAATCTTTCAAAGACTATCTTGATCTACAGTGGCTGTGCTGAATTACGCCCTCATTCTACATGCAAAGGATGGTGCAGACTTCGGAACAGTAGCAACGCAGTAAATCATGCTAAAATGTGTAGCGTTGTTTTCAGGGCAGCAGACATACATCTCCCAGTCATATTGTGATACTAAATTATTGACAGTTTTTTTATCTCAAAAGGAAAGCAAAAATTCCCAGAAAGCAGCTACAGCTATGAAAAATGTGGATAGATTAAAAAAAAGACAGCTTTCTCCCTAGCCATTTGCACATCCAACTTTTGGCTGCTATAACATACTATGCTTTATTGTTATTTATTATATAAAAATAATATTTAAAACAGCATGTTTCAAAGTTGGGAAACGAGTGATCCTATGGCTTTTGATTCAAAAAAATAGGACTAGATATACTGTACATATATATCACACACACACACACACACACACACACATATATGCAGGTCTACGAATACACACACACACACACACACACACACACACACACACTTCCTACTTCTCTGCAATAATCCATTTATTTAACCATCTTGAGTCAAAACAAGAAGACTGTAATCTCTAAATCCCAGTATGAAGCCTTGACAATGATAGATGTCAAGGAGAGAGAGAAAAAAACAGCCAATTTAAACAATCTCCAAATATGTAGACTCAACTCCCAGAATTCTTGCCAACAGTCATGCTGACTGGTTAATTCTAAGATATGGAATTTGCCCATATGGAGGGCCCCAAATTTGAGAAAATGGAATCAGAAACACAATTATGTGTTAACAAATCAGTGTCAACTTTTAGCAACCACACAGATAGATTTTCTCCAGGATAATCTGTCCACACAGAAATTAATTAAAAGTTATTTCAGTCAAAAGGTTATGTTCTGGGATAGATAACCTTTAATCAGGATTTTGCAAATAAGATGGCAGCTTTCAGTACTTCGGATAAAGTTCTAAATTACACAAGAGAGCTAACCTTTAATAAACATCATGTATATTACTGCTACCTATAAAGTAAAATATAAATACAAGCCTAGGATATTACTGCAAAGTGCAATCTATAATTTAAAAAAAACTGAGATGGCCAGCAGGAGGCAGAAATCTAAATAGAGATATAAAAAGCATTAAAAGGGAAATTAGGTAAATAATAAATTGACTTTTAAGTAGCAAGCTTTCCAAGGAAAATCAATCATAGAAGCTCTGTTTTGATTCCAGCCTTCTAAATGAAAAAGGCAGATTGCAGATAAATATTTTGTTCTTATCAGTTTTTAAAACTGCTCTTCCTATGACGTGCAGGAGATTTGGACTAAAAGTGTCAAGAACTGGAAGACTCATTTAGGTGCATGATTGGAACATAAATAGTTTAGTAGCAAATCCTACTCAGAAATAGTTGTGATTCTTCCTAGTGAGGAATGGCAGGTGCAAATAACCAGGAGCATTCAATGAGTTCAAAGCACAGAAGAGTTTATTATGGCTACCTATACACAAGAATTTGGTCAACAAATGGTCAAAGCTAAATTGGGGCCCAGAGTCACTTTGTAGGGGAGATGGGTGGCATAAAAAAAGTAATAAACGAACAAATAAATAAGGGTCAACAGAATTCATAGGGGGCTGGACCTGGGTCTCTTGTGGCAATGAGAGGGCTCTAAACTGAAGACACATTTAACTCTGCCTTCCAACTAAGCCTACTCTTCTCCTACAGCAGGGATCTTCAAACTTGGCCCTTTTATGACTTGTGGACTTCAACTCAACTTGTGGACTTCAACTGGCTGAGGAATTCTGGGAGTTGAAGTCCACAAGTCATAAAAGGGCCAAGTTTGAAGAGCCCTGTCCTACAGATTATTTATCCAAAATAAATCAACAGTGTTCATTTGGAGTGCTATAGGAGTACATGGAAAGACGTTTTTCACCCTTTTTGATCACATAAAATTACTTACAAGCAAGTCATAGTTAAATTCCACATTTTCTTGCATTTAAATATGTACAATATACTCCCCCCCAATTTTGTACAATATAAAATTACTTTACAAGCAAGTCATGATTAAATTCCACATTATTTTGTACAGTACAGTATTTTGTAATAAGAAAATTTAGCGCAGCCATATATTTTTTTTTAAAAAAAAGCTTATAGATCTCTTTTAAAATTATGAGCTTGCTCATCAGGACATTAAATAGGCGACCAGTGCAAGCTTGGCAGAAATTATGATGACATTTCTCTAAATGGGGCAGCGAGGCTTTTAAGGAACAAAGTTGACTTAAACCATAATGATTTTCAGAAAGTCTAATAATGAATCCACATATCATACATAATGACCCATATTAAATTTCACATGCAGTTCTTGTATCCATAAGCAGACTGACAAAAGCAAAAATAAATTCACAAAAGAACAAAACGAAATGATGGGCCTGACTAAGATGTTGCTGTTTATTATTAATACCAAAATAACTGGAAACAAATTCAAATAAATTAAATACTGGACCCACCTCTTTTCAAGGAAGGAAGGAAAGGTAAGTTAGCTTCTGCATCTCATTTTTTTTGCTAAGCAACATATATTTCCAAATAACCCCAATGCTGGCGCATGAGAGGATTTCTAACTGCCTTAGGCAATTGAACAGATTTATCTCTTCTGTGATTTAAAAAAAAAGGGGGGGGGGAAATGCATCTAAGCTGAAAGGGGAACATTATGCTTCCATGTATAAAACAGCTCTTTCAAAAACATGCATGTGACTCCTACACCCCCAGTGTAAGGGCCCAGAGGATGTGCTGGCTCTCTCACACAGCCATCTCTATACATCCTGGATCACTCTTTGCCAGGTGATTAATCTACCAACATTAATGACACAAGAGACATTTAAATAGCAAGGGAGGGGGCGGTGGAGGGAAGAGTGCCACAATGGCAGAGAGAATCATACAGGGTGACCTAATATACGCTTAGATATTTTTTTCCCTAATTATAGAAAATATAAAGTCACAACATTTTTGTCCTTCTGTCTTCCAAAGTATGAATGACAGCTTGCTTACCTCTGCATAAACAGGGCTAACCAAATCTTATCATTTCCTAGCCACATGTTTGTGTAACTGTACAATACTTGTAATCTTGGTGATGAGCAATCTACAGACCCTTCCTGCCCAAGCCAAAAGAAAGGGCGTCTTATAGAACACAAGTTAGCAAAGATATCCCAGTAAGAAGGGGGGGGTGTTCATCCCATGTGGTTAAAACTGGTTCTTTTTTTAAAAAAAAATTAGATTTCTAGCATAATTTCTAATATAATTTCTAGCATAATTTCTAATATATTTGTTAGACATCTACATTAGCTCCTTTGTCAATTTTATACACATGCAAGATAAAGAAACGTTATTTCTGGTAACAATATAGATGCATCTATATAGTTATTTTGGAAATAATATGGTGGTGGTTTGTGACTGCCTTTTTTCAAGATGCTTAGATTTTCCTGATGGTCTTAAAGATTTTTTCTTAGTCTTAATCTAAGGAATAATCAGACATGTTCCGGGAAAAGTTTGGAACTGAGACCAAGTCAACCACTTGCTGCCCTCTATCAAACTACATTGCCACTTCTTTACGATTAGTCGTTTAATGGCAAAAATACCCGTATGCGAGAGTGGATTTGAATGTACGACCACAAAATTTGCTTAACAACTGCAGTAAAAATGGTTGAAAAATTGGGCCTGGTGAAGTGATGCCTTGACTTACAGCTGAATGACTTACAACCAGAATTCTGCTCCCAATTGTGGTTGTAAGTCAAGGACTATCTGTAATAATGTCAATATGCTAACTAAAACACTGAGATGAGATTAACATGACTGGATGCACCATGCACCATGGCAGCTAGTTTAGTGTAATGGATAGGGCACTGGGTTAGAAACCAGGAGAGAGCAAGTTCTAGTCCCACTTTAGGCACACAGCCAATTGGATGACTTTCTCCCAGTCCTAAGGAGGAGGCAAAGATTTGAAAAAATCTTGCCAAATACAGAAACCAGTTCAGGCAGTTGCCAGGAGTCTAGAATATTTTGAAAGCATCAGCTTCATCCAGAAACTCATCAGCAACACTTGTGTACACTAATGAAAGCCCATCCTCTAATAGGAATCTCATTACCCATTATGGCTCTTCCAGTGGGCAGCCCCTTCCAGAAAGTCTCAGGAGCAAGGGGGATCTTTTTGATAGTCCTTGACTTACAACAATTTGTTTAGTGACCGTTCGAAGTTACAATGAAAAAAGTGACTTACAACTGTTTTTCACACTTACAACCATTGCAGTAGCTCCCCCAGTCACATGATCAAAATTCAGATGCTTGGCAAATGGTATGTACCTGTGCTATGATGGTTGCAGTGATGTGATGAGTCATGTGATCATCTTTTGCTACATTCTAGTCAGCAAAGTCAATGGGAAAGCCAGATTCACTTAAAATCATGTTACTAATTTAACTACAGCAGTGATTCACTTTAACAACTGTGGGAAGAAAGGTTGTAAATTGAGACAAAACTCACTTAATTGTCTTGCTTAGCAGCGTAAATTTTGGGCTCAGTTGTGGTCAATTGTGGTCATACGTTGAGGACACCATTAGCAGAATGGTGTCTGTACAGTTGAAAGTCTTTTGGGGACTTGGGGGGCAGGGTCCTCAACCCACACCATGTTTCTTCTGACAAGGTTTGGAATATCACTGTAATCCAACGCAATTTATTATGCACATATTCTGGAAAGTATTTTAACTATTTAAATCTCACTGACTTAAAAGGGATGTAAATGTGCTGCAGATTTGTAGCTGAAAATTGTTAGTAATTCGATAAAAGTGTTAACAAATATTAACAAAGTTATTAATAAAAGACCTGCATTTATAAAGTATAGGAAAAGCTTTTCTCAATCACATACTATCTAGTCAGGATATAAATTAGAATACTAATTTAAAGAGTATAAAATGACATCACCACCAAAATAGCCACAATGACTATTTAATTCAAGATTTAAGATGTTGCTTCATCTTATAACTCTTTTTTTTTTATCCATCTAGTTTGGTCCAGCTTTTTCCTGCACACGGGAGTAGTTTGGGGGAAGGGATGTGATAGGAATGATCACAGTTAAATTCATTAATATAACTTGCTTTCCTATTATTAGCACCATCTGAGCCTGTTGAAAGTCTTAACCAGGGCTTTAATTTTCCCCAGGGGAGCTTTAAATTAATTAGTAGTTTACACGCTAACAAAGAATCTGATACATTCATAAATCAATCTAATGCTCAAGGATTTTAAAAAGGAAAGGAACCAAATCAACCGGGACCTCATATTTAGTTAAAGTGTTGTGCTTTTACAAAAGGGTGCAGGTGTGAATTAGACGAATATAGAGCAGAAGCCATGATAATCACTTTGTATCACTTAAGCCCACAGCAGGGAACACAGCAAATAAGGACTTCTGGCCTATCTTTATTGAAATCTATGCCAACATGAAAGACTAATTGAAGAATTGATTTGGGTTTAATTTTTATGAAATAAAGATCTTGACAGCTGTAATTTATACTACAGCCTACAAAGTAAAAAAGTGGTAAGAATTTATAAAGGTTAAAGGAATACATCTAGACATTTGAAATGCTTCATGTAGACAAAGGCTACCAAACAGAAAAAATCATTTGTGCTAAAATATAAATCATGACAAATTCCCAATTACATGCATTTGTCTTATAGCTAGAACTGTGTTTAGAAGAACGCAGGGATGATGTCCTACAGTCATCCCAATGTATTATCAGAAGTATTTCAGTGTAGATCTCACACTGTGATTTGCAGTATTTCTTTATCATTCCTAAGTAATAAACCAAAATAATTTAATCTATAACTCTCTTCTACAATCTTGGGCGAGGATCCCCATGACCACTATAGTTGTACATGGCAATAAAAGACACTTTGTTGCATACATCTCAAATCCCTGCGGTTCTTAATTTAAGTGGACATTTTTTCCCACACCAAAGCTGAATGCATTTATTGTTGTATCATGTTTTATAACAGAATGTTTTGTGACTTGAAACTACTAAATAGTTTTTTGCCTCTCTCTTATTACCCTTTTATTTATTTATAATTGTTCTTGAAAACTGTGGAGAGATTTACAAAATTGAAATGAAGGCAAGAAACACTAAATGCTCTTTGAAAATCCTCATATCTGAATGAGATAACTGCAAAGAATCTCAAGTAGAACTAAAGGCCTAATGCACCACCAACTGTAGACAGCTGCACAGAGAAACAAGCCCCACAGAAATCAAATCACTGCTTCCTCACGCCTATTAGAAAGCCCTTTTTCAAGGACTTCAAAAGTAAAGTTGAAGGATATCAGCTTTATCTGGTGTAACATACTAGGAGTAAACATACCACTTCATCCTCTTTTGATCTCCTAAGCTGGATGAAGAATTGGGCCAGGATGCCCAAAGATAGGATTTTCACACACCCTTTTTACTGGCACCTGAAATCTTCTCCAGAGCTTTTAAAACTGCCCGGAATACGAAGGCAGTGAAAATCAAATTGACAAATTGAACCTTTTTTTCCTGAGATCAGGAATCAAGTATGCCACTATCTGGTCCAAAGGCAGACAGAGAGAGTCCTATCTAAATGCATTTGTCAGATTAAACTAGTACTTCCAATTTAGAGAACAGAATCGTAGCTTGGAATCCCATTTGCAATGTGGCTATTAGTGATGTTTTTTTGCAGAAAAATAAGTTAATAGGAAAGACAGTAATGCCTTTGGCAATAACCATTCACTGAATCATGAAAATTCAGCCTTTGAACTTTTTACCACTGATGGGACAAGTTCTATCACCAAGCAAGATATAACCACTATTGCCTGAGAATGAAGAAATAGAAGCATCAGCATCACTGTCCTGACTTGTTGAGGACTGTCCATATAAATGCATGAACTATAAAAGATACTGGTTATAATTAAAAGCCAGCTGCTAAAGCTGTTTCTATTACAGGAAAATGAAGTAGGGCAAGAGGAGGGTGATGTCCTAGTCATGTATGAAGACAGGCAACTGAGACACTCAGAAGCTGTCCATCTTTGTCTACGGACCTGTCTCTAGGACAGCGGTTCTCAACCTATGGGTCGCGACCCCATTTGGGGTCGAACGACCGTTTTGCGGGGGTCGCCGGACACCGCGGTCCGCCATTTTGTTTTATTATTTTTTTCATCGCGCACACCACGCATGCATGGATCGGGGTCGTGCCGCGCATGGGCGGCGCAAGTGGGGTCTCAACCTGAAAAAGGTTGAGAACCACTGTTCTAGGAGATCTGTTATAGCTTCTCAGATGTATCTCAAGCCCAAACTTCCTTCCACTGTAATAAAAACGGGATCCAAACCACTGCCTCAAAGAGAAACTTAGGCTTTATTGTGCAAAATGATATATCCTAAAGTACAGGCAGTCTTTGACTTGCAACCACAATTGAGATCACAAGAACCAGTTGTAGGTCACTTTTTTTTTTCAGTGCTGTTGTAATTTTGAACAGTTACTAAACAAATGGATGTAAATCAAAGAGTACCTATAATTTTATTATCAGTGCTAAGTTTGCTCAAAATATTATATTCAAAGCAGAAATTAATTTTGAATTAAATTTAAGCTTGGCCATTTATACTATACGGTGATTAGTATTCAGCTTTAGGGATAGGCATCACTTTAAGGGTCCCCGAAATGCCAAAATCATATTTATGATTATGATACTGGAATCAAAGAGGCAGCATGTTCTGTTCAATTTTTATTAATTGTTTTTCACTCATTTTGTGTTATCTTTTTTTCACTATGCATTTTATCTTCAGCTGAATAGACTGCTATAGGACAAGTGCCAAATGACATATATAAGTGAAATATTAAATTTCAAAATACATCAGAGGGACAAAAGTATTTGGAAAACATAATGTTAGACAATAAAAAAGTATTACATTCATCTATCAGTAAAACGGATGCTTCAGAAGCCGTATTTATCCCCTATTATCTTGGTGTTTAGAAGCTCTATAAACTGCCTCTCTTTCACCAGGCTTTTAACTGTTACATGATTAGGGTTTTGCTTTTTTCTTTATCCCTTTCCTTTTTTAATTTAATTTTGTTGTTATTGTTAGAAGCCAGATCCTCACAGAGCAAAAAAGGGATTTGTATGCAGTTATACATATATACACGTACACACATATATAAAACAATTATTAAATTTAATTTAATAATTAAATTATTAAATTTCAGATTAGAACAAACCAACTCTAGAATTTTGGCCATGTTTCAGTGTTATGTCACATGAACGATACTGTAGACCAAACATATCAAATTCGCAACGTCACATGACGTCGTGCAACATATCGGGCCAGTTTTGCCATTGCCAGCAATGGGGTGGATGTGGCTTCCGGATGACGCATCCGGCCCGCGGGCTGGCAGACAGCCCTGCTGTACACCCAGCAAAGCTTCTGGGTTATCTCTTTTACAACACAGCTCAAAAAAGGGTGTGAGCAGGACCCAGTTTCTACAACTTCTAATTTATTATAGGCTACACATCAGACAATTCAGTTTGCTACACATCAGGCAATTCAATTTAAAGTAAATGCTAATTGGACTGCAAAACCTAGCTTGGTTTACTAACCAGAGCTTGCTTTAATGAATGTTCTCTGGCTTGTATGTAATCACGAGGCACAAACCACAGCAACTGAATCCTCCTTCTGACCATGTAAAAAGACAGAAAGGAAAGCATGAAAGACTTAGGCTTCATTCAGCCTCAAAGAAGTTCTTCCAGATGGTGCTAAATCCTGATTTACCATTATATTGAATCAAACTTTTATCTTCGTGTGATCCTTCAGCTCAGCGTAAGCAGACTTCATTCACAAAGTGAGGGCATAAAACAAAAGTGCAGTAAGGTTCATGAAAAATTTTAGATCTTGTTAAACCGATACTATGATTACCAATGCTTATTTTACACTGTAGCTTTCTAATGCTGTACTGTAAATGGATCTCACAACAAAAACATAGGGAGAATCTGAATGGATTTAAGACTAAGGATTAGCATAATCAATCTTTCAAGCATTTTCATGGCTTTCTTTGTCAATTGCCAGTAATGGGTGATTAATTACTAATCAAGTATATCTAATTCCAATCTCTAATTGCCTATTTGTGTACTTAATTGCTATGATTTTTCACTTGGTCCTCAGAAGAGAAATCGGTAAATCCGTTTCCCCAGGACTCTTACCTTGCCCACATTCTATGAGATACCTTAATAAGGTCTTGACTGGTATAAAATGCTGCATTTGTATTTTGGTTCTATGCGATACAACTGGAAATACAAATTGGATGATTGCCAAAACTTACCATTGTTCCGTCACTCTTATTTCGGGCAACTTCCTGCTGTAGCCGGGCCACAGACAATTTTTCCCTATGGAAAGAAGGGAAGAGTAAACAGCTGCTCATTTTGCACTCATCTTTAAGGATAGCATTATGATATCACTGTGGAATTTATGATTTATCAGTCATTATGCCCAACACAATTTAGTTCCTCAGCCATATTTTTAATAATTCTAATACTACCAGAATTCTTTGTTTAAGGGACTGAATGATATCTAAGGCAGGCCTGCATAACACATGCAGCATTAAGCAGCCCACTGACCTTTTTTAAAAAAGTAATTTTTAAAAAGGTAATTTACTGTTGCCACTATCCCCCAAAATGTGATGACAAGCATCTCCAAGACTTATTACTATTGAGAGCCTCAGTGCTACTTCCCTCTTCTAGCCCCCAAACAGCTCATAGCACAGTGGTGGCGAACCTATAGCACACGTGCCAGAGGCGACACTCAGAGCCCTCTCTGTGGGCACGCGCACCGTTGCCCCAGCAGAGTTCACCAGAGTAGCAAGCACGTGGGGTTTGGAAGCGACAGGGCAGGAAGTATGCGAGCAAGCGGCGTTGGCCCCCTGGAGATGCCCCAGAGAGGGCAAGGGACTGGCCCCAGCCACGTTCACCCAGTCTGCCCTAACCACTGCAGCCATGCCCACCCAGTGGGCCAGGTCCCCCCCTCCTGAGGGCACCACAATGCTGATGCAGCCCTGGTACTTTGCGATAAATAAGTGGGTTTGGGGTTGCAGTTTGGGCACTCGGTCTCTAAAAGGTTTCCCATCACTGTCATAGCATGTCAGATATATCTTTGTGGCCTGTGAGGACTTTTAATTCATTTTTTCTTCACATTGATTGTATTCTACAGCAAAATCACACATTTCTTCTTTTAACTTGTGTCGCAAGATTAAAAGTGAGCTTTAGCTTCTTGTAAAAAAGAAAAATCCAGTTCTAATAAAACTGATTTCTCACAACTGAAAATCTAAACTAAACAGTGATTCATAGCAAATTCCATAAGCAAAACACACCTGATTAAATGACTATTTCAAGACGTTATTAATGAATCATGAATCACAGCACATGACAAATACTATTTATATGAGAAGCACTCACCAATTACATGGATCTGGTAAGCAAGAAGTGGAATGATATGTAGGAATTCCTTAGGACAGGGATCCCCAACCCCCAGTCCATGCACCGGCACTGGGCCGCAGCATGCCAGAAACCAGTCCTCGCAAATAAGCAAAGCCCCATCCATGAGATGCAGGCAGCACACAAAACCACGCACCCTCTGGTCCACAGAAAAACCTTTCTCCACAGAACCGGTCCCTGGTGCTCAAAAGGTTGGGGACCTCTGCCTTAGGAGACGGGGAAGATTCACAGACTACACAATGGTCAGAGAAGAGGCAGCTAAGGCCAGAGAAGGAATGGGGGAGCGACAAATCTCTTATAATGGACCCTCCTTAGTTTCTTGGACAGTAAAGGTGAGGAGAGATGTACTTTCAAACTTGCAAAATTTTGTTACAATAAAGATAGAATTAGTGCTTCTAGACTGACATCAGGAGAGTACATTAACATTATCCTTCATTAGTCTACTTACTACATGTTCTCTGGTGCTTATATTATGCATGATCCCTGACCATATACACATACAATAATACAGCAATTGCTCATGTGAATTACGCTAGGATTCTTGAACTTCTCAGCTATCTGTTTAAACAGGACCATGCAAAACCGCATAGTCCTTGACACCTTTTGGGCACCTTAAGATAAAAGAAAACCAATATTTGTTCCATATTGATGGGTGATTAATATTATATTCAACACATGTCAGCCTATAAAGCTCCTATTCGTAAGGCAAGATTAAAACCTTCTAATTTTTAATGATTATTTTTTAGGAATATTGGAACACTCTTAAGACTAATGTTGCATTTTATGTTATATGTTGATTGCCTCTTAATATGATCTTATGCTTAAGGTTGTTTGCTTTAATATTGAAAAAGCGGATTGAATCTCTAACTCAGGTTAGTGAATTTCTACCTCAGGATCTTTTGTTAGGGATTATAAAAGATTGCACTATTACTGAGACGAAGTTAATTCTGAAGCGCGAATGAACAATATGTGATAGACTAGATATAGTAGATAAACCATATACAAGAGCTGTATTTTCAGGTCTTATGAGGACAGCTTATTAATATGAGCCCAGATTTAATGTTGTTTGCTTTAATATTGGAAAAGCGTACTGAATTTCTACCTCAGGATACTGAATTTCTCTACCTCAGGATCTTTTGTTAGGGAACATAAAAGATTGCACTACTACTGAGACTAATTTACTTCTAAAGCTCAAATGAACAATAGGTGATAGACTAGAAACAGTAGATAGACCATATATAAGAGAAACACTAATCAAATAAAATGTATCAGGCGTATAGTTGAGGCTTGACATGAGGAGTTAGGAATGTTTACTAAACCAGACGTTTACAAAGACTGATCCTTAGAGTTGTATTGCAGGTTATATGATGATTGCTTTTTAATATGATCTTATGTTTAATGTTGATGGTCTTAATAAAATAATTTTTTTACAAAAAAAAGAAGGATGAAATGTTTTAGATACTTAAATGTGACTGAATTCAAGAAAAGTATATATATACTTTAATGAATGTTCGACGAAGTCACATTCGTCATCTTCAGGCTGGTGCTTTCGGCTTCGTGCTTCTACCAGCAATGTGTGGTTGCAACTGTTTCTTCCTTTTAACTGCCAGTGGAGGTTTGAACTGATTGGCTGGGAGCTCGGCTGTGTTCTGATTGGGTGGAGGTGTGTTCTGATTGGTTAGGGGGTTGGCTGTGCTCTGATTGGCTGGGGACGTGTTCTGTTTGGGTGGGGGCTTAGTTGTGCTCAGGTTGGTCTGAGTCATTAGCCACCTTAAACCCCTCCAATCCATACAAGAAGCAAACTGACACCCACCATGAAGATGAGGCACGACCACGAACGCGAAGCCAAACAGGTATGCAGCTCACCATCTCTAATCCCCCTGTAACTCAGACCAACCTGAGCACAACTAAGCCCCCACCCAAACAGAACACTCCCCCAGCCAATCAGAGCACAGCCAACCCCTCATCCAATCAGAGCACAGCCAACCCCCTAACCAATCAGAACACACCTCCACCCAATCAGAACACAGCCGAGCTCCCAGCCAATCAGTTCAAACCTCCACTGGCAGTTAAAAGGAAGAAACAGTTGCAATAACACATTGCTGGTAGAAGCACGAAGCCGAAAGCACCAGCCTGAAGATGACGAATGTGACTTCGTCGAAACGTCTCCAAGACACTTCAAATTCTACGTGGGAGAAAACCCGAAGAACCAAAGACCTACATACAAACACCCGCGAAAACCTCAGAAAACCTCAGAAACCTCAGAAAACCTCAGAAAACCTCAGAAAACCTCAGAAAACCTCAGAAAAAAAAAATATATATATATATATATATGCATATATGCATATATGCTTTGAATTAGAGTTAAGGGATTAGATTAGATTTATTGAATAGAATGTCTAAAGATTAAATATATTCTTAACTATGATTAAAAAGAATAAGAAATTTGAGAAAATAAATACTATTAATCTAGAAGGGATATTTATGTTATTTCTTATGTTCCATTATTACTGCTTTCTTCTCTTTTTTATTTTTTGTTTCTTTTTCATTCTTCTTTTCCCCTTTCTTTTTACTCTTATATCCATTACTTAAGAAACGTAAAAATGTGAGATGGCTTATATGAAAAAACTAGAATTAAGTCTGTCAATGTAAATGTAACTAATCGCTGAGAAAACTTTTACCAGTAAAAATATTTAGAATTTGGTGGGAGAAATAAACTAAAATAAGGACCGTAACAGGATCGATGATAAGGCAATCCAAATGACTGAAAATAAATGTATTAATATGATGATTATTTTTAGGAATATTGGAAAAAATTACATACTTAATTGTTATTTATTAAAACAATAACAATTGTATTAACTCAATGTTTGCAAAAAAGGATGTTTCGGGGAAAGAGGAAATCAACCAAAATTAATATATGGAATACAGACTATAGAAATCAATTGTTAAGGAGTGTTTTTTCAAATGTAACCCAGACAACACACTGTTTACCAATTATTGAGCGACTTATGCTTGTGTAAAAAAATTAATAAAAAATATAATACAAAAAAAATTAAAACCTTCTAATTTTTAAGATTGACATTTGTCAGGTTCCTTCAAATCAAACTTTGGTCTGAAATTCAGGAGCTCAGGATCAAAGGGCACATTCTGTTTCTTCCAAGCCAGGAAAACTCCTCTTGAAGCTTTTCTTGAAAATATTCTGCTCTGAGCACTGCTAATAGGAATCTCCATTTTTTAGGAATGGATTCAGACAACACATGTCCTAATGACTCCCTAATCAGCATGTTCCCTGCCAACTAGTCCCCCTGAGAAAAGCTGGCTTAAGTACAAGTGCAAAGACGATGACATCAAGGATCTTTTCAGAATCAATCTGACAGGAGGAGCAGCAGGCAGAAAGCCTGTGGAGCAAGAAGAAAAAAGCCTTCTGTAGGGAGATGTATGAGGATCAACAGGGTACCTTTTGATTGATCATCACTACGTGTGGAAAGTTAGTCTTCAGTTAGCCTCATTCTCATAATAGGCTGGAACCAAGTTAATAAATTTGCTTCTTACATATTTATTGCACATTTTCTCTAAGTCTGCAAGTTGTTTTTATTTTTTTAGGAATCCTAGTAAGTTTTCATTCTACTTTTTTTCATAAAAGAATACAGTCCTTATATTATTAAGATTTTTCAATGGATGTTTTCCAATTATTATTTTAATTTAGGTTTATTTTTTATGAGGTAATATTCTGTTAGTCTTATACAATAAATACTGTGGAAACAGCTTTTTCCATTTGCCAGGAAAATTTTTATATTTTTTACTTACTTTATTTTACTTTATTGTATAAACTATTTAGTAGCAGATTTCATCTTAAAAGTTTACTACCCAAGGGTTTTTGAACACTTTTGAGAAAAATCTGTAACCATTTATTTCTTTTGCTTGCTAACTGCTGATTTCTAAAGCATACAGCACTGAGATGTATCAATATAAATATACTAAAGACATTTCTTTCTATGCCCAATTTCAACTTTTAAAAATGTCCAACTCATGAAAAAATGCATGTTCTTTACAAATTATTTATAAATAAAATGCATGCTTTTCATCAAGCATTGACAATTTTTAGCCTTGTTAAATGAATGTGTTTATACCTAAGTTTTAAAAAGTCAAGCTTGTTTGTTCTCTCATATCTAATAATTATTTTTGCACAGATTTCTAAAACAATGCTTTCCTTTTTATAAGTTCATGTCATTCTGTGTGATAACAGATAGTTAAGTACTATTTTAATTAAAAATTTCACCATTTAAAATATATAATAAAAATGTAACATGTAAATTTAATGTACCATAGTAATTAGGAAAACAGCAAAAAGGTCCTTTGGAATCTGGAGCCAATATGAATCTACACATCATAAAAACCAAAAATAAATATGATGTGTGAGAGAATGTACACAAGTCAAACTGACTTGCTAAAGCTCCATCCTATCAAAGAAAGCCATATTTTATTATGAAGTAAAACTCATTCATTCATTCACTCATATTCATTCATTCATTAAATTAACATAGTTGGCCATCTCACAATAAAGTGACTAGGCAGCTTACAATAAAATCAATTATAAAATAAAAATGTTAAAACAGCTAAAATTAAAAGGAATGAACAATATTATTAACAACACGGTAGAGAAAATTGATGTTAAAAACAAAGCAGCCGTTTCATCAAATCATTATTGCCTTGAGATCCCCAGGACTGCTCACACAGCCATGTCTTAAGGGAAGAATGTCAAGGATGTGGTCTTTTCCACAGGAACAATGAGACAATATTCCAAGGTGGGTGCCATAGCAGAAAAAGTCCGTCTCCTGGGTCCCATCAGATGAAGCTCATGGGCAGCATACCTCTTCAGGACAGATGGAGACGGTCCCTCAGACACCACAGTCCCATATCATGAAGGGCTTTAAAGCAGAGGTCCCCGACCTTTTGGGCACCAGGGACCGGTTACATGGAGAGAGGTTTTTCCACGGACCGGAGAGTGTGTGATTTTGTGTGCTGCCTGCATCCCGTGGATGGGGCTTTGCTTGTTTGTGCAGACCAGTTGCTGGCATGCCGCGGCCCAGTACCAGTCCATGGACTGGGGGTTGGGGTTAGGGTTAGGGTTGGGGACCCCTGCTTTAAAGGTCAAAAACAGCACCTTGAATTGGACCTGGAAGCAGACTGGCAACCAATGCAATTTGTGGAGCAAAGGTATAACATGTGCCAGTTCAATGTTACTTGGAGTAATTACAGTATTCTGATATATAAAATCTATAGTGTAAGAACAATTCAATTTCTTGATAAACATAGAAAAAATACAGGAAAGGGACATCTGGCTAGGCCTGTAGACACATCTAGCAGTTAATTACATTATACAATTTCTTTTTTTTAACATACCGCAGAATACATTCACATAAAAAGTCACCTACTTTACAATATATATATATTGTATACATTATATATATATATATATAATGCGATGCAATTCTCAGTGTGATTATAAGTTACACCCAAAAGCAAGTGATACATTTGTCTCTCAACGTTTTGCTGTCAGCTACATCTAGTATGAAGTCTTGCTCATGCATAAATAGCTGTATGTTCGCTGACAATCCTAAACTATTTTCTCAGTTGGTCTTCTGCATATTCTAACAAGTAAGCTACATTCATAGCTTACCAAACTACCTGTCAGAAAGGTGCCTTCGCATGGGACTGTACAAAATGTCCTTTTGGAACAGAATACTAAGTACTCAAGCTCTGATTAGGAAGACACAGGACTTTTTATTATTTTTGAAAAAGAAACTGAACTCTCAAAACAAATCTAAATACAACAAAATACAGATAGTCTTCGACTTACAACTATCCATCTAGTTCAGGGGTAAGCAACCTTGGCTCTTTTATGACTCGTGGACTTCAACTCCCAGAATTCCTGAGCTAGCCATGCTGAGGGGAAAGGGAGAGTTTCCAAGCTGAGCCTGGCTGGCTCAGGAATTCTGGGAGTTGAAGTCCACGTGTTATAAAAGAGCCAAGGTTGCCTACCCCTGATCTAGTTAACTGTTGAAAGTTACAATGGCACTGAAAAAAGTGCCTTACAACTGGACCTCACACTTACAATCAACATATAATCGCCGTTTGTGACCTAATCAGCCTGCAACATGTAAGGTGGTCAATGAGGCAACCCAAATTTGCTTCATCACCGCATGAATCACTTAAGAACTACAGTGATTTGCTTGACAACCATGGCAAAAAAAAAATAGTTCATAAAAATCAGGTGTGACTCACTTAACAACAAAACAAAATCACTTAACAAAATCAGGTGTGACGTACTTAACAACTGCCTTGCTTAGCGATGGCCATTCTGTTCCCAATTGTGGTGATAAGTTGAAGACTCTCTGTACTATCCCTTCCAAACTCTATGAGGCATGAATTCACTAATAGATTAAGGCCAGGCCAATAGCGAAGTCTAAAAAATGAAGAAAAAGGGAAATGGTGAAACTATTATGCATTTAAAAAGGACAGCAAGGAGCTGTGATGGGAAAATCTGTGGATCCAACGAATGGATGTGGGTCTGACCTTCATGTCCTCTTTTACAACAGAGGATTTTTCTATATATATATTTTAAAGTTTATATCTTGGCTTTTATAGAACCTTTGAATGGTGAAGAGATATTTACAACACCAAGCCCAGCTTCTGACCCACAAAAGAATTCAAATTAAAGCATCTGTAAGGAGATGGCTCTCCAGCCTATGTGTGAACACAGCCAGTCAAGGAGGAACCAACATAACTCCGGGTAATTAGTTCCATTGTCAAAATGTTCTCACTGTTAAGTAATTGTTTCCTAACACTGAACCAGAAACAATCTTTTTCATTATTCCATGCTCTCTGTTTTAGAACAATATAAGAATAGAACTGTGTGACATCTTTTCAAGTAATTGAAAAGTATGATCGTATTCCCTTTAATTCTTCTCAACACTGAACTTTCCAGGTTCTTTCCATTTCTTTTCATAGTATTTACTTTCTAAATGCTGGTTAAACCTAGTTTGCCTGACTCCCCACTAAAATTCAGTGTCCAGGTTGGGCAGATAATATTCCAGATGGACTGACCAAAAGAGAATAAAATGGAATTGTTTCAGATGATTCCACTATCCTTTTATTGGTGCAACCTAAAATTGCACTTGTTGTTTTTCCAGTTATCTCAAATTGCCGCGTCACATTCAGCAGCTCGCAAGCAACTGCTGTTCAGAGATGACAAATAATTTCTCCAAGCAGTATATTCACCATCCTATAAGTGTACATTTGATTTTGCGCTTTTTCTATGAGATCTGTTTATTTCTCCAACCTATTCAAATCGCTTTGAATGATATTACTTTTTTACATATAGAATGCATTACACAATCAGGTGCCTTTTTCTAATATAATAACTTTGTTTAATTTATTCATCCATCCATTTATTTATTTTTTAAATATTTATATGGCTGCCCATCTTGTAAACCACTTTGTGGGAAAATACTAAAGAGAACAAGGCCCTAGATCAGAGGGTGGGTGATTATGGCTAAGGAATTCTGGGAGTTGAAGTCCACAGGTTGTAAAAGGGGCCACAGTTGCTTAGCCCTGCTGAGATTGAACTTTGTGGCAGGTACTTGGTACCTCCCTCCACTGTGCTAGAAGATGTTTTTGAAGGCTTTTGGGCTGTCCCGTCCACATTTATTAATCAGAATTTAATAGAGTATTTAGTCAAAGGCCTTATTATTTATGGCTTTCCTACCACCTGTTTAAAAAGTTACCTGACCAAAACCCAAAATATGGTCCCTCTGACAAACAGGGCCGGTTCCAGGTCTATGCAACCTAGCAAGTTGGCCAAAATGACAAATTTTAGGGGGCAGGGGCGCATCAAAATTGGAAAGCCTTTCGTGATATAAGTATAAAATCTGATAATCCTTCTTCATTGCTTTAAAACTTTTTCATTCTACATGTTTAAAAAACACCTACACACAAACTCAGCACGATGGTAATGAATCGCCTACTAATCTGACATTGCAAGTCATGAAAAAGAAATTATTATTACAGTTCTAGATCTCAGGAAGCTGGTAATATTATTGAAGCAAGACAAAGATCAGATTGGAAGATAATGACCAAGTGAGTCACATGACTATCAGTTTGTCAAAGTTATACACGTAGTCTTCAACATAGGACAATTTGAGCCCAAAATTTCCACTGCTAAGTGAAACAATTGTTAAGTGAGTTTTGCCTCGGTTTATAACCCTTCTTGCCACAGTTGTTAAGTGAATCACTGCAATTATTTAGTCACATAATTATTATGTGAATCAGGCTTCCCCATTGTCAGGTCACATGAAGCCAGGACACTGCAATTGTCATAAATGCATTCCAGTGGCTGAATTTTGATCATGTCACGGTGGGGGATGCTGCAAAGGTCGTAAGTGTGAAAAATGGTCACTTTTTTCAGTGTCACTGTAACTTCAAACAGTCACTAAATGAATGGTTGTAAGTTGAGAATTACCCTGTACCCAGGAAAGTGGTAATGGTGCACTCTGTGCACTGGTGTGCCCATTCAATGATAAATGTGATTTCACAGAATTGTTGCCCTATGACGGCAACAGTGCAGAATAGGAAAAAATTGTAATAATAATAATAATAATAATAATAATAATACTGAAGTCAAGAAAAAGATTAGAGGTGAATACATCTAGAGAGTGAAGAAGATCTTAAAGTCCAAACTCAATGGAGGAAATACCATAAAGGCAATTAACACCTGGGGAATTCCAGTCATTAGATGATACACAGCTGGAATAGTGGACTGGACTCAAGCAGAACTAAAAGCAATAGATAGGAAGACCATAAAAATAACGACAGTGAATCATGCCCTTCATCCACGCAGTAACATTGACAGACTCTATCTACCAAGGCAAATAGGTGGGCGTGGAATGCTGCAAGTACATCAGATGGTTGAAGAAGAAAAAATAGCTTTGGAAGACTATCTGAAGGACAGTGATGAAGATGCACTGAAATTAGTATATCAGGAAGGCTTACTGACTACTGGAGAGACCGAACTGGTCTACAAGAAAGACCAAATGAAGAACAGAATAGAGGCATGAGAAGACAAAGCACTGCATGGCCAGTACATTAAAAAAATAGCTGGGAAAGCAGATAATAACAAGACCTGGTAATGGCTAAGAGCAAGAAAATTGAAGAAAGAGACCGAGGGAGTAATTCTGGCTGCACAAGACCAAGCCTTAAAGACTGGAGAAGATAACAAAATACAAAGACCTACAAATAGAAAGACTGTGGCAAAAGCAAGCAAGGGTAGTACCAATAGTAATAGGCGCGTTGGGTGCAATCCCAAAACAACTGGAGCACCACTTGAACACCACTGGCATTAACAAATTTGCCATTAGTCAATTGCAAAAGGCGGCCTTACTAGGAACTGCTTCCATCCTGCGACGATATCTGTAATACCATCAAACATCCATATCTGCCTATCCCAGGTCATTGGTAAGGAATCGATAGGTAGACAAAATGCCAAATCCAGTCTGAACATCTGGCTGACTGTGCGATGATCCATAATAATAATAATGATAATGATGATGATGATAATAATAATAATAATAGTTGGAAGGGACCTTGGAGGTCATCTAGTTCAGTGGTTCTCAACCTTTTTTAGGTTGAGACCCCACTTGCCCTGCCCATGCGTGGCGCGACCCTGGCGCGCGCCCACGCGCATCGGGCCAATCCGCGCATGCGCGGTGCGCGACGAAAACAAAACAAAAAAAACCAAAATGGCGGACAGCGACGGGCCAATCCGCGCATGCATGACGCACGCATGACGGCCCAAACCACGCATGCACGGCGCGCACGCGATGAAAAAAACAAAAAACAAACAAAAAACAAAATGGCGGACCGCGGTGTCCGGCGACCCCCGCGAAACGGTCGTTCGACCCCAAATGGGGTCGCGACCCATAGGTTGAGAACCGCTGATCTAGTTTAATAAATCATAAGTGTAAAGCTCAAAAACTCCAAAGGAAAAAAAAACTGTGTTGTTTTGAAAGTCCTAAGAAAAATCAGAAGATGAGCCATAGAAGGCACCAGAATATGGCTTTGGCTAGGGCACCAAAATGTCTAGACCGGGCAAGATGTGTTTTTGACAAATCAATTCTGGCTTCTAGTAATTATTATGCAATTTACAGACTGATTTTCTTTATGACCTATTCTGGAATCCTTCCAGATAAAGATTTGAGTCTGTTTTGTAACTTCCTAGATCCTCCTTTTCCTGTTTTGGTAGATAAGAGATAACCTTTGCCTTCATTTCAACGGCAACACATTAATGTTTGTGTAAAGATCATAAGCAATTTCATTCAGCAGCCTAAAATGTAGCATTTCCCATCTTGGAGATTTAGACGTATTCTTTTGTATAATTAAATGGCACAAAGCGTAATTTTCATACTTTTCCACAAACCAGTTTCAAGCTGGCCTTTCTTCTCACTTCGTCTAACCTGAAAATAATGAGAACATATGCAAAACTCTGAGCCATTAGTATTACATCTAGTTTACAAAATGGGATAAAATTGTCCCTTCGTTTCTAAGGCTCCTGGAGGAACTAAAACTTACTACTTTTAAGATGCAATAGAACTCTTTTTTTTAGATTCTGTCTGTTTTAAGTCTCGTTTATTCATATGCATTAACTTTAGCAATGCACTTAAAGAATGGCACTAATTTCTTTATTCTAAAAAAAGAAGAGGAAGGGAGGAAGGGAGGAAGGAAGGAAGGAAGGAAGGAAGGAAGGAAGGAAGGAAGGAAGGAAGGAAGGAAGGAAGATATAGATGTGGATATATCTTAATTAGGTCATAAACAATAGATTCACAAAAGCTACAGAATTACCAATTTTTTCAAACACATCAACATAGTGTATTTAATTGTCAGAAAAATTTAACAACCACCATGAATTCTGTTTAACAACACTTATCTACTACAAAGTAAGAAACTGATATAATGCAAGTAATTGTTATTTACTTAAGCAAAGAGATCTGCCTTTTCTTTGCTGAGAAAGTGAGCTGCACAAGGTTACAATTACTGTACATAGCTTATGTCTTCATGATTAGAGTTAAATAGCAAATACAACCCTGAATAGACTTTGCAAGAAAAGCACTGTTATAGAAAAAGCATGGTAGGAACCTAGAAAGCTGCCATGATCCAAGCCTGATCACAGATTCACCTAGCTCAGTGATGAGACATTGGCTATGTTCAACAGCACATTAAAATAAAATGTAATTTGTCAGCATTGTATGATCTCAGTTATTGTGTTCTGTAAACACTGGCTTGGCAAGCTGTGCAAATCCAGCTGATTTGATTTATTCAATAAATGACAGTTAACAAGCCATGTCTAAGTACAATGTGAAATACAGCCATTGATTAGCAAAAAGTCTGCAGAATTTCAGGAAAAGCTCTCTGTTTTTCCAATTTTTTAGAGAGTGACTCTAGAAATCTTATGCAATTAAGCACATAGTAGTATACACTATACTTTAACCATTTTCAAACATTAGAATGAAGTGGAGTCTGTCAGCCTGCTTTGTAAACATGGCAATTATTGTGTCAAAGTCAATGGATATAATGAACCCTAAGAAGGCTTCTGATCCAGTATAGCAGACATGTCAAACTCATGTGACGTCACGTAACGTATCGGAGCTTTTTCGCCGTTGCTGGCAATGGGGTGAGCACGGCTCCCGTATGATGAAACCGGCCCGGGACGGCAGTTTGACACCCCTGCAGTATAACATTTCCACTAGCACAAGAGACGAACAAACCATCATCCAATCAAATGATTAGGGATGGAAGAACTAGTCCATTTTATTCATATATTAATCTAAACTTCCTAATTTGCACTTGATATCTGCTTCATTTCAAATGTTGTAATTCACTACACCAATAAAAGCAATTTATAAATACCTACATTAATGATGTTAAATGTAAAAGAGCACATTGCCTTAGATGTGTTCTAATGTTCTCTTTGTTCCTAATTGTAATGATGTCCTGAGCCTGCTGGAGCATTCAGCAGGTTCAGAAATGTTGCAAAGGGTCCCGGGCAGACCAAAAGCTGCCCGGGACCAGACTGGCTGTCTCCAATCTTGCATGCATGCGCAAGGCGGGAAACAGCCTCTGCAATCATTGGTTGACGTTGTCCGGGTCTTGGAAACTATAAAAGGCCTGCGCACTCTTTTGGTTGTTGTTGGTTGTGGATAGAACAATAAAGAAGGGTTGTTGTTACACGATGCGTCTCCTCTTAATGCGTCCAACCCGCAAACGTAACAATGGCGATGAAGGTGGGATCGCTGTAAGCTAAATTTAACAACGAAGAAGACAGGACTTACCACGAAGTCCTGGGAAATTCGGCGTCCAGCACAGTGACTTTGCCTGCCAGTACAGAATCACTGGAGGTGAGCTCGGCCAAAGGACCCCTTCCCCAGATAACAGGCTTGCAGAGAAAGCATTAACAAGGGTTACAGAAGATGTCTAAGATTGGCCGCTTGTCAGAGTTTGAGATTGCACACCCGGAGCGCTGGAATTTGTATGTGGCGCAGGTGGAAAACTATTTCAGGGTCAATCAGATAAGGGAAGACGGCCTTAAAGCAGCTACCCTGCTGTGTGTCTGCAGACAGGAAACGTTTGACATAGCAGAGAATCTGATGGCCCCGGCACTTTTGGAGTCAGTGACTTATGCAGACTTGAAGAAAATGCTGAAAGAACATTTCCAATCCAGACTTTCTGTGATTGCTTGGCGACACGCGTTCGAGCAGAGGGACCTGAGGCCTGGTGAGTCTGCTGTGGACTTTATTGCTGCCTTAAGGCAAGCAGAGACACCTTGTGAATTCAAGGACCTGGAGGAGAGGCTGCGGGATTGTTTCATTTGTGACCTAAGGAGTCGTGAGCTGCAGCAGAAGATCTTCGCCAAGGAAGATGTTTCGTTCCAAGATGCCTTGAGAGAGGTTGCAGCTGAAGAAGCAGCAGGTGGTGCTGTGAAGGCTTTATGGCTCGCCAGAAACCCTCCAGCTACTGTGACCGTCCATCAAGAGGTCGCTCGAGAAGATCCAGAACAGGATCCTGAAGAGGAGGTAAACAGGCTGCACCAGCCAGCAGAGAGAAGGCCAAAGGAGCGTCCAGAGCCCCAGCATCTCCTCAGTGTTTCGGGTGCGGAGGACGTCACAAGCGAGCTGACTGCAGGTTCCGCTCCGCCATTTGCCGGGCATGTGGCAGGCAAGGCCACATTGCCTCCGTCTGTTTGGGTCGCCAGAAGGTTCAACCTTGGGAAGAATTGCTTCAGAAAGGTACCAGGGTCCCCAGCCAACACAGGGTGGGTTTCTGCAAGTCGCACAGGAGCATTTTGAGGACAGGGACACACAAGCCCCTTAACAAAAAGCTTCACATTGACGTGAAGCTGCAAGGGGTTTCCTTGTCAATGGAGTTGGACACAGGGTCCGCTCTATCAATCATTTCACATGACACCTTCAAAAGGGTTTGCAGCAGTCAAACTCAGTCAAACTTCGAGTCAAACTCAGGCCATCAAACTTAATTCTCACTGACTTCCAGAATTCCAGAGTCAGCATGAAGGGGGAAGCTATGCTCAAAGTGCAGCTTAAGGCTTTTGAAGGCCTACTAGATGTGGTGGTAGTTGGGGATGATCGCACAAGTCTCATTGGACTCAGTTGGTTCAAGGCCCTTGGGACAAGTAATTGGGCTTCACAGCCTGCAAACGTTAGGCCTTGCAGAACTCTGCAAGGATTTTGCTGATGTGTTTAGCACAGAGCTTGGTTCATACAAAGGGCCTCCTGTTGCCCTACACTTAGACCAAGCTATCATATCTATTAGCATTAAGCCTAGAAGGGTGCCTTTTGCTCTCAAAAGCAAAATAGATGCAGAGCTGGACAAGCTGCTCCAGCAGGGCATCTTAGAACCTGTGGACTCTAGTCCCATGGGAAACCTCATTGTAACACCTCTAAAGGCTAATGGAGAAGTCCGAATTTGCGCGGACTATAAATGTACATTGAACAAAGCGCTGAATCAGCATGCATATCCAGTGCCTGTGGCAAGCCACATTCTGGCCTCCCTCAAGGGGGGGCGGGCAAATTTTTGCAAAGCTTGATTTGGCACAGGCCTACCAACAGTTACCTGTTGATGAGGCAACAGTTGAGGCTCAAACAATCGTAACACACAGGGGAGCCTTTTAGATCAAAAGACCGCAGTTTGGGGTTAATGTAGCCCCTGGCTGCCACTTTACGGTCTATACAGACCATCAGCTTCTGCTGGGGTTGTTTACTACAAACAAGCAAACCCCTCATATAATATCTCCAAGAATGCTGAGATGGTCAATTTTTCTGTCAGCATATGACTACACTCTGGTGCACAAACCAGGTAAAGAAATGGGCCATTCAGATGGCCTCAGCAGATTACCTCTAACACAGATAGAGGCTCCTGCTATTAACATTCTCTCCATTCAGGAGTTACCTGAATCTCCCCTCAATGCTAGGGACGTGGCTGCAGAAACTGCCACTGATCACACGCTTACACACGTGCTGATATGGGTTTTGTCAGGATGGCCTGACACGTGTCCAGATACTGAGTTTCAAAGCTTCTGGCAGAGGAAGTACGAGCTTTCCATATTCAAAGGGTGCCTGTTATGGGGTAGTAGGATAGTCATCCCAGCCTCATTGAGGTCTAGAATCTTGATCTCTCTCCATGAGGGACATCTGGGTATAGTCCGGATGAAAGTGCTTGTGGGCAGCCATCTCTGGTGGCCTGGGCTCGATAAAGCCATCAAGGCCCAAGCGCACGGGTGTCAAGTGTGCCAATAGTTGTACATAGGTGAGAGGAAACACAGGACCCTTGGTCAAGGGTACATATAGATTATGCTGGGCCCTTTCAGGGGCAATCTTCCTTCTCCTTGTTGACAGCCATTCAAGTGGCTAGAGGTTGTACCTGTTTCATCCACTACTATTGCTAAGGCCATCCAGGTGTTGAGAGATCTCATGGACATCCAAATGTCCTGGTCTCAGATAACGGCCCCCAATTTACCTCTTTTGAGTTCCAGGCTTTTCTTCAGGCCAACTTGATCCGGCACACGACTTCTGCTCCATTCCACCCATTTTCCAATGGCCAGGCAGAGAGGATGGTGCACACTACCAAAGATGCTCTCAAAAGACTCATGTATGAAGAGCCCAGCAGAACTCCATTGGGGTTGCTGCCCCATCACGAAACTGGGCAGGTTGCACCCAGACCGGGTGGCTTCACAGATGTCACAGCCATGGGCACCTAGGAGACTACAGGTGGGCGATCCGGTCTGGGTAAGGAACTATGAAGCTGGACATCTCTGGGTCACAGCAGTGGTCTGCAAGGTCTCTGGGCCTCTATCATACGAAGTGGCCTTGGACGATGGGCACGTCATCCAACGACACATAGACCAACTGCGCTGGAGGCTGCCCAGCAACACTTCCGCTCCTGGCTCTGCTCTCGGGGGGGGGGGGAGGACCATAATCTTTATTCTGGACCACAGTCTTCCAGCTCCAGTGGGTTTTCATACGCTACCGCACATGTTCCCATGGCAGAATGGGGACATTCACAGGCTTCAGTAAGTGCTCCAAACAGGGAGTTTTCAGAAAGGGGGTTTGCCATGGAGGCGGCTCCTGATTCTGGCACCTGTGGCACATACACAGGGGCCATGGGTTACTGGGGCACATCAGCCACTCAAGCTGCTGGTCTTGGGCTCAAGGGACACTGCTCCCAAGAGAGTCCATTGTGGATTTGGGGAATTCCACCCCACCACTGGACTTGGGGAATTCCAACCCCTCCCCAAGGAACCCTGTCTTGGATTCAGAGGATCCAGCCAGTCAGCAGCTGGGTGAGTTATCTGGGTCTTTGGGGCATCAAAGTCCTGGTCTGCCTAGCCTGACATGTGAGCTGGCAGGCCAGGCACACTCACCGGCCATCAGAAGGTCACAGTGGGCCAAGGGCCCACTCAAACATCTTGGGGACTATGTGAGGTTTCTGTCAAGTCAAGGGAACCTTACTAGTCCTTAAACAAATGTAGAACAAACACTCAGTAACAGCATATTATTTTGTTGTATTTTTTTTCTGTAAAAAATTATAAATGTTAAGAGTGCTCTGCCTGTGTGCAGGCATATTGTGCTTCACAATAACATCCAATCCATTGAACGCATGTACCTGTGCTGCTACATACTAAGATATTATTGTTTCATCCAGGGGGAGGGGTGTTATGTCCTGAGCCTGATGAAGCATTCAGCAGGCTCAGAAATGTTGCAAAGGGTCCCGGGCTAACCAAAAGCTGCCCGGGACCAGACTGGCTGTCTCCAGCCTTGCGCGCATGCACAAGGTGGGAAACAGCCTCTGCAATCATTGGTTGACGTTGTCCTTGTCTTCGACAATATAAAAGGCCTGTGCACCGTTTTGGTTGTTGTTGTTGTGGATGAGAACAATAAAGAAGGCTTGTTGTTACATGATGCGTCTCCTCTTAATGCCTCCAACCCGCAAACATAACAGAAAGTACATATCATGACATAATTAGGCAACCCTTTAGACAAGCTACTTGATGCCATACACAAGTACATAAAGGCTGGATTTTGCTGTGTAATGCAAACTTTGTAACTCCTCCACCCAAGATGCTCATGCCTAGAGTTATTTGCTACATGACAATAACTGTATACCAGTAGTATGAAAAAACCTGAGTCCTTGCAAAGTTTATTCTGCTTGTCATTGCTGATTATAGAGGCCGGTGCTTATCTCCATTTCAAAGTCTTTGAGCCAGCGCTGTCTAAAGACCATTTCCATGGTCATGTGGCCAGCACATCACGGAGCGCTGTTACCTTGCTACCGAAGTGGTACCTATTTATCTACTCACATTTGCATGCTTTCAAACTGCTAGATTGGCAGGAGCTGAGGCAAGGATAGGAACTCACCCTATGATGTGGTGCTCAGGTCTCAAACCTAGCCTGCCAACTTTCCAGCTGACAAGCCCAGCATCTTAACTGCTGAGCCACTGTGCCACAAGGATGTACAGAATCGCATGCATTAGAAGAAAATGAGTGAAGAAAGCTATATGAATTTTTATTCTAAATCAATACTGTATGTTCCACGCTAAAGAAAAAATGGATTTTTTAAATATTATACTTTAAAGCCTGGTTTATTTGGGATCATAAAATTAGGCCTCCCTGATTATTCAGTTGGAAGCATTGAACTGCAAATTCTGGGAATTGCAAGTACAGGAAATCTCAGCAATAAAGGATAAGAAGGGCAATTCAAACAAAAAGAACAGCAACTCCACATTACAAGAGTCTGTGATATTCTGAAAGAACGCCTAATTTAAAAGGAAACAGGGCCACCTTCAGAGATTTATTTCATTCAAAGGTTGGTTTATATTTTAATACGTCATCCTATTTTATTCCTTCATATTATTTCAAGTAATGGTGTAGCTTATCATTGAATTACTTTTTCTCAGCAATGCCATCCTTTGAGATTTTCACTGTATAAATTAAAATTTTGGATTAGAAGTGGATTAAACTTTTCACATTTTCTGGTTTATAATTAAGCACTTATTTAACAATGACCACGGGCTGGAACAAATTCAGCTTCTTCAAGATTTAACCTGAAAGCATTATCTCATTCCACTGAAATCCTGGAAAATATTAGGATCCTTATTTGTTCAGGGAACAGTTTCTATAGTATAGTTGGTATTGCAAAATATATACGGAAAATAAAATCAGTTTTTTATTTTTTGCCCCTGAAATGCTTGATCATCATAGTTCAAAAATAGTCAATAAATCTTGTCAGGGGGGCAAACCAGGACACATCCAATGTGTTTAATATAAAATTCAATAAGGTTTAGGGCTATTTATGATTACTGAAGGCTGAGCTCTTCCACAGCACTCTTGAAGTATATTCATTCATCACCACTACCTATGCTTTTATTTTATATTTTTATTATTACGGTACTTATCATTGTTGTTTTTGTATTTTTTTTAAGCTAGAGGGAGGCTTTGGTGTTTGAGATGTTGCAGGTGGCATTTCCCTCCACCCCTTAAGTTTTTAATAATTTTGTTTTACTGTACATTTTTTCTTACCGTTTTATTGCATTTTATTTTGTAAGCGACTGGCGATCAAAATTATCCAATGGCATACAAATTTAATAAGCATTATCTTTGAAATAATGAATTCAAATGTTTCTCTCCTTGGAAATCATTCAAAGCTTGCTTTTAAAATATAAACTTACAGAATAAGAATAGGAAGGGACTTTGGAAGTCTTCTTATCCCTACCCCACGGCTGTCAAACTCAAATTTCATTGAGGGCCGTATCAGCATTGCAGTTGCCCTGGGGGGGGCAGGGTGTGTGGCCTACTGGGTGGGCGTGGATGGAGTGGGTGTGGCCTGCTGGGTGGGTGTGGTCAGCTCTACATCATTCTCGTCAAGGGTGCCTGCGGGGCCCTGGGCAGGAGTGGGACAGATCTGAGGGTCTCTGGCAGAAAGGGGTAGGACCAGGGCAGAGCCAATCAAGCTGGATAGGTGAAGTAGGCGAGGACCATTTTCTGGACACTTCCAGGCAATGGTGCATTTCTTCATTCCTCACAAAGGGTGACACCTACCCAGCATGCACCCAGGGGGTGGGGCCGACGTGGCAGGGGCTGGTTCCTCGCTGTTTCCAGACGGCCTTGTGGAACTAAGACTGAATGTGTTTCAGCATAGATGGCCACCACAAAATTGTACATTGGCTCCCAGCTGGCCTGGGCCAGGGCCAAGGCAGCGGGGGCTGTTCCCTCACTGTTTCCAGGATGGCTTCGCGGGCTGCATGAAACCACTTTGCGGGCTGCATCTGGGCCCCGGGCCTTGTGTTTGACATGTCTGCCTTACCATTTCAGACAAATGTTTGTCCAATCTCTTCTTCAAAACCTCTAGTGATGGAAGATATAGGAAGTTTTTTTGTAATCCCAAAAGGAGTTTAATACAAGATAAATTTTTATTTCATATATTTTGAGTTCTTAGAGAATATTTAACAAAAGATGGCTGTAATTGCTGCACTGTTGCAAATCCAGTTCAGGAATTAGAAGATTAACTCATATGGCTTGGGCTCCTCCTATTATTGTCCCTATTTTGGAGTAAATAGACAAAATCATTAACCTGATTTTAAGCTGTTTGTGAACGTCAAAGATGCATATGTTTTTCTTGGAAATATGGACTTTTATGCAAAGGTGATGTTCAAAATAATCATTCCTCCATACTAAAAGGATAAAATTAAGAAACAAAAGCTAAAAATTACACCAATTGAAAGAAAAATGGCATTATAACAATAGTGAAGGAAACATATGTTGAGTTAGGTACAAAAATTCTGAAGTACATTAGATCTTTCAATAATTATTGTTTTATTAAAAAGGAAAAAAAACTAAAATGTGGGGTGATATAATAAAACTAGTATACGTCCACATAGGCATTTATCTAATGAACTGAACAGCACTGATGGACAGCACGGGACAGTTTTTTAGTGTCTATTAATACCATGGTATCCTTTTGAATAACCTGACTATTATAGGACTAAGAGGCACTCTTTGACAACAATACAATTCCACTTTGGACAGGCAATTTAAAAAAAGCAGTACAACAGGACTTCTTTTCTGTATCATGTCATCAAAATCCACCATGTCTTCATATGGTCCTACTACTATAGTTCCCCTTTCTATTTAACATATGCTTTTAATCAATGGGAGATGTTGTAAAAAAAGATGGGGATTTTGTATAATCAAGTCTGATTATAAAAAGGACTCTGTCTCATATGGCATTATATCCAAAAAAGCAATTGTTGGAAGTGATTTTGATGAGTGCTGATTATGACACTAAGGATCAGGTTATCTGAATGAGATTTTCTTGATTGTAAGTGACAGATGATCTTTTTGGTAGTTGCCCGCAAGATATTACATTCCTTGCAAAGAGAAGTTTGATCAATTCCCTACTTAAAAAGTTCCATACTATTAACGTGGGTGCACATTTAAGGTGTCAATGGATCACAGTGGTTCATATAGTACACAGTGAACTGCTAATTTCAGATAGGACTATAAACTTCTATACCTATCATATGCTGCATATTAATCAGTGCTCCCCTCTTGACTTAAATTGGATTTCTGTTGCTTAAATATCATTTTCATTAATCCCATTCCCCGCATGTATTATCATTTAGCACTACAAAATAGACTGCACTGGAATAAAATGCAATGTAAGGTAAGCTTCAGAACTTTACATTACTTAAAAATGTTGCCAGAGGTTTACCCATTTACATTTTACATACTTCGGTGACCTTATTATATTAAGATATTTATATATATTTATTATATATATATTTATTATATTAAAATATAATTTAATCTATGCAATGGAAACAGTATTAAAATAAAAACATGCTTCAATCTTGGGAAGACCTTATGGAATAGTTCTGATTTATCAATCAATTGATTGGGTTATCAATCATTATGTTTCTTTTAAATCAGTAATTATACAAATTAGAGTCAGCTATAAATAAATACTTTAATACAGTTTTTAATATAACTGACTGTATTTAAGACTTTACTATAGTAATTAAAGTACAATGCTTAGAGTTATTATTTTACAATCTTCATTATCATGAAACAGGTTGACTTTAGAAGATACTGAATGAAATTAACAAAGGGATTTTTAAATTCAAACAAAGAAAGGTAAGTTAGCAATTGACACATTTTAATTACTAAATACATATGATTAGCACATTTTATGTATTTATTTATTTATTTATTTATTTATTTAATCAGTTTATACAGCCACCCATTTCATGAATACAACTCTGAGCAGCTAACAGCACCTTAAAACAATGAAAAAATTTAGCAAAGGGTAATAACTTGCAATGATTACCCATACAAAATAATTGATAAAACTCTTTCAAAAGACCGCTTCATTCTGATCTCATGCACTGAAATACATCCACATTTTGAAAAAGAATCTCATTAGCAAACCTTGATTTTAGTTTTCTACTTAAATAACATGCTATTAGGGATATTCAGATCCATATTTTTCTAAGGAAATGTCCTAGCTAGTGATGAAAGCATTTCTAGGAAAAATGACATTAATCCAAAGAAGAAGAGGCATTTTATCTTCCATATAAGATCAACTGTAAAAAAAAAAGTGGGGGGAATATCTTGATCCCACTGACCTAGTCAGAGTTCTCAAGAAATATTGGGTTAGCTCAACTTTCACAAGTTGATCCTATCCCAATGCCCTGAGACTCTAACTCCCAGAATGTGTCGTCTGCCACTTGTCATAATGACTAGGAATACTCAAAGTTGTAGTCTCAACACTTTATTGCTCTGAGGAATACTAAACATCAGAAAAAAAAGTAGTATCTAACAATTCACTTCACACATAAAGCCTAGCAATGCACATTATAGAAAATATTTTTGCAGTATCATACTTAAGAAGAAGAAATAAAATGTTTCTCATCTGACATAAGGCATCTTCAAACGCTGCTTTGCTACTGACTGCTTGTTCAACTCCAAGATACCATCTCTATTTGTACACTGCCTTAGCAGTATCCTTTCCTAAGCTAATCCTAGTGGAATGCCATAACAGAGCTCCTGTCTAAACTGGCGTTTGAAAAAAGTAAAGATAATGCACAGATTTAGTACAGTACTGAAAATTATTATCTTTTAACAACAAAGCTGGTCCAATTGGGTTGGTAGGAGATCATGGTAAGATAAGATAAGATAACCTTTATGGTCATTTTTTTTACTGCGGGCACACTGGCACACATTAAAAATGAATTTCTGTTGCCTGCTTGAAGAAGCTTTGTTGAGCAATGTTTCATTTCTACTCAGGATAATATTTCACACCCCTATCTAAGGAGAGGACTTACATGGAATACAGTTGACAAATCACTCATTAGAGCAAACTATGCATGTTTTAAACATATGTTAATTATCAATTAAATTTTGGATGCTCACACACAAACTTACTATAAAAGTACATTCTCTCTATTTTGTTTATGCATAGTGACTGGCTTCAAAAAAATATTAGTTGTATTTGGAACTGGAATGCCTGTAATGGGGCAGCTGTATACTAAACTGATTAGGAAAGGGGATTGTGATACCTTAAACCCATCTTTCCAGAAGCAGTGTTTTGTTTTGTTAAACAAAACCAAATGTTAAAGCCAAATAAACATAAAAACAATGCATTTTAATAAGCCCACAACACTTTCAAACCCTCGTACATCATGGAGGTGCCAGACAAATAACTTGGACTTGTATTTCTTGACAAGTCTATCTATCAAAAGCACTGAGAATATTTAGAAAGAAAAACCCACTGTAAATCTCTTTTTAGGAAGTCTATACAGCATATGTATCTGAGATTTAAATAGATCTAAAATTACTCCTTTTAGTTTTCTTTATCTTCAGTATTATATAAAACAGTATTACCATAACCTCAGAAATCAGTAACTGAAAGAAATATAGAAAATTAATAAAATGTGTGTTGCATTTAATTAAAGGTAATTTTTCTAGAAATGAGTTCCTTTGAATTTTATAAAAACAAATTATAAACATACCAAAGAGAATGCCAGCCACTGATTCATTTTAATTGTTTTTATTCAGAAGGCACAATTGTCTATGTATGTACTGGATACAGAAAAAAAAAGAGTGTAACTGTTCACAAGAGATTAACAGCAACTTTCTTAATGAAGAGTACATTTACCATACAAAAATACCAAATTAAAATAAGTCCAACTCCATATACAAAACATACCAAATCCTATATGGAAATTACAGATATTTAGAAAATACCAGAAAACACTGCAAGAAATTTAGTTGCACTTGGAACCTATTTCTGGTAAACGATAGAAAGCGTGGAACAACTGTGGTTTGGATCAAATCAACAACTTTGGACATAAAAATACTGTTAATTACTAAAAATATGTGACTCATTCACTTCAGTACTGAGATACTGGGACTCAGTCCAGAGCAGTGTAACACAACCTCCACATATATAGGTTGTCTTCAACTTACAACTGTAATTTAGTCGCAAATTACAGCTGCATGTTGTGCAGCTGTTAAGCAGGTCACCATGTCACTTAGACCCAATTTATGACATTTTTGTAGCAGTCATGAAGTGAATGCCAAGTCATTAAGTGAATGCCATGGTTATTAAGTGAATGCCGTAATCATTAAGCAAATCCAGTTTATCCAGTGGGCAATTTTTTAATGGAAATTGTTAATAAATGCCAAAAACTAGCAAAAACATTGAAATTCATGGTGAAGTGATCTAGAGATGCTGCAAACGGCCATAAAGGTGAACCAATTGCCAAGCACTCAAAAAGCAATCATGTGTCGGGGGAATAACTTTGAACAGTCACTAAGCGACCAAATATCAGTTGAGGACTATATAATACACTACAGTACAATAATCCTCTTGCTGTTTGTAACTGAGCAATATCTGTGATAGCACCAAATAGTATATAAATATTTAACTACACCTAGATGAATTTATGAATAGCTTTCTCAATGCTCCAACATTTCATTCAACAAAAATCCAAGTTACCTACAATACAAGAAAAAATATTTTCCAAAAGAAAAATAGATATCAATAAAAAATTATTTCCAGAATGATTTACTGGAAGTTTAAATGAAAATCAACCAAGGCCATACTGTTTTTCAAGAATGGAGGAGTAAATTATTAATTTCTAAAAGTTATCATTTACATTAACATAGATTAAATCACTTGGATATGTTCACTTGGAACTATACAGTGTTCACTTCCCACCCCCCCAAAAAAAAAAGCTAAGAAATTTAATGCCTGGTTTCCTTTTTTGAAAATTTCTGAATTGTTTCTTTAAACACAGCTCTAATTAACTGGTAAACAGAAAAAAATGTATTGATATAGACCTAATCTTCTCAATCAGACTTCTCCAATACAAATCACATGCTACAATAAGCAACATAAACGAGAGAATCAAAACATGGCATTAAAACACAAACTGCTATTTTAAGATTCATATTGCGCCCGTTATCACTGCGCAGGGTACAAACCAGCTTTTCCAGACTTGAACTGAAAGCTATTATTATCTAATTCAGTGTGAAAATGAAATGATAGCATTGTGTTCTGTGCAATATGAAGCCAATTAAAAATGCAAATTATATTTTCCATGAATATGATGGAATGTCTGACTGGCATACAAATGTTCACTACAGTTCTTGTCTAATACAAAACAAGAAAGTGTGTAACTTTCCTCTATTTTTCTATATACAAAAATCATTGTATGTTTACACTGAAAAAGTATAAATCAGCATCTTTTTTCTGTTAGGTCAGCCAATATAGACAATTTCTAATAAATAAAGGTAGTATAAACCTTAAAATATTTTACAGATTTTAAAGAAATAATTACTTGCTAAAGAAATATACATTTCTTGATGCTATTTGTAATGAACTATAATTCATTACTGTTTGACCAAGTAATGAAAAACAGTTTGAGCAAATGAGTTACTGTTGAACAAAACGATAAAATTTTATCATTCTGCAATTATAAATATTTTCTTAACTTCTTTCAATAATGGGAATCTACCATTATTTCAAACCTGAAGAACAACAGTTTGATCACGCTATGAGAGAACGAAGGATACAATACCCAAATGTGAGACTTATCACAACCTATTATTAAATAAAGGCATAACTTTAAAGTAAAGTCATAACTGACCAACGTTACAGTATATCCTTTTTTAACTCTTTTGGATAAAAACTGAGGTATGTATGCAATTCAGGGAAATTCAGTTGTTAAACTGATCTCTCTCCGGTGGGATACGACATCTTAAAAGCATGTATGTACTGTAGATACTAAAGTCAATACAATTCTACACACAGAGAGATAAACACAATCCTGAAGATATGTTATCAGTTACGTCCATTATAGCTATTTAAAACAATAAATAAAAGCCAACAACAATGAAATTACAATTTCCTAACACGCTAAAAACTAACGCAACAAAGCTTAGCATTTTAAATTTCCACCATTGTCAGCCCTTCAAGGTAATCCAGAAAAGAAGCACAAAGCATGACTACCAGCACTCCTAAGGTTGTAGTAATAGGATCCTGAAAATCTGAATGTCTGCACATCTCCCCTCCTTTATTTTTACTTTCCAGAAAAGTAGAAAGGGCCCCCTTCTGAGACACTTCTCACATCTTTTTTTTCTTCGCTGGGCTGAGATACCTTTGCATGACGATTGTCTAGGCCAGGGGTCTGCAACCTTGACAACTTTAAGACTTGTGGACTTCAGCTCCCAGAATTCCTCAGCCAGCTAAGTTGTCAAGGTTGCAGACCCCTGGTCTAGTCCTTGTCCCTCCTGTCTCCCAAGTTCATTTCCAGAGACCATTACAACCACCTCAAGACCTGGGTTGACTGGATCCCCTTCCTCGTCATCCCTCTGTTATTCATGAGAACAAGGGGCAATCTGTAAGTAGCGTTATCAAAATATTTTACCTTCTTGGGTGTAGAAGGTTATCAAATTATAGCAATGGTTTGTACAAACTATAGTAAAATTCCTCGACTTTTGGAACAGAGTACATAAATTATTATTCTTGTTATTTGTTAAACTTATTTGTAAACAGAAGTAAAATAATAGAATAGAATAAACAATGACAAAGGAACAAAATGAGAATAAAGGCATCAATATGATAATCAAAAAGATGGGTGGGTGAAGAGCAGAGAGGAAGCTGGGGGCCAGGGTGGGGGGACTGGAGACTGCCATCAATTATAGTGTATGTGATAGGTAGGTAGATATAGTTAACATACTCTGTGCTGTTATGGTGATCAGGGAAAAATTGCCTATTTATTGAATGGCTGCCAATCATAACACACCCATTTAAGAGAAGGCAAATCAATGTCAGTTTCTACCTCTCACCAATGATTATTTTACCAGAGCTGCCTTTTTAGACAGGTGGCTGCACTTAAAAAAAAAATAACCTACTATATTGCCCCAAGTTTGCAGGGTGTAATGGAGAAAAAAAAATTGCTGCGATTCCTCGTGGGAAAATAGGAACCTTAAAAATATGCAGTTTCCTTCTGTGAATTGTTGGGGTTATGAAAGAGGTGGGAAAGAGACAGCATATCCATATAAAAACCAACAAGAAGGGGTTTGTTTGTTTTTAGCTATTCCTGTTATTGAAATAAAGTTGGAACTTTACAACATTTGATGATATGCAGATGGGGAGGCATATAAAATAATATGTATCAGGATTGATAATACCTTTAAAAACAAAATATAGACCAGCATTTAATCATCATGCATGTGTGTGTGTGTCTCAATGGTATGTTACTAACTACAAGGAACACCTTCATTTTAAATTTATTTCATACATTTGAAAAGCTGCATCATTAAACTAAAAAAAAACTTGGTGTGTAAGATTAGTTTGAAATCCAGCACGGAATATTGTAGAAAGAAATTTTAACATATGTTTTTGGAGATACAGCCTTATGATCCTATATAATGGCCCTACCTAAAATGTACAAATGAATATTGCAACATTATACTGAGTTTTTCCACTTGAATGCTATCTTTTTCATTCAAATTGGAGAGTTAAATGAATATATTTTCTTTCACACTAAATGGAAAATCATATTTTACTTTCTGCAGCAATATCTAAATGAGGATCAGAGATGCCAAACCTGGAGCTGGAAAAAGGTTCATGCTGTTGCTTTCAATGAATATTTTGAAGTACAGCCATATACTACCCAATGGTTTAAAAGAAAAATTAGCATAATTCTAAATGTTTGTTCTCTTTATCCTTGACAAAATTTGCATGTATTTTATATTCATCAGTTAGAAAGTAGCACAATAACAGACTAATATAGTCATCTTTAGTATTTTAACACATAAGCATACCTCCTCACCTGTTAAAAGTTTCTGCAAAGAGACTTAATAAACATCATTCATGCCAACCAAAAAAACTGTAAGATACAAGGAAAAATTGCAGATTCAGCATTTTCTCCCTGCATGGGACAGTAACTACAGAAGCTGACTTTGGAGATCGATTGGCCTAGATCCTAGCATAGCATTTTTTAAAAAAAAAAATGCTCACCAGGTCAATAGCAGCAGCATGAGGCTTTAGAACAGGGGTGTCAAACTGCCGGCCTGCTGGCTGGATGTGTCATGCAGAAGCCACACCCACCCCATTGCCGGCAATGGCAAACTGTCCCAATACGTTGCGCGATGTCACATGACATCACGAGTTTGACATGTCTGCTTTAGAATCATTAAACAATAAAAGATATCGTATGTTGTCCTTATGGAATCAGTTACTTGCTTACCAGACCTAAAATGTGCCACATATGAAGTAATTTCACAAAGTTCTCCTTTGATTTTTATTTCTTAATGGCTGTATTAGCATACATCATAAAGCCCAAAGTTGTCTGAATGTTGTTATATTTCCATTCCCACCAGTGCTAAAAAAGCAATCCACAGTTAAGAAGAAGACTATTGGACTCAGACACCTAATGGGCTAAGTTTCCCTCACCCAATGATAAAACATGAAACTGAATATAATGTTTGAATAGGCAAAGCAAACCAATTAAAATCTTTATATTTAAGTGGCCAAAGAAAATATTAAAATAAGCAATTACACTATTTCAAAATGTGTATGTAATATAAATATAACAAATATTTCAAAACTAACTGTTGTAGTACACTTCCCAGATTTAAAATCATACTATACGTCACTGATTTTAGAATCATTGATTCAGTATTTTTTAAAAATATTTTTATTGATTTTTCCCAAACATTCAATAGTATTTATTCAACAAATGTGCTGTCTGAGTTTACATTCGCTAATACATATTTAGTTCCTAATCCTTTCTTTCCTCTAGCCATCGATAAAATAAGTCCCAAGTTTGATAATATTTTATTTCTTCTTTTTCTTTCAGCCTCAGAGTCAGTCTACCCAACTCTGCGCATTCTAGTATTTTTTTAATTATTTCTTTATCTGATGGTATTTCTTCATTTTTCCAATATTGCGCAAATATAATTCTTGCCACTGTTGTAACATGCAAAGTCAAATATATGCTTTATTTATCAATCTTTTCTGGCATTATACATAATAAAAAAAGTTCAGGTTTAAAAGCTCAGATTTAGTATTTTTTTTATAACAATACTTGGCTATAGAAGTAAAGAAATGGTTGTATGCCATCATTGTCCTGTAGAATAGGGGTCACCAACCCCTGGATCGCAGCTGCATTTGCACAAGCGGTACACATGTGCACAAAACCATCCCCCCTCCCTCCTGCCACTGCCGGTCCATATATATATCCGTTGCATTTATTTTAATTGAACAAATATTCCTGTATTTAAATATTTATCTAGTACTTATTTTATTTGTAACCATGTTACTGTAATCTGCTAAAAATGGCTGTAATGAAGTTTAGATTCACTGGTTTCATTAATTCAATGCACTTTCTGTTCAATATTTGAGATTATGACAACTACTTGGTTTACTTAGATCCGTATCTAACTTAATTGACTAAGGCAAATCTAGTTATGCTAAAACAGCTTTAGAGGCCTTGGTGTGGTCTTGGGAGATGGGAGATGAATTCAACTTCTAAGCAAAATTATGAATCAGTTGACCACACAAGTATGTTTTATTAGACTTTCAAATGGCTTTATGTTTTATTATAACACACTCAGCTAGTTCTCATCCTTCATGCTGCCTTGACAAGTTGGTGTCTGTCATACAGTGAATAACAATACCATTAAAATGTTATTACCAGATTTATTTTTGCATTATTATTCTGTTTGTAATGATATGCATGTCCAGCAACACATAACGTTAAAACAGATTTTATGTAAACTACAGTAAAATATAAATATAAAATATAAAAAGATTAAAGCATATAAACCAGTAGCCATGAATAATGAAGTAGTACTATCACAGGAGGTTATATTCCAAGGTGAATAAAACTGTTTTCAGCACATACTTAAATTGAAATAAGGCTGGCATGCAATTTATCTCGAATGGGCACAGAGAGAAGGTTCTTATCTGGTTGATGACAAATCTGTATCAATAGGATGTCGCATAATCATGAGGCTGCCAGCAAAAGGTGTTCAAACAGAAACCAGATGGCCAACTGTTGGGCACGCTGAATTTCTGCATTGGGCAAAGAGGTTGCAATAGATCCTTTTAAAAACATTCTGTTATTCTATTCTATGGCCTAATCCAACAGGGCATTTTGTTCCTATGACAAAAACTACATTAATTGGGCTGATTTGTACATAATAGGTGAAAGCATTCACAAGTATCCTAGTTCTGAGTCTTAAAATGCAATAAAAAAAACCTTTCAAGCAGCTCATCAGCAACAAGCATTATACAGGACAGTAAACGTAACACGCAATTGATTAGCCCGCTGCATTCTGCATTAACTGGAATGCTTAACTGTAATTGAGAAGTGAAATGAGTGCAAAAGAACACTGGCAACTGTATAAACATCATGCAAACTAAATATAGTTAAAGCTACTCCCTGTCTCCATAGTCATTGCAATCTCTACTGACAATTATGATACAAAGAGCACTTTATGGCAATGCCATTTACAATAGGTCAACTACCTGTGCCCCAAATTGGGAACCACAAACCCAGATAATCTCTTGTCTTACCAGAGTTCAGTCTAAGTTGACCAGCTCCAATCGTGCCCATCATTATTCCCCAGACATCTAAGATTTTGGGGATCCCTTTGGATTCACAATCAGATGAATGTAAAGAAGCTGGGTGTAATTTCAACGCTTAATAAGAGGTATTTACCAATGAATTTATTTAAGTGTTTAGGTTGGAAATCAAAATATGTTCCTTAAATTTATTGTTCATCAAAAAGATTCTTATTTTCAGAAGAGATAAAAGAATCTTCCTGATTCTAGTAATACATGATTCCAGAATAAAAGACATAAAATGCTTATCTTAATTGTATCCAATTTGGTTTGAAGCCAGAACATATATTTGCTCCTACAAATTTCAAAGAAAAAATACTGAAGTTACAGATTCTAAGACAGCGGTTCTCAACCTGTGGGTCGCGACCCCATTTGGGGTCGAACGACAATTTCACGGGGGTCACCAAACAACGCAGTCTGCCATTTTTTCCCCCTTTTCCCCTCGGCCGGCGTAGGGGGCAGCACCGCGCATGTGCGGGGTAGCACTGCACATGCGCAATGTGGGCCGTCGCGCCGCAGGTCGGGGTCACAGCCTGAAAAAGGTTGAGAACCGCTGTTCTAAGAGATGTTCTGAATATGTCAGAAGTTGGAATGGAATTTAGAGAAGTAGTAAGATAGAAGTTAGAGAACATGTTATTCTATCAAATCTGAAAAGGCGTTCACCATTATGAGGCTTTTACTGACAATGATGTCTGCTTTCTGCTTTCTTGAATGCCTTTCTTGTTGCTTACAATTTTCCTATGGATTGTTCCATAATTTTTTCACAATTTTATAACATCTTTTACAATAGAAAATATCTATCCATTTTCTACTAAATTTCCTATACAGCTTTTCACAAAATACCCAAGAAATGCTTTTTTTAAAATGCAACTCAGCTTGCTCTCTAATTTGGCCCACACATTTTGTTTGATAAAGCTTTTTAAAGTATAAATTGTCTCACTAACTGCCTCACTAACTCACAATTTAAAGTATAAATTGTCTCACTTTTACACATAACTCTTTTAATGCCACTTTTGCTGGCATAATTTCTATCGGTTTCTTCTTTGGCTGGATGGGAGGGCAGGTACTAAGATTGTATGGACTGTAGAAAGACAAACATTTGCTGATTAATTGATGACCAGGTTCACTTCTTTTTGAATTCTAATGGCAGGAAGCATTCACATCCGCTCCAAGAAGAATTTGTGATAGAATTCTTTTATACATTTAGTCACTACTTTGTCCTAACTTGTCCTATGCATTCTTAGATGACGAAGTGACTACAGTAGGTATGTACTGAGCAGCTCTACTAAAGGGCACCTGTCATGTGCTATAGGTTTTCATTGTCCCAAATTTAATTTTATGAATAATATGTTGTAATACGTCATAATGAACTAGGTGTGGTTGGAAGAGCTATAAAAACTTGGTGTGAAATATGGCAAGGAGCTAGGCAAGATCCACTGAGTCCATGCTGCATCAAGAGAGTGTGAGCTGGCACTACGGAGCCTGGTTGCTGAACCAGGAGACTGAGGACTTCAGTAGGAATAGATGCTTTTGTCAGTGGAAGCTGCCAGTTGAGATCCAGACACCAATGAAAGCATCCTAATGGCTGCTTCCATCACCTACAGCATGGAAATGGAGTGGCTGCTGCAGTACAATCAACTAATAGAATAGCTTACCCCTAGAAATCGTGGGCGCTCCATCACTCGAAATTTTGAAGAAGAGACTGGACAATCACCTATCTGAGATGGTATAGGTTCTCCTGCTTGAGCAGGGGGCTGGACTAGAAGACCTCCAAGGTCCCTTCCAGCTCTATTCTCTTCTACTCTGGTTGAGAGGAAGAAAGTGAGAAGTGGGGAAGGAGGAAGAATTAGGTATTAAGAACAAGAAAAAAACATAAGGTGGATTGTTATTTAACACTGCCTTAAAGAAACATACACAACTGTCTCTTTCAAAACAGACACCAGTTTTTGTAAAATCCCAACACAACATCCATACAGATCAATTACCATAGGACCCACTGTATTTTTCTTTATTTATCTATATCCCACCTTTATTATTTTTACAAATAACTCAAAGCAGCAAACATATCCAATACTTCTTCCTCCTTCTATTTTTCCCACAATAGCAACCCTGTGAGGTGGGTTGGGCTGAGATAGAGGGACTGGTCCAAAGTCACCCAGCCAGCTTTCACCTATGGCAGAACTAGAACTCACAGACTCCTACTTTCTAGCCTGATGCCTTAATCACTAGACCAAACTTGTGCTCAAATAGTTTATGAGCCACTTAATATATTGAAAAATTATTTTCTTGCAAAATGATTTATTTATTAAATTTGTTAACTGCCCATTTTACCACAGGATAACTTTGGGCAGCTTCATTATGATTTCCCTGAATGAAAGAATGTATTCATTATACATTAAACATATATATATACTTTGAGAAAGTTAGCATTTCACCCTACTATCATGCTGTCTTATAACATGTTATGAATACTATTTATTATCCCATTTCTATAAAATGTTTTATACGTCTGTATAACCATTCATTATTCAGCTGATCTCACTACTATTTTTATCCAAGAGTTAACTTCTAAGGAAGTTTGGTATGATACACAGTAATTATACACTGAATCTTAAGAATCACTCATTATTTCTCAGCTATGTGCAGATTCCCCAACTTCACCTCTTAACTCTGAACCATTTACAAGTTCTGTAATAAGCAAAACTGAGTTTTAAATCAAATTTTAGAGTTTCCTAAAATGACCTCAAGAGAAGGCAATAAAAAATTGTTGTCTGATAAGGAGGCCCTTTGCCAGCTGGCTTCATCGTGCAACAACTAAAGCATTCAAAAAGTAGTTCAGGATTGAGATCCAAAGCAAGCACATAGTTATTTGGCAGACGCAAGTGGGAAAAGAAAACACATGCATGTTTGAAATAGCCATCTTGACTTGCATAGACAGAAAGACATTAAGCATAAAAGATGGTTCTCTGAGCATGAACTTAAAAGAACGCACATTTTATAAGTCCATTGTGTTTTATTACATACTGCTTAATGCCCTTCATACAATTGGACAACGTATTCTCAATGTTCACTAATTTGTATCAATAATAATCTGGCTGTATGTGAGATCAACTATAATCCCCAAACATCTGGAGCACCACTTGAACACCATTGGCATTGACAAAATTCTCACCAGTCAATTGCAAAAGGCAGCTTTACTCGGAACAGCTTACATCCTGCGAGTTTTTACCTATAACATCATCAAACAACATTTGCCTATCCCAGGTCCTTGGGAAGGATTGGATAGATGGATAAAAAGGCCAAATCCAGTCTGAACATCTGGCTGACTGCAATTGACCATCATAATAATGTGCATATAAAACAATATATTTCAGAGCAGCATACCCCCAAACAATTTGTGTTTTTCTTTACAATTGTCAAATTATGCATAAAGTAACACATGCCACATTTAATTCACTTGCCACATTCATGGCTAATGGGCCATGTTTGCCACAGAGAGATCCATCTTGTATCTCTGATAGAGTTAACTTTAAGCATAATTAATGTTAGCACCATCAAAGATACAAGATGAATCACATCGTGGCAAACATAGCCCGTTAGCCATAAATAAAACAATATTTATTTATTTATTTATATTTTACTGCCTAGATCAGCGGTTCTCAACCTGTGGGTCGTGACCCTTTTGGGGGTCGCACAAGCCTTTCACAGGGGTCGCCTAAGACCATCGGAAAACACATATTTCTGATGGTCTTAGGCAGGGCTTGTCAACCGCCTTCTTTCCCTCCCCCCTCTGCTCCACCTCACTTGTTTGTGGAAAATATGCTGCTTGGTGGCAGTCTGCATGAACTTTACCAAATGTGCCCTGCAGGGGGCGCATGAAGAGCGCAGGCGCAGAGCAAGGCCCCGCCCTCCCCAGAGACTCATTATGCAGCAACCGGATTGACTTCTTCTCGTACACACAGGTCAGCGAAGGGGAGGCCGCCACAGCACCCAACTCCTGTGCCCATCAGCTGGTGACCCCCAAACTTGTGCTTGTCAGCTGAGAGGTCTGGCGACGGCCGCTCGTCTCCTTTGCCACCCTGTCCATTCATGTCGAGCCCGCTGGGGCTCGACAGGGAGAGAGGGAGAGAAGGAGGAAGGGACTCCTCCTCCTAAGCTTCAAAGCACGATCGGCTTCCCAAGGGCGCCACAATCTTCACGAAAGCAGGGGGGAGAAGCAAAGGGGGCAAGAAAGCTCGTGGCTGGCTCAAAGGAGCATCTGTCAGCGTTGGTGACGAGAAATTCCCCACAAACCCAGGGAAGGGGTGGAGAAAAGAAGCCCCCTTTGGGAGGAAACCGCCACCTTCTTCTCCTTGGCTTTGCACTCTTCTGTTTCTCGGCAGCCAGGCTGCCAAGCCTCTGCTGGCTGGAACTTCTTTTCCTTCCCTCCCTCTTGGTCTCTTCCTCCTTCCCTCCCTCTCCCATTGTTCGTTCCTTCCTTCCTTCCTTCCTTCCTTCCTTCCCTTCGCCCTCTTTGTCCCTCCTTCTCTCCCTCTCTCCCCTTGTCCCTTCCTTACTTCCTTTTCTTCGCCTCCCTCTTTGTCCCTCCTTCCCTCCCTCTTTCCCCTTGTCCCTTCCGTCCTTCCTTCTTTCCCTCTTGTCCAGGATCAGGACGAACCTCTACAGCTGATCCATGCTTTTGCAGAGCAGCCAAGAAGCAGGTCAGCTGTAGCAGCTCTCCTTGGCTTCTGCCCAGCAAACTTGCTCGAGCTTTGCTAGAAAACATGCCATTTGCTAATTTAGCAGAAGCGTGAATAAGCTGTAGCCTGGCGCTGATCCTGGGGCTTCTGCTAACTTAGCAAGCGGCTTGTTTTCTGGTGAAGCTGAGCAAGTGAGCTGGGCGGAGCTCTCCTCTGCCTCTGGCAGCCTGTCCCCCTCCCCTTGTCCCTTCCTGGGCATGGAGGGGGGAGGAAGGGACAATGAGAGAGGGAAGGAAGGAACAATAGAAGGGAGGGAAGGAAGGAAGGGACAAAGAGGGAGGGAAGGAAGGAACTAAGAGGGAGGTGAAGGAAAGGAAGGAAAGAAGGAAGGAAGGGACAATGGGAGAGAGGGAGGAAAAGAGGAAGAGACTAAGAGGGAGGTGAAGGAAAGGAAGGAAAGAAAGGATAATGGGAAAGAGGGAGGGAAGGAGGAAGAGACTAAGGGAGGTGAAGGAAAGGAAGGAAAGAAGGAAGGGAGGGACAATGGAAGGGAGGGAAGGAAGGAAGGGACAAAGAGGGAAGGAAGGAAGGAACTAAGAGGGAGGGGAAGGAACGGAAGAAAAGGAAGGGACAATGGGAAAGAGGGAGGGAAGGAGGAAGAGACTAAGAAGGAGGTGAAGGAAAGGAAGGAAAGAAGGGGCAATGGGAAAGATGGAGGGAAGGCGGAAGAGACTAAGTGAGGTGAAGGAAAGGAAGGAAGGGACAATGGAAGGGAGGGAAGGAAGGAAGGGACAAAGAGGGAGGGAAGGAAGGAAGGAACTAAGAGGGAGGGGAAGGAAAGGAAGGAAAGAAGGAACAATGGGAAAGAGGGAGGGAAGGAGGAAGAGACTAAGGGAGGTGAAGGAAAGGAAGGAAAGAAGGAAGGAAGGGACAATGGGAAAGAGGGAGGGAAGAAGGAAGAGACTAAAAAGGAGGTGAAGGAAAGGAAGGAAAGAAGGGGCAATGGGAAAGAGGGAGGGAAGGCAGAAGAGACTAAGAGAGGTGAAGGAAAGGAAGAAAAGAAGGAAGGGACAAGGGGAGAGAAGGGGGGAAGGAAGGAAGGCAGGCACCCACCCCAGTCCCATCCCAGAGACCCACAGATTCCCCCCCACAGGCACTCTGCAACCTGAGTGATTAGCTGGCCACGCCCACTGGCCATTGATCACGTGACCCTGGGACACTGTGAACGTCATAAGTATGAATCAGTTGTCAAGCATCCGAAACTAAATCACATGACTCTGGGTATGCTGCAACAATTGTTAAGTGTGAAAAATGATCATAATTCGCTTGTTCAGTGCTGTTGTAACTTCAAACAGTCACTAAGCGAATTGTTGTAAGTCGAGGACTACCTATACTTTCCCATTTTTTCCTCTTTTTTTTGGTCAAGCTTTTGATACCCCCTGGCCAGCTGGATGGGGGGTTGGGGGTCACCACAACATGAGGAACTGTATTAAAGGGTCGCGGCATTAGGAAGGTTGAGAACCACTGGCCTAGATCTATAAAGAAAAAAAGAGGCACCCATCATGTCATAAAGATAATCTTAGCTTGTTGGAGCAGGCATTCCAGCTGAACTTCCAACAAGAAAGAAAAGGAATGCCAAATTCTATTCAAACCTAATTAAGTAAATTTCTGTAAATAATAAATGTAATAATTAATGCCCTATCCCTTGGAGTAGTTAGATTGTATCAGTGCAGATTTACTTTCTAGATGTAATAGAGCAATTTCTTTGTCATTAAAAGGACAAGACCTAATTACTACAAAAGGAACAATTCCTGTAGATTCTCACAGGTGGTCAGAAACTGTTGACACGAATGAGGTTGCGGCCTCTGTATTGATCTCTTGCAGCCAACAATTATAGCTGCTGTTGTTATGAAAAATCAACACTGGCATGATCCAGCTCTTTTTTCCAGTCTAAGTATTACCTTTATCCTTCAGCAAACTTGTATATTGATCTTACACACTATATAATTGTTCTATCTATTAAAGAGACAACATTTCAGGAAACGTTTCAATGCGTCACAGGTCAGGTCAAAGAGAATTCATAATAAACTGCTTAAATAGGAATTTAAGACTCCTATACTCCTGGCAAAGTAACTCTTATACTGATAAGAAAGGGATGAATTCAAGAGATAGTACTTTGCTAACCCTGGCTCAGAAGAGCTAACAAGATGAGATCCACTTAGCATTTGGATGGGAGATCACTTGAAATTTCAAGCTGCTGAAACTGGGAAGCTGAAGAAGCCATTTATCATATCCATCCAGCTACCATGAATCAAAAACCATAGCAATAGCACTTAGACTTATATACCACTTCACAGTGCTTTATAGCCCTCTTTAAGCGGTTTACAGTCAGATATGGCCCCCAACAATTAGGATCCTCATTTTACCTACCTCGGAAGGATGAAAGGCTGAGTCAACCTTGAGCCGGTCAGGATCGAACTGCTGACAGCCAGCAGTCAGCAGAATTAGCCTGCAATACTGCATTCTAACCACTCTGCCACCACGACTCGTTGACTCAGAAAAGGGGCGTTGTCTTACCTCAACGCCTTTTCTCAGCATGATGATTTAGAATCCACCAGTGGGTAATCACAGCCTTCCTGCTCAGATAACACTAAGTCAAAATTAGCCACGCCTCCCTCTGGGTGTGTCCTTCCAGTTTTTGACGAGGCGAAGCATCCATGACGAAGTCTGACGCACTGGCTCCAAGAAACCTGCCACTGGCTTAGACTGCTCTGAAGGGAGAGGGTTGATTCTACATCATCATGCTGAGAAAAGGCATTCAGGTAAGACAATACCCCTTCTCCAGCATGATGGATGTAGAATCCACTGGTGGGACATACCAAAGCCGCTCATGTCACCACCGGGAGGGGAAGGTCTAGGCTTGTGGTCCCTGAGAAGACACTACCTGCTGCAGAACCGACCTACCAAATGCGGCATCTGACACTGCAAACTGATCAATCTTATAGTGCCTTACAAAGGAGGAAGGGGAAGACCAAGTCGCTGCCCTAAAGATCTCTTCTACTGATGCCTGGGTGGACCAGGCTGCCGATGTTGCTGCGCTACGTGTGGAATGAGCAGTAATGCGAGTAGGAATTGGAAGAGATTGAGAAGTATAAACACGAGCAATACATGCTCTGATCCATCTACCTATGGTCGATGAGGATATCTTCTGGCCCATGGCCAAAGGTTGAACAGACACGAACAAAGCTTCCGACTTACAGAAAACCAAGGTCCTCTTAATATAAATACGCAGGGTCCTGTACACATCTAGCTTGTGCCAATTTCTCTCCAAGCGATGAGACGGGTTAGGGCAAAAATTTGGAAGAACCAGGTCCTAAGACCTGTGGAACCAAGTATTGACCTTTGGAGTGAAAGAAGAGTCCAAACGAAGGACTACCCTATCCTCAAAAAAGATACATAAATCACTCCGCACTGAGAATGCCACCAATTCAGAAATCTGCCTAGCAGATGTAATAGCTATCAAAAATGCCACCTTAAAGGAAAGAAACTGAAGAGAACAAGGCCTGAGTGGTTCAAATGGTGAGGAAGTCAGAGCTTATAAGCCCTTAGATAGGTCCCAAGATGGATAACGATGTATGGATGGTGGTCTGTCATTGACCTCCCCTTTCAGAAACGCACTGACTGCTGGATGTTGTGCCAAGTGAAATGTGTTATCGCAAGTCAGAACTGTTGATAAGGCCGCAATCTGTCTGCGGATAATGTTGGGTGACAATCCCTTATTCAATCCTTCCAAAAGATAATCTAATATATTAGGTATAGTGACCGAAAGTGGATTGAGATGTTGTTTGGAGCACCACGTACAGAAATTCCTCCACGTGGCATCGTAAATTCTGTTGGTCGATGGGCGCCTAGAAGCCTGGATTAATGAAATCACCCCTGATAAAAGGTGTTGTCTAGTTAAACCTTCCCGCTCAAGTGCCAAATGGCTAACTGGAGCCACTGAGGGTCCGGATGTTGAAGATTCCCCTGGCTGAGAGCTACTCAGTCCGGCAGAATCTTCCATGGTGGCAAGAGCAATAGATCCACAAGGTCGGCAAACCATGGACGCTGTGGCCAGTGTGGAGCAACTAATACTATCTCTGCCTTTTCCTATAGTAACTTGCGAATGGTTGCCGGAATCAAGGGAAGGGGAGGGAATGCATAAAGCAGGCCCTCTGGCCACCTGCATCAAGGGCATCTGTCCTTTCCACTCCCCGTGAAGAAAACCTGGTGAAAAACCTGGGAAGATGCGAGTTTTGTGGAGAAGCAAAGAGATCCAGTTGAGGATGACCGAATCTCATTGAGATCTCCCTGAACAGTTCCGGTTCCAGGCTCCACTCCGAGTGATCGACCGTGACCCTGCTCAGGGAGTCTGCTTGCTGATTGGCCACCCCGATATGTGTTCTGCCTTGAGGGAACCCAGATTGGACTCTGCCCACAGACCCAGAGCTAGGGCCTCCAACAGGAGTGACCAAGACCGGGTCCCTCCCTGTTTGTTGACATGAGCCTTTGCGGCTACGTTGTCTGTCAGAATGAGAATATGTTGCCCTTTCACTAGGGAGGAAAACTGACAGAGCGCCAAGTGTATGGCCCTGAGTTCTAGCCAATTGATATTGTGAGTTAACTCTACTCGAGACCATTGACCCTGCGCCAGATGAGTCTGTAAATGTGCATCCCAACTGAACAGACTGGCATCTGTGGTCAGAATGAGCCTGGGGGGCTCTTTGAAGAGGGTCACTTTGGTCATTGCGGAAGAAGCCCACCATAGGAGAGAGTGTGATGAGGGACTCTCACCTTCTTTGTGAATGAACTGAGGTTCCATTTCTGGAAGGGAAGAAAAAACCATTATAGGTGTCTGGAATGAAGTCTGGCCCATGGAACTATCCCCATGCAAGAGACCATCTTCCCCAGCAGTTGAGACAGCTGGACCAGTGGAGCCAACTTCTCTCTCTGAACCTGATGTACGAGTTTCCGGATGCTTGTCCGGCGCTCTTGTGAAAGGTAGACCTTGCAAAGGTCCGAATCTATTATGGCCCCCAGATGGAGGAGGCGCCTTGTGGGGGTGGTGTGACTCTTCTTGAAATTTACAGAAAACCCATGCATTTGTAGGGTGTTGATTGTCACTTGCAGGTCCGACTGAGCGGACCTGAAAGAGCTGGACAGGACCAGGATGTCATCCAGATAACATTGTACGTGCACAGGAATCATCCTGAGATAGGCTGCTAATACGGCTAGGACCTTCGTGAAGACTCTTGGAGCTAATGAGAGACCGAAGGGAAGAGCCCTGTACTGGCAATGCCGGTGTGCGTAACAGAACTGGAGGAATTTGCGGTGTTCTGGGAGGATTGGAATGTGTAAGTAAGCCTCTGTCAGATCTATGGAGGCTAGAAAATCCCCTTTTCTGATGCTGGCCAGAATGGATCTTAGGGACTGCATCTTGAACCTTTTGTATTTTATGAAGCGATTTAGACCTTTTAGATCCAGTATCGCCCTCCAACCTCCTGATGCTTTGGGTACCACGAACAGGATGGAGTAAAACCCCTGTCCCTCCTGTTCCTGCGGTACCTGTTCTATTGCCCTGATTTCTAACAGATGAGAGATAGTCGTGGCTACCAATTTTTCCTTTGACTGATTTCTTGAAACTGGACACCGTATGAAGCGGTCTGGGGGATTTGATATGAATTCTAAGATGAGACCATGTTTTATGGTCTCCCTGACCCAAGCGTCGGTGGTGGTGGCCTCCCAAATGTCGCTGAATAGCCCCAACCGACCGCCTATGGGAGACTTGTCCCTGGCGTCACTTAGACCGCCTGAAGGGGTGGCTCCCTGAGCTCCGAAAGGGACGCTTAGACTGGTATTGACCCCTGGCTCCCAAGGTCTGGCGGTCCTGCTGGCGATCTTGTCTAGGGAAAAAAGATCGTGAGCTTCTGGGCCAATCCCAGGACTGCCCGGACCGAAAGGGCTGCCTCCATTCCCAGAAACCACTGGGAAGGCCTGTCGACAGAAATCCTGTTGCAGTCGTCTATCCGATGTCTATCCGACCTTTTAGAGGGGTGTGCCAGGACCTTACGCTTGTCCTTGCCCTCAATGACATGCGGTTCAAGGATTGGACCAAATAAATGTGTGCTACTGTACTTGGCTGTCGATAGACGCCACATGGATTTTAAATCTGTCCGCCATTGTTTGAGCCACAGTAACCGTCGAGAGGCAACATTGGCTGCAATGGACTTGGTGGAATACCTGGCTGAATGAAGTGATACGTCTGCCGTGTATTCTGATGCTGCCACTAACTTACCCAGTGTTTGATGTGTGCAAAGCTGGTCAGGAGGAACGAGAGCCTGAAGCTCGCGGAGCCACATGATTGAAGTTCTCGCAAAAAAGGAAGCTGAAGTAGCAGCCTTAATGGCCCATGCCGAAGCCTGGTGAGCTCAGTGCAGAGCAAACTCAAACTTCTTATCCTCCGCCTTCAGAGCCTCCGCCATATCTCCTGGAATAGCAGATGTGGAAAATAAGGAGGTTAGTGGAGTGTCAACAGATGGAACCTCCAAGAGAGAAGCGAGAGAAGAAGAGACATTAAATAATTTTCTTTCAGTGTTATTGGGAGGAGGAAAAGTGGCCAGGGATGACCACTGCTTTTCCACCGTAGCCCGAAATACATACGGACAAGGGATCTGTTTGTCCTCCACAATCTTGTCTGCAACAGGGGATTAGACTCCTGATTGGCGGAGGTGGAAGGTTTATCGTCCTGTGACGAAGAAAGGTTAACAGTAGTAATGGCCTACATAAGTAGAAACCTGAAAAGGGAAGGGTCAAAAAGTCCCGAGGATTGTGGCTGTTCTGGCACTGCCTCCTCATCCTCAAACATAGGCAAATCGGCTACCTCCTGGTCCACTGTCCCTTCCTCGCCTAATTGTGAAGAGGTCTCAGAAACGCCAGAATCAGGAACATTAACATGTCCCGTTTGTGAAGGAGGAATGGATGGAAGAGGTGGAGGCAGTAGAGGTCTTTGACTCCTAGAAGAAGACATAAATTGAGTAAATGCTTGCTGCATGAAATCATGAAACTGATCTGACCACTCCCGCTGTTGGTCCTCTAAACTGGCCCCAGCCACAGTGGAGGCCTGCATGTCCTTATGACTCTGCTGCATGTGAGGATGAGCGGGGGGGACCAACCTGTCCGGTTTCCCCCTGAGGAGACCATGGCCTAGGGGCACCATGAGAAGGCGCATATGTAGGCCCAAACGGGGAAGCATCCAGTGGAATGGGGGGAACCACTTCAGCCTCACTGGACATGAGCCTTTGAGCTTTGGAGAATTCCCTCTCCAGTGCCTGATGTCTCCTCAAGGCCTCTCGCTCGGCTGCTTTGGAAGTCTCTCTGGGTGCCAAATGTTTAGTCTTGGCCTTTTTCTTTCCCCTCGCTTCTGAATCAGCTGATCTGCACTTTGATTGTGCCTGTGCAGGGGAAACATCAGTCACTTGTGTTGCCTGGGGTGAGTCACTGTCTGCCACTGTAATCAGGATATACCAAAAGGAAATACCCGTCAATGGGGGGAGCCCAAGCACACAGATATGGTTGTCAGAGAGGGAATGCAACCCACTGTTCTGAACAACAACAATGGCAAATCAGCCAGACAGTCCACTAAGACTGCCTGTCTAGGCCTGTGACACCGCGCCACAAACTAAAATGAACAGGTGGACACCAAAATTCCTCCCCCGCTCAACTAGCAATGACTTAATACCTGATCTTCAGAGCAGAATTGGCCAATAACAACCAATGATGAATCACAACAAGCACAATTAGACTCAGTGACCTCCAAATATAAAAGAAAATGCTTCCCCCCCCGTAGAAGGGAACTGCTGGAAAACACGAGGTCTTTACAAAATGGCATCAGTGCCTGAATCAACAATCAAAATGGCGGCCGCAGTTGAAGCACACGGTCAAAATGGCGGCCATGCCTTGTAAGTTTAATAATTGCCAGCTCAATGAGGAAGAATCCTCTTCTGCAAGCTAAACAGGAAGGGAAAGCTGCAGACTCTCTAAATTCCTCCCCCCCTTCTCCAAATGAAACTTGCAGTTCGTTGCGCAACTTCAGCTACGATCACTAGAGAGCCTGCTTCCAGAACCTTGTGGCGTCGAAGCAAGAGAAAAGAGAAACGGCAGCCTTTGAGGGGAGAGAATCTCCGTAGCTCGAGCCTCGTAGCGATCGCACACCTCCGCAATCCAGCTGATTCCCTGATCAGCGGTCCCGTTGATCGGCTGGCTGAGGCAAAAGCCTCGTTTACGATCGGCCTGGAAACAGCCTGAGAAAAGCCTGATAGACTCGTGGAGCCAAAAGGCTAAAGGAATGCTCCAAAATTTTAGCAATTTGATTCCAATTAATACCACAACAATTTGGACTAATTTAAATAAAAAACCAATTAAAATTTTTAAGTTCTAAAGCAATTTGAGCTAATCTAGTTGAGGAGCCTAAATTCTTGCATCCTACTGAGCGAAGACCATGTCAAAAAAACTGGAAGGACACACCTAGAGGGAGGCGTGGCTAATTTTGACTTAGCCTTATCTGAGCAGGAAGGCTGTGATTACCCACCGGTGGATTCTGCATCCATCATGCTGGAGAACATTACATTTTTACCTTTTTTTAAAAAAAAGTGTTTATTGGCACATAGATATTTCTCTTAACATCTGCTAGTTGGGTTGTCCAGCTTTGGGAAATCATTAAAATACTATTAATCAGGTTTTCTGCAAATGTTTCATCCTACAAGTCAGTGAAATGTTCAGGAAGGGGGCTGCCTTAGGGTTTGAACTCAGTGGAGTCAATTGGTGATTGACGACTTCCTACAAGGTGTTAATCAATTGACTGGGGTGCTGATAAGGTTAGGTCTTTTTCTTGTCAATGATTGGCTCAAGCACCTGCATGAATGAATAGTAGATCATATCCAGCTCAATGGATCTGTTAATGGCCATTTACTTGAGTACCAGGTTCTAAAACATCTATAGATTTCTTGCTATTTTCATAGTTTATGACTTCAGTATTCTCCTCGTCAAATGTCTGATTAGTCTTAAGGATATGGGTGGTTGTCAGATATTTGCAATCTTGGTTCTTTATTCCTTAATTAAAGAGCATATAGCTTAATAATGTCTTATTGGCATTCCACAAATCCACTAATTGCTGGTAATTCAGACTTGAGGCTTCCACCAACAGAAATGAAGACTCAAGGCAGAAGAGAGCTTTTACAGAATGTATAATTACAGATTGTATTACAGATACAGTGGAGAGTTTTCCTAAGATCAACCAGATATGTTGACAAACTGTCCAGTGTTCTGGCTCCCAAATGCTTCCCTGATCAGTAGCTCAATTTCAAGATTACATTTTCTCTACTATCTTAAAAAATCTTTCTTTGTGCTTTTACACAGCTACATAAGGTCTACAGGTAACGATAGGATGGAGAGCTACAGAGATGACTTTGAAAAACTTATGTGACATTTGATTGACTATGTACCATCAAATCATTGCCCACTCCTAGCAATCACATAGATTTTCTCAACAAAAGACCAGCTCTTCCAACCATGCACTCATAATTACTATAACTAAGTCTATCCACCTTGCTGCTGCTTCTCTTTCCTTCCACCTTTCTCAGCATTACAAGCTTCTCCAGAGATCTTGGTCTTGGTATATGTCAAAAGCAAGATAACTTGAGCCTGGTCATTTTGTGCCTTGAGTGAAATTCTGGGTTGATTTGTTTAATGATTCACTTCAGATTGACTGGTTGCTTTACACCGCAACAGAGAGAATGAAAACAAGTTAATTTTTAATCCATGTCTAGAAAGATTTTTCCTTCATTTTGTCTCAGATAGGATTCTTTTCTGGTAAAATAGGTTTAAATTTTAGACGTCTGACAAATGAAGATGTTGAAGAACCCTAGAAAGAAAGGTTATCTTCTGTTGCCAGGGAGACTTGAAGCTCTGTGACTGGCAGAATGCAACAGAACATGCATTGTTTACAAATCCATTCACGTGTTGAAAAATCTCTCTGGCCATAAACAATAATACAGCTTTTTATAGCATACGTAATGTTTTCAAAATTCCTTCTTTTGGCATAATTAGGAGTATTTGAGAGCCATGATCCCTATTTCAAAGCTTGGCACAACACTTTTCAATTATTTTCAATTGAGTTTCAGGTTAACATCTTCAGGCGACTGGAGGCATATTCAAATATGTTTTTCTTTTCATTTAATATGCATTTTTATAATATACATGATACAAGGCATCTGCAGAAATATTTTAATCGTCACTAAACTGGGATGGAATGAGTTAAATTGTTTTTCATGTTCTGCTGTAATGCTAGACTATGTCTTTCTCCTGCCCACCACCAATTATTATTTGTATTTATTTTTTTTAAAAAAAAGCACTGAACATCTGACTAGTTTTGCTCTGGGGTAACGGCTGAGCTACCAAAGAAGCATACTATTTTTTTCTTATTGTTCCAGACCTTTATAAATCTAGTATAGTGACTGCGTTGATATAGGACAAACCTAGGTTTAATCTGGAAATTTTATGACGACAACTTCCACACATACACTTCTCATTTTACATTCAGAGCATGATGCTTTTTTCTCACAGCACTAAAACAACTTAAAAAGTCTTAAGCCATGTTGAAGGCAGCTATGCAATGGCTTCTTTTTATGCCTGCATGAGGGAGTGAAGCAAAACAGGGGGGAATGGACATATCTGTCACATGTAATCTGATATTTGTAATGTGGGCTCAGCAGCTTCTGTGCTACTCATTGGAAAATGTCTTCTCTGTCCAAGCCCAGTACTCTGTCAGCACCGTCACATTCTGGACCAGATGCAGCTTCTGAATGATTTTCAAGGGCAGCCCCATGGAGAAAGCCTTGCATTTGTGAGGCGATTAGAGTGTGCATGATTGTCCAAAGGGCATCTCAATCCAGGAACAGGTATAAGTGGTGCACTCAATGAATATGTGCAAAAGCTTTCTTAGATTCAGCTGCCACCTGTTGTTCAAACAGGAGCTGAGAGTCCAAGTCAATGCCCACATTGACCACCAGTCTCAAGCGAGGAAACCTATCAAGCCACAGGGAAATCAGGAGATCCAGGCAGTTCAAATGTGTATTAATTGCAAGCTTAGCTCTCTACAAGAATCTGGCAAGTGACGGTTAAGGGAATGAGTTAAGAAAGGAATTCAAGGTAGGCTGGATTTAGATCTCTTGGGGGAACGCAGGGACTCGTGACTTATGGCATGTTTGACACCTCCCTTGGGCTCAGCCTGGTCATCTCCTACAAAACCCAGCTATTATTACTTCAAATATTTTTAAAAGCAAACTCCTTAATTTATGCATATAAAATCAACCAGACAGTGAGAAAAAAAGAAAAATCTTATACTAAAACAAATCAAAAACAAACAAGCAAAAAATCCCTAGAAAAGAAATAACAAAACTAAACTAAAACAAAATTAAAGATATCATTCATTATAAGAAAAACATAACTTTAACAAGGAAGCAAGGATGGGTCTTGTTTCTTCCATATCAAATTAATCATTAACTTATCAATCTATTTAAGATATTTAAATGGCACCAACATAGCCATTGCTCTGAACATATGTGCAGTAACTAGTCCAACAAACTTAAAAGGTATTTTTATCCACCTTTTAATATCCTCTTTTAACTGGAGGGTATATTTTGAAATCTTCTTATCCACTAAATGGATATTTTCTTGGGGAGAGTAATCCTTAGGTATTTAACAGCTTACTGTAAAAGTAATCACTAGGTATTTAACAGCTTCTGGACAATAAATAAAACTTTTCCCTCTGACAACTTTTAGTAACTTATCACCAAATGACATATTTGACTTATTACAATTTATAGTATACTTGCCAGGCACAAGCAATCAGGAAAACGAGTTGAGTTCAAAGCACTAAAAATTTATCACATGCAACCTATACACAAGAAACTGATCTACTAATGGTCAAGACAAACTGGTGCTAGATAAGGGTCAAGAGAATACATGAGTGGATAGACGTGGGTCTCTTGTGAGAGCACAGTGATTCCAAACTGATGATGCGTTTGACCCCGACCTCAGTCTTAAGCCTGCTCATCTCCCACAATACCAAGATATTCATATAACTGCACAATTTCTACAAATTTATATAAAGACTACTGATAATCATTAAAGGGAAAAAAATCTATCATCTATGTATAATATTGTATATTCCAATCAACTAAAAAAATCTTTTGGTTTCACAAGTATGTCTTCTTAGGCAGAGGTTCCAACATCAAATGAAAATTGAAGGAGATAAAGGACACCCTCAACAAGTTAATACTGCATTTCAATAATCCTATTGGTAAATATATGAGCACTATGTATTGGTAAACACATAATGTTAAAATAATAATTTTAATACCATAAATAAATTCTATAATAATCTAAATTTCTGCAACAATTGAACCAAAAATTTGATTTGAGGCTTATATTCAAAATATTCTATGCAGGTGGTCCTCACTTACCAAATACTCATTCAGCAATCAAAGATAAGCATTGAAAAAGGCAACTTACAACTGGTCCTCAAAATTGTGGCTATCGTGTCCCTGCAGTCACACGATTATAATTGGGATGTTTGGAACTAGTATGCATTTATACAATGGTCACAGAATCCCATGGTCACATGATCACTAACTGCAACCTTCAGAGATGGCTTCTGATAAGCAAAACCAATGGGGAAGCTGGTGGGAATTCACAAGTTGCAGTCATGCAATGTCCCACAAAGTGGTCTGCAGTGATTCACTTAAGGACTGCAGCCAGAATTGGCAAACTGATGTTGTATGTCAGGTGCAATCACGTGATGTTTCATTTTATAGCTGCATTGCTTAGCAACGGTGCTCCAGGTCCCAACTGCAGTCAGTAAATGAGGAATATCTGTATTGATATTAATCATCTTGGATTTGTGGAATAACTTGAAAGACATTGTAGAAGTATATAAAATAAAACAACTCAACATAAAAACACAGGGCACAATTTAAAGCCAAAAACATTGCCTAGTAAAATTAAAATGCCTGGATAAACAGAAAAAATGATTCGATTTATCCCTAATGTAGCCTGAAAGGCAAATGGAGCTATCAAATTTATCAGGAGGGCCCCAAGAATGAGAAACCCTGGATGGCAAAAGGGCACACAGGGAATTATTTTAAAGCAAAGCCTCTATCATAAGAGAGGAAACACAGGATAAGATGAAAGTAATTTGCCAGTTGTGGTTTCTTCCATCACTAAAAGCATAATAGCTGGTTAAAAAAGCAAAGAAAACTCTTGGTCTAGTTACTATACTCATGCAGTTGCTCTTAACAGCTTTAGAAAAAATAGTTTCTAATTCTTCCCCCATGTTTGCTTTACTTCCTATTCAACAGGAATATTCAGCTGCCTATCATCCAAGCAAGAACCAAGGCTGTCCCCACTTAGCTGCCAGGATTAGCCAGGTACTCCCAATTTATTCAAACCAGTTAGCAGTGCATTTTTAATTATCATTACTCATTAAATTGATATGTCACCCAACTCCCAGCAACTCTGATTTAAAATATTAAAAATATAAGAATAAAAGAAAGGTGCTTTGATAAAATCATTCAGATTCTTCATTACAACAAAAGGAAGAAATACCAAATAACCCATCAATGGATGCTGGGTGTGTCCTCAAGCACCACACATCCTAAGGAGTTACTTAGTACTTAAATTTACTAAATACAGAATTTCAATATCTAACTTCTTCCTAATAGAGACTAGGTTCTCTTACTGCTGAAAGAAAAATTGCATTCTGAATCTACCACTTCACAGATTCAGAATTAGCAGCAAAACTAACTCTGGAATTTAAACTAACCTTGAGTTATACTACTATGGAAACCTGACTGATGCTTTTAATAATATTGCTCATATTTTGTAAGATTAGCAATATTTTGATACATAATTTACAGAGCAAATTTTGATTATTGCTTTTATGTACATATAAATTTCTCATTGAACTTTCTCACTGATCGTATTAGAACAGAATTAAGAATTCTAAAATAACATCCTTTCCTCACTGAATAACTATGACCGGGGAGTGTAATATTTCTTTTAGATAATTTTGTACCTTAACATTTTTAAAAACAAAGAACCATAACATCCCAACTGAATAATCTATTGAACAAAAGACAACTTGATATATATCTATATCTATACAAAATTTCTGCTAAATTGCCAATATTTTTATATTCTATACTTTATATGTTGTAGATGTTTAATGTTATATGTTTTGAGGAATTTGGAGGTTTTTTGAGTTGGTCTGCCTTAAAAAAAATCTAGTAAATTGCATATATGCTACACACACACACACACAAAAATCATTTCCTCCCCACAGAAACTAACAGCAGTTGGAGAGATCAATTTGGGGAATAGGGAAAGGAGAAGACAGAAGAAGAGAAAATCAATTAAATACTTCTCATTGCAACTTTTACAGTCCAATTAGCAGCCTGCCTTGCAGCTGTTTTGGAGGGAAAACAATGTCTGAACATACAATGCTGAGATTTAGTGTTATTTCCGTGACAATCTACATAATTCTTAATATCTATAGTTCCATGTCAGCCATTCATATCAATCCCACAAGGAATTTGATCTAGAGCTGAGAACTATGAGACACTCCTTACATAATTAAGAGCTTCTGATGGTGGGGTGGTTGTCCGCTTTTAGACTGGTTCACAACACTTAGCAGGAGATAAGTCAACAGGGTATTCATCCACTAATGAATGCATCCGAAGCACGTTAATTCGTGCATATTACAAACTGTTATAGAAAAGAACAGCCAAAGCAGTTGTCTTCCACCCAGCTGACACATCACAATAAAGTTTCAGCTCTGCTAGAAGAGTTAAAGCAATGTATAACTTTTTTTTAAAAAAAAGAGAGATTTTTTAGAAGATAATTCAATGAACCACTATGATTTTATACTTCAGTTTTCGTGTATGAATTCTGAATTTAATTCTGTATCAGTTACTGGGCTCTGAGGCCAACTTTCAGTCTTCCTCCCCTTGAATACTTCAATATTTATTTTCATTCCCTATTAGCTAAGTGAGCAAGATGCTTTTCTTCTGTCAAAAGGAAAATCGTTTCCTTTAACATTGGTTACAAGCCTTATAAAAAGACATGCTCAGAGTTTATTTAATATAGAATATTTGCATTACGATGTGAACTGTAAGACCCACTGAAATAACTGTTGACCTGCTAGCCTGTATCTCTGGGAAAATTGTAACTAAAAATGCAACGCTAGCTGTAAAATCTGTCCCAAAGCCCCCACCCCTACCCCTAAAGTATAATTATCTTAAGTACACTACTGTCAAACTGAAGTGTCACATATCAAATATTTCCCACGATGTCTTATGGCTATTAGTTAATTCCCAGGGAACCCTCATACTCATTATTGCAGTCCTGGAAGTTTTTAAAAGTTATCTCCTGTCAGCAGTATGACCAAGCAACCTTATTTCCATATGAACTGCCACCTTGAGAGTTGTGCTTGGCAAACTTTTAAAACGGGACATTGTTTTGAACTTAGATTTAAAAAAAAAACTGACATTTTCAATTATTTAAACAATTTGATAGTGAATATGGAGTGGTTAAGGGAAAGAAATGTCACATCACTATCAATATCTGAAATATTTATTTATTCATTTATTTGCTTATTTACTTCTCCAGGGCGTCAAAGCAAAGTAGATAGGTATCTCCCATTGTTTTATCCCCAAAGCAATCTTCTTGGATAGGCTGGGTCGAGAGATTATGATTGGTTGGAAAAATTGGTTCCCGTGACACAGACCTCGGTCAGATCTTCCCACTGTATCACACACTTTATGGCACTGTATTATACCACAGTGACTCTCCTCTTTACAAAACAGGGTAACTGGAAGAAAAGAGGCAGAGTGAACCTTCTTCCTAAATTTATATTTAAGAGGAATGAAGAAACAGTGCTAGTGGATTATGGCACCTGTGAACATTAATGTGCTCAGTGACTTTTTTCCCTTGCACCTGCTAGCATCTCTGCTACATCCAATTGGGGCTGTATATTTTAGATTCTTTTCATTTAAAAAGGAGGAAGGTCACCTGTTGTGAAACAAGCCACCAGCCTCAGGCATAATCTTTATTTCTAGTAACATCTTTATGTTCCCCATAGATTTTACTTCTTTTGTTTGTCTGTTTACTACTGTGGCTTATAGCCTACAAAACACTACCATTAAAATAAAACAAACAGCAGCATCCCAAAGAATAGCTGCATCTAAATCCATAGCAGGCAGGTTCCCCTCCTTATAGTCTATTCCAAGACTATGCAGAAGAGCCTAATTTTAATGGCCTTTTGAACATCTAGAGGGGTGGGAGCCAACCTAATAGGTCCCAGAGACATTCTAACAAAATAAAATGGTAGATGGCAGCAGTCTAATGCTTTGTTTGGAAATGTGCCTACCAGCCCAGGAAAGAAAGGACAAAATAAAGCTTCAGAGGTTGACGGTGGCAATGAAGAAAAGACTCATCAACTTGTCCATCCCACCAAGATAGTCATTTTGCAAAAAGATCCAAAATGTACTCTTAAAATTCCAAACATGTGCACTGGCCCAAAAAGATTGGTTATCTTTATTATTATCATTTACTGTTAGTTCTGCTAAATGCAAACACATGATTTTTGTCATTCAAATGCAACAGTTCATTTACTTATGGGTACAAAATCAGCAAAGAATAAATGTAGTTTTTTTTCTTTATTCTGCATCTTCCCAAAACATTAAACTAATTGTTTTTTCAGCAACGATTTTTGGGATCAAATAATCTTCTGAAACTGGCATTCAATCTAAGTAAAGCTTCAAAACAAAATGTGTAAAAATACTGAAAGGACTAATATATTGAATAGTGAAAAAAAATTCTGTGAATACTCAAATCATAGGAATTGAATTAGCATCTTAAAAGGAACACAATGTCTGCCAGTAAACTATTACAAAAAAAGCTCTGATAAATCACCTATAAGGAATTCTTCCCCCAAACAGCATTTTCAATTTAATTTCAGTCTATGATCCATCACTAAACCAGAGACAGATGTCAATGGGGAAAAAATCTATTGTGCAATTTCTAAGGTAATTCCACTTTCATGAAATCACTCAACCTGAATTCAAATAGGCCCTGTTCTTTCAATAAGAATATACAAGTACAATAGATTGGATGGTGAACGAACAAAATGAAAACACGTGGAAGTATTTTACCGTCAAAAAAAGAAATCAAGACTAAATAAACCAGCTAACAAATAGGAGAATTGAAAATACTCTTTTGAAATCCCAAAGGTAACCTATTATCCAGCAGCTGTTTTGGCAAGTACATGAATTCCTTAGATTTCAGGTAGAAATATCAAACCCTACCTGTCACAGGTTCCTCTAGCAACAGATGTTAGGAACCCAAGATTTTATGGTTTATATGTATGCCATATACCACCTTTTGGATGTATACAGTAGTGGCCAAAATTATGGAAACCTTTTGGGAAAAGTGCACAGTAAAAATGCCACCTTTGGTTAAGTTTCCACCAATTTTTCTTCTAATTTCTTTATAACTGTAGCCTTGTTCACTTAATAATACTATTTTACATTGCTTTCTGGGTAACCAGTCAACTCTTTGCACCATTACTTTAATTTTATTATGTTTTACAAGCTCACTAAATGAAAGAACAAAAAAAAAACCCAACCAACTTGATAGCGATCACGTAACACACTGACAAATGTCCTCCTCTCAGCTTCAATACATGACATCAATAACTGAATCCTACTGTGATCTGATTGGCTCATTGCCAAAACAAGATGACACCTGATTGGCTCTCTAAACTCTCATGCTCATTGGTTACAATCAGATGAAGGAAAGCTACCTGATATCAACCTAAGCAAGTTGTGCTTCCTGTTCCTGGTTATTTGGCTATAACTTTTCATAGAATGCAGTACAAATAATTGAACAAAGTTTGTTGCATTACATTCTTGATTAAATTATCTTTCCATTGATATATAGTTCTATGGTATTGGTCCAAAGAAAAAGTGGTGTTATTAGCCATCAAATCTCAAAAATACACTTTTCCCAAAAGGTTTCCACAATTTTGGCTACTACTGTAGTTTAGAACAGGGGTCCCCGACCTGTGAGCCACGGCCCGGTACCAAGGCATGGCCTGTTGACCACCGGGACATAGGAATGGCTGGTGAGTACGTGCACATGTGTGTGCACTCCCCACTCATGCTAGTGCCACCGCATGGGCACTAGCGGCCCATTTGCACATGCATGTGGGCACTAGCAGCGTTTGTGCATGCATGCAGGCACCAGCATCACCACAGGTGCGTGCAGCCCGCTTGTACATGCGTGTGGGTGCTAGCGCTGCCGTGCGTGCACCCATTTGGCAATGCGCTGAGTGTGCAGGCATGGACATGCACATTTCTCCTCCCTTTCCCTCCGGGCCGCCCACCCAGAGAGATTGGGGAGCTCTGGTTTCGAATGAAATAATAGACTAAACAAGGTATAACTGAGCTCTTGTATGAAGTGATACATTCTCCTTTTGTGTAGGTCTTCAGAGGGATTGGATGTTTACCTGTCAGAGATTACCTAGTGAATCCTACATTAAGAAGAAATTATATATTCCTTCAAATGTATCCATTAGCAGAGCTCACTCAGAAGAGTGGAAACTGAGACCCTTTTTATTGAATGAAAAGGAAGGTGCTTATGTGGAGCAGACGCAGTTTCCCCTAGCAACAGACCCGGATATTTACAGGACCGCCTTCTGCCAGCAAATACCTCCCGCCGTCCAGTACGCTCCCACAGAGTGGGTCTCCTCAGGGTGCCGTCGGCCAGACAATGTCGGCTGGCGACCCCCAGGGGGAGGGCCTTCTCTGTGGGAGCTCCAACACTTTGGAACGAGCTCCCCCCGAACTCCGTACGATGACGGAATTGCGCTCCTTCCATCAAGAATTAAAAACATATCTTTTTCGACAAGCTGGCCTGGGATAGTAGCTCCGGTACCAACAAGGCCATAATTGTTTTAGGGGATTGTTGCTTTTAAGATAATATATTGGGTTTTTAATGATTCTGGGCCAAATTGTTTAATCTATTTTTAATCATTTTACTTTTTGTATGTTGATGTTTTTAATTGGGCTGTATACCGCCCCAAGTCCTTCGGGAGGGGGGCGGTATAGAAATTGCAAAATAAAATAAAATTAAAAAATTGTGAAGCATACACAGCCATACTAAACACTGCTAAGGGACAATGAACTACCTTCACTTCGGTCACTCTCTCTTCCTCATAACACGAATTAGAAACATGATATGACATTACAGTATGGTGCATTCCTGCAGACATGACCCTCAGTTATGGCATGAAGGTCAAGAAATAGTTTGTGCAATGAAATTATTTCCCACAATATAGTTCAGTAAAACGTTTCCTGACATGGTATCCTCCGGGTGCTGTATGAAAACTCCTTTAAACTCAATTCAAATTATTAGAGTTGATGCTGAATACATCTGAAATGCACCAGGTTGAAGAACCCTGTTATGAAGTACAGAATGTTATGAGAAGCAGAACTGAAACTGGCATGGAAACACTCTCTCCTAATGTCATGTTCTGCTCTTAAAAGTACTGACCTTGGGAATTAAACTGGAGAACTTTATGTGCATGCAAATACTCTTAAGTATTTAATGGCTGCAGATCTTGTGATACCGTCAGCCAATTTCTTTTTTCAAGCACACAATTATGAAAACAATGGTGCTGTGATGCTTTGCCAAAATACAGTCAATAATAATTATAACAAATACCTGCTGCAGTCATAAGAAACTTTCATGCCACAAAACAGCACATGACAAGTCATGTAGCTACTCAAATTGTAGCTATTAATCTGTATGTCCCAAATAAGCATTATCCTTTCGTTTTAAAAATAAAATAAAATATAAAAATCTTGTATCAACTTGTTATGGCATATAGTTTAAGAAAATAAATGTATTTCAGACTACACATCTATCTATCTATCTATCTATCTATCTATCTATCTATCTATCTATCTATCTATCTATCAGCTCTCAATCCATAGCAAAACAATTATTTTAAAAATCAGATGAAAATACAACATCTGTGTTAAAACAATACCATCCTGCAGAAGTACAGGTAGTCCTACACTTATGAGCATCCTGTGACCATGCCCAATTTTTCAACTTTTTGCCAGTTGTTAAGCAAATCAGGTGGTCATGAAGTGAATCCAGTCTGCCCCATTGACTTTGCTTGTTGGAAGCTGGCTGGGCAGGTCACAAACGATCCTGGGATGCTGTAACTATTATAAGTAAATGCCAGGTACCAAGTGCCCAAAACACAATTACACGATCATGAGGTTGCTGTGATACTCATACGTGCAAGGACTAGTTTTAAGTCACTTTTTTCCAATACCCTTATAACTTCAAAAGATTGCTAAATGAATGGCTGTAAGTTGAGAACTACCTGTATTGAATCTTAAAACAGCAGAGATGAAACTGATACAACCAAACAAGTTTTTCTATCTACCTATCAGTAATTCTATTGCCATATTCTAGACCTATTTCAAATTGCTTATACAATACGCTGTGTTGTCCGAGTAGCACTTTATCAGAGTTATCCATATGATTAAAGAAGAAAGCTGGACCAAAGTATGGGAATGTATGGAACTGAACAAACATTTCTTTTAGGATTTTTTTACAAGATTGAACTATTTGTAATGCCACTCAATTAGATGCAAGAAACCTTCCACTAAAATATATTACTTTGCATCTATGTATGTTTGCATTTATGTCCACGGGGAAGTTGTACACACAGAGTAGGCATCAAATTCTGCCGCAGGTCATATGGCTAGAAAGTGGTGGGCTTAAAATGAAACAGACATCAACATGCCAGGCCACTAAATGCTTATGTCATAGAGATACATAGGGGATTTTTTTTTTTTTGCTCCATAACACTTGGCCAGATCCAGTCTATTTTTGAATTTCATCTTTCTTTTGCCATCTTCTTCCCCCCACAACAAATTTAGTCCAGTTGTGCTCAGTTCTTGTAGAATTGTTCTGCTGACAGACAAACAAACAGCATTTTTACATACTTTCTTTCGAACACTTTATTATGTTGGAAAGAAAAAGGAAACATAGGCAAAGATACCTATCAGGAGTGGGGGAGAGGGGAAAAACAGAAATAAACTCAGAGGAGTTCTAGATATTTAAAAATTGAGATAAGGACTAGGACATATTTGAGTGAAAATACAGAGAGAGATACCGTGTGAATAATGATGCATGCATTTTACAATTTATATAAAGACAATTTCTAAATTAAGGTACTTGCCATCTGTGAAATGAATGTTCTGTTCAGGCAGAAAAAAAGTCAGTTCAGGATAAAACTCAAAAGACATATTTGCCTTGTGCTCAGGTTTCAGAATAAGCTATATTTTTCCCTTATTAGCCTTCTGTGAAATGAATGTTTAATTCAATCATTTTACAACTGGCATCCTGTATGATGGTGCTCAAGTTGTGTTTTCAAATTACAAATGTATTCACAGCCTCAAAAACCAAGTGCCACAATAAATTCAAATACGAACAAGGTTCAATAAGCTAAATTCCTTTCATCACTGAGGGAAAGGATTTTCTGTTCTAATGTCAATACTTCCTATGCCTAAGTTCCCACAATGCATTAAACTATAATGTGGTGTGCTTGATTTAGTATAGTGTGTTGAGCAAATACAGGCAATATGATTTGTAAACAATGCCTTGCTTTCATAAGTGAACCAAACCAATCAGTTCTTTGTTAGTGTCTTGTAAGCTGAAGGCAGTGAAAGGCCAATTCCATTTTGTTTTCAAAACAATAGTATGGATCTGTCCCTGTTGAGTCAAGCTCAACTCAAATGAGACTTTATTCATCAATGATCTGGATGTAGAAGTTAATAGTGAGGTAGCCAAGTTTGCTGATGACACTAAATTGTTCCGGGTTGTGAAAAGTGAAACTGATTGTCGGGAGCTCCAGAAGGATTTCTCGAAATTGTGTGAGTGGGCAACAAAGTGGCAAATGCATTTTAACCTAAACAAGTGCAAAGTTATGCACATCGGGGCAAAGAACCCCAATTATACTTACCAACTGATGGGGACCAAACTTTCTGAGACAACCCAAGAAAGGGATCTTGGGGTTTTGGTGGACAGCTTGATGAAGATGTCAACCCAATGCGCAGCAGCAGTAAAAAAAAGCAAATTCCATGCTTGGCATGATTAGGAAGGGAATTGAAAATAAGTCAGCAAGTGTTGTATTGCCTCTGTACAAATCGATGGTGAGACCACACTTGGAGTACTGTGTACAGTTCTGGTCACCGCACCTCAAGAAGGATATAATGGAACTGGAAAGGGTGCAAAAAAGGGCAACAAGAATGATCAAGGAAATGGAGCGCCTCCCTTATGAAACCAGATTGCAATGCCTTGGTCTCTTCAGCCTTGAAAGACGGCGTTTAAGGGGTGACTTGATCGAAGTGTATAAAATCATGCATGGGATAGAAAATGTGGATAGAGAAAAATTCTTTTCTCTATCACACAATACCAAGACAAGGGGGCACTCCCTAAAGCTTATAGCTAAGAAAGTGAGGACAAATAAAGGGAAATATTTCTTCACCCAGAGGGTGAAGGGGTCGTGACAGCTGTCAGCCTTGACAGCTTCAAGGCAGGGCTAGATAGATTCATGGATGCCAAGTGTATTGGTGGTTATTAAAACAGATGTCCATGTGCCGCCTCTATGTTGGTTGAGGCAGGCAGGATTCCCTTGAGTACCATTTGTTTGGGGGTCAAGGGAAAGGGAGGGTTTTGCCTTCTCTTTCTGCTCAAGATCCCCATGTACATTTGGTGGGTCACTGTGTGACACAGAATGCTGGACTCGATGGGCTTTGGCCTGATTCAGCATGGCTCTTCTTATGTTCTTATGTTCTTACATTCAAGCAATAAGAAACATAGATTGTCAAAAAAAAAAAACCAGAAAGTGGTGACCCCTTCATTTACAAATCCAAACATACATGAAGTTATTACATTTTTGGAGAGCAGGAGTGCAATACAATAACCATTACAAGATTTAAAATTAGCATATTCACTAGGAATATATCTCAGATTTCCATCCATGAGTCAGCATACCCTAGTTCTATCTACTAGTTGTCACAGCATTCTAACTAATAGGGTGACAATTCCAAATTTCTAAAGATAAGAGATGAAATATTGATGGAAATGTCTCACTCTACTGTATACAATATACTCTTGTATATTGCCAAGCATCTATTCAAGAACACAAACTAACCCCACTTTTTGTATTCACTCAGGCATATATTCAATTTTCTTACAAATTAATCAAGCTGTAGAGCCACTTGAAGTGATATCCGCATCTTAACATTTATCCACTGAAACCATCCATCCTGCAGTGTTAGCATTTTTCAAAATTTTTAGATTATTTCTTTTTCAAGTATCTTTTTACTGTACTGTACTAACATTTACAGCATTTGTTTTCAATTTCACACATCACACATCAAAATATCTCTATCATTCCATTACAAAGCTCTAAAATGCTTTTTACAGCATTTTTTTTCAGTTCAGCTTCAGCTCAAATCATTTAATCACTTTTATGATTAATTCCATTCATTCTATTAATGGCTCAGTTTTCTATGGCGCTCTGTAGCACAGTACTTTTCACTCTGCTCTAAGCAAGTTTCCAGAACCTCTTTCCATTAGTTCACTTTCTATTTATTCTCTTGGGAAGTTAATTATCTTCTAATTCTATTTTATACAGGCCTCCTATTTGTGATGGAATGTAATAGTCTGGATCCCAGGAGGGAAGGGGTGCATTCTGGAGGAGTAAGAAGCAACTCACTTTAGATATTTTGTGTGAGAGAAAAAAGGTGAAGAGGGACTGTCTCTCAGCCCAATCCACCTTGTTACTGTAGGGAAAATAAGAAGCATGAGTATTAGCATGACAGAGAAAGTGATAGCAAGATAAGAATACAACAATAATATATTTTAGCTTTCATAATTAAACCTATACCTCCACTTCCCTGAATGAATTAATTTTGCCCCACAATACCAAACTACTTTTATTCATATCTGTTAAATCCTTCCCTTTATCTAAGCTTCACAGATAAACAATTTATTCATTCACGTCCATTACTATTATTTTTCTTATATTCCAAGCCCCGTTCTTCCATATCTGCTAATGTGGTCCATAGATTATTAAAGGCCATGTTTTCACACAACACTTTTTTAAACTTTATCCATAGCCGAGTCACCTGCTGATTATTTGCTAAAGGTAAGGATTGTACCAGTCACTTCTGGCACATTTTGTTCAAGATGGAATAAGTGTAACCAAAGCAGTTTCATCCCCAGCATGCCCATGCTGTTTAATGCAAATTCTACTCTAAAGACTACTTTGAAAGCCAACATGCTATTGCCCACATCCCACCAACTAGGAGGCATATGTAGTGTACTGACACACACTTAGGATACTTTAATCATATATAATTAATCAACAGCTTCATTACAGATATTGCCATGATTTATGCTTAAGCATACTTGCTGGAAGAAACAGCCCACCCAGTTCAAACATGGTATCATTAGTCATGCGTTTCCCCCAGAAACTATCCTTAAAATGCTGAAACTATTATTAAACAATTCTTCTTTCTTTCATTTATACAGTACTTTCTTAATATTAGATTTAGAGTGGCTTCAAATCATATTGTACATAAATATTCACATACATATTCAGCAGTATACAAAGCTGCCTGTCAGGAAATTTTAAGCATGTAAGCTTACATATCATATCAAATCACAGCTACAAAATCATGAATGTTTGTAAATCTATCTCTTCATCCTACAATCATACTGCATGATTTGCTTAACATGGCTTGTACTTATAAAGCTAAGGAATGTAGGTTTGGTATAAAAGTAACTAACGAAGTTACTTTACATAAGGGGGGGAACTGCTAGCCAATAACATGAAAAGGAAGGAAAATGAAAAGTTGTTTAAAATTCATGCAAATGAAATTGGTAACTATATACATTTACTAAATAAATAAACAAAACTTCCAGTGGGACTTTCTGCTTTAGTATTAACCCAAATATCCACACAAGTTCTTCTCTTTCACACCCCATTCCTTCTAGTTCTGGTAGTAGAAATGTCAGATGTAACCAACAAGTAAAGAGAGTGTGAAAATAAAAGAAAATTAATATTTCTGTACTAAATAGGTCTCAATACCCATTGCTTCAGGACAGAACCCAAAATCCTTCTGGGTCAGTAAGACAGGTCAGTTTCAATACTCAAGCACAGAAGTAAATTATACTGAAAAGCTTCGGTTATCTAAACCAACAGAAGAGGTTTAGATAGTAGAGGATGAAAAGGCAAATACAGGTTTGCTGAAACCCCATCAAAGGCTTAGATAAACCAGGCAGATCACAAAGAAGCAGCTTCTGGGATTCACTCTCTAGATTTAAAAACCTGAATAGTGAGATACAATACAAACACATACACACACACATACACCCACAGAGACAGACACACAAACAGATGGAGAGCACAAAATACCCCAGCTCAGTCATCCTCAAATGATCATATTTCTCTGCCATCCATCAGAATTAAGCTACTTATGGAGGCATAACAATTCTGTATATGCAGTTGCCAGTAGCAACAGGCATACAATTGTACAGCTAGCTCCCCTTTCCAAAAGCAGCAGCAGCAGCAGCAGCAGCCCACAAAGCAAAGAGTTTGCAAACAGCAGGACAGGGGACAGCAGAAAGAACAAGAACAGGAGCCAGGGGAGGCAGAGGAGAAGGGCTCTGAGAGCAGCAGGAAGAGATGAAACAGGAGGGGACAGAAAGGCCCAACAGTGGGAGCACAGACCCCAGGACCAGGCAGCAGCAGGAGTTGGATGAAATGGAAATCAAAAGTGTGGGGGGGATTTGGGGTGGAGGAGGGTTTACAGAAGCCCCGATGCAAGGCTACCAGCAAGTTTCGTCGCCAAAAGCCAGCCTGTCTTTAGGCTAACCCGATCTGCCCCCCCCCAAAGCCACCTCTTCGTCCCCCATTCCCCAAGCATCCTAAACGAGTCTTTCCCACTCCCTCGGGTCACGCTCGTCACCAGCAGCCTCCAGCAAGCCGCGCATAAAGCTGGGCAAAAAAAAAAACTTTAAAACGAGAAGGACGCCGCTGCCCATCCCTGCCTGCGCTTGAGAAGCCTGGGCCTCTGTTGCCCCTGATATCTCCACCAGGGCACGTATCGCTACGACCACTTGCACGCCACGAACGGGTCAGGCAAACGATCGCCCAGGACTCGGGAAACATTCAAAACCCAGGGTCTACACGCTCCCAAGAACCCTCATGACAACGCCACAGTGGCCCCCTCTCTCCCTTGTCTACGAACAGACCTAACTAAGAAAGCATCAACCTGCCAGGGTCGAACCGCGCGCTCTGCGCCTAGAGAGAGAGAGAGAGAGAGAGAGAGACCCGCTTCGCAACGGGATCATCAAGTTTGCACCGGGGCTCGAGCCCATGCGCGAGCGCACACCTCGGCCTCGCGCACTTGTCCGCCCTTCACGGACCTCCCCCCCCTCCCGAACGCCCGCGCTCCCGCCGCGGCCAGATTGGCCAGCCGCTGGACACATGCCCGGGGTCAGCCGCTTCTCCATCTTGCTTTCTCTCTCACACACACACAAACAAGCACAGCGACCCTCGACGCCGCTCACTCCCCCTCCCTCCATCCCACCTAGCGTTCCTTTACCTTTGCCTTAAACCAGGAGAGAAGGGGAGGAGACGTGGGGGGGGGGAGAGAGAGAGACGCCAGAGGGCGGGGTCCACTTCAGAGCAGGAGGAGGAAAAAAAAAAAAACAGGTGAGGGGAGCAAAACGCGCAAGGCAAGAGGGGCGGCCGGGAAGGGAAGAGGGAAGGCTCGGCGCAATTGCTGCCTTACCTGGTCTGCGGAGTGGCATTTTGCAGGCGCCGGGCGAGGGCGGGGCCTCTACGCTCCCCGGGGACCCGCCGGAGCAGCCCAGGAGCCCGACGGCGGCAGCCAAAGCAGCCCCCGAGTTTCTAAACTTGGCATGGGGTCTCCCAGCATTAGCGGACGCAGCCCGGGACGCCGCCGTCGTCGCCGCTTCTTCCGCTTTGTTTATGCTGCCGCCGGGCTGTCTCTTGCTGGCGCTCCCTGTCGGGCTGCGGCAGGGCCGCCGCTCCGCGTGTGCTCGGGGAGGGCCGGCCAGGCGGCGGGCTGGGGAAGGTGGCCTCTGCTGCGGGGAGGGGAGCGGAGGCGAGGCGAGGCGGCACGACGGCAGCTCCCCGAGGGGACGCCGGGTGACCGGCTCCCAGCCGTGCCCCGCTAGTCCGGGTTGCGGTTGGGGCCTATTAATCCCCTCCCCCCCCGACCGGAGGAAGCTGCTTAGGATCGGGGTTGGCCAGAGTGCTGCAATCAGAATCCGTCGCAACTGAACGGCGCTGACAAAGCTTTGCCTGCAAGCGGTTGGGGGGGGGAGCTTGTCTGAGGAAAACTGCTATTGTGTATTGGAACTGGGGGGTCTCGGGAGGGAAGAGACAAGTGGAGAAACTAAGCGGCTCTCTGCTTCCCCCCTCCCTGCTCAGCAGTCAAGTTCATCTTAACAGAGAGAGCAAGGGCTTTTCTCCCCGTCTGTGGATCAGATGTGTGGACTTCAATTCCCAGAATTCCCCAGGCAGCATGCTGTCTGAAGAATTGTGGGAATTGACCTCCATTCGTTTGGAAACTTCCAAGATTGAGGAAAACTGCTCTAGACTCTTGACAAATCCCTTTCTAATGACAAAATGCAATTGTCCCTTTGTAATGCAGAACCAAAATTGGTGTGATTATACCAATCATTTTCTCTCTCGAGGTAGGTAGGTAAATCGAGGCCTTTGGATCACACAAAACATTCAGCCATAGTCTAGTTTATAAACCAATAAAGGCTGGTATCACAGTACATATCAAATCAAAAAGAAGCAAATTATGTTATAGTTTATCATGTGATGTGTACCCAGCCTATGGATTATACCTGCAGAAAGTCAAATATGTGGGTTATGCAGATATACGCATACATGCAAGATTTGACTCTGGGATTATTTTTTTTCTCTTGATAAAATACAGAGAAGAAGCCAGATAGATAGTCCTAGTGGAAAAATGCAATTGGAGCATGCTTTTGAGGAAAGGAAAGGACTTTAGTAAAGACAAAGCTCTCAAGTATATTGGATAATTCAAACACCATTTCCAATTTATATTTCTGAGCCCTGCAGGTATAGAGCTCACAACAAGTCTAGAGACAGATGGAAAATATACAGCTTAAATTGGGTCCCCAGTCTCAGGACTGGTTCTGGTCCATGGCCTGTTGGAAACCAGCCATTCAAGCCACAAGTGAGCGTGCAAAGTGTAATTTGTGCATGGTCAGGATCTAGGTTGCGCATATAAAATCATCCCCTCCCACCCCCTGTCTTAAATGTTAATATTAAAATGAAGTCACTTCAGCTGTACATTGGCTTATTATATAGTAAGGTACCAGAGAATTGTCAAAGTGTCAATGATACAGAAGAAACTCCACATTGTGGATTATACGGGTAGCAATTCTTTTAGCAATCTTGCCATTCTGCTCTGGTATAAAAGTTGTCTTCTTAAATGGAAAACTAAACCCAAAGCTAGCATTTTACAAGTCTAAGATGACAGTCACCCTCCTGTTTAGATTATTGGTCTAGCTTATTAATGGTTGTAACATTCTACATGAAATTCAGTACAGACTCCTCTTCCTGAAATCTTAATAAGGAATCGTGACATCCAAGACTTCTGGCCATTGTGATTTCCTTAAATTTCTGAGCCGTGGCAATTGGAAAATATTTTAAAAGTTATCTGGTTCAAATTCTGAAAATAGAGGGGCATGAAAACTGGATTTCTGATCAGTCTTTAAAAAACAACTTCCAACTAAAGAAACAAAAGAGCACAAACTACAGTCAGAAAATTAAAAGAAGCACTTAGACGCATCTGGGACTGACTTTGTTTCCAATTATATCATTGAGAAAGCAAGCAGCAAGACCTTAGAGCAGTGTTTCTCAACCTTGGCAAAAAGCTGGCAGGAGAATTCTGGACATTGAAGGCCACACATCTTCAAGCTGCCAAGGCTGAGAAACACTTCTTTGAATTTCAAGTGGTCCAACTCCAGTCAGAGGAAAGTGGAAAAAGTAATGCTTCTGGATGCATACACAAAATTCAGCCAGGAGAAAAAAAAAGTTCTCTAATGACTTTATGATGAGAAGGTTCTTCTCCCTATTACCTATAATTTTGCTCAACATTTTAGTTATTTACACTTTTTAAAAGTTGTGAACAGCAATTGTACTTGCGTATTTAATTTCATTTTTTTTAATGTCACTGTGATTTAACACATAGATAATATATCAATCTTATCCATCACATTAACACCGGTAATTATTTCAAAAAACATTCTCACATGCGATCATACCACAGGATATCCCTCAGTATAAAATTCACATTAAAAAAAATAACGATAAGAGAGTATGTGTTCCCATCTGGGACATGTACAGTATATGTCTTTGTGCAGAAATGTATGACATTACTAATGGAAAAGAAACGGAAATTGAGGGAAATAATCCAGATTAGTTGACAGGTATATGGGTGCTAAATCATAAATAAGGAAGTAGAATCGTTTAGGCTCCAGTTCAACCCATCATTTAAGCATGCATTTAAATTTAAAAATATAAATAATCCCTCTTCCACTTCTCTCAAAGAATATGTAGCATAAACACAATGGAATTCGGTACAGGCATAAGTGACCTGGTTTATGTGTACATTCCTTGATCCTCAGTCCATCAGCACTCCTGTTTGTAATAGAGTGTGCAATATATTCAACCATGACAGAATAAGACAGAGTATTACTATAAAGTCTTGCCATATTATCTATCAATCCCTCTATTTCAAGAGTGACCTTGTTAATTTTAAACCTGTTAGCCTAACATTGACTTTCAGTACAATTATGGAAAAGTTGATGGTAGAACTTTTAACATTTAATGCAGCTGTCTTAAAGACAAAATACAGTTACACTCAGCCATCATGGACTTCTTTAGATGTTACCTAAGTGCCCTACCAAATACAACTGGTTTGTTTTGTTTGATGAGATCTGTACTATATAGGCCAATTAACATCATTTTGACAGAATGCTGATACAAGGAAAAACTATTAGCATATTCAGTGTCCTTAAGTACTTATAACAGTGAGAGTAGCTTTTGTTGAAGAAAACATTTGTGCAAGGTGCACCAAGTCACCCAATATTGTATTACAATCATTTGTGTTCACTCTTGGTATTAGTTATTCCTGATTTAAATAAACGTTATATTAGCAGAAGAAAAAAAAAACTCTGAAGATGCAGGAAGGTTTTATGCATATCTGTAAAAAAATATATAGATAGAAAGTAAATGCTTATCACTTTGCTACATGAATGTGAGATATGATGAACCTGTCAAAGAAAATCTTTTGGCCTTCAATTTACATTCATATAAAATAATAATATTAACAACAATAAACCCATTACTGGTAGAGCAAAGCAAGCAGGAAGAGCAATATAGCTCTCAATTTAATAGTAGCTCAGTTTGACTCCTAGCAAGGCTCTAGACTGAAGCAACACCTCAGGATAAAACTGACCACTTTGCTCAGGCAGCCAATTTGTTTCTGACTAGTGCTGTCTAAATGTGTCAGGGCAGTATGCCTTAGTCATACCAGCGAATGACATGACCTGTATATCAAATCTTTTAAAATTACTAAGATGTACAATATTTCAGACAGAAACAATAATGCTGAAGTTACTAGAGAGGCCTTTTTTTAAAAAAAAGAAATTCTCTTAATTTTAAGAATAAATTATGTACTTTGTACCAATGGAACCAATGGAAAGTCAAAACTGCAAACCCTTCTGTTCATCTCTGTGCAGCTATTTACACGAGTGAATTGTTGGTGTGTGTGTGGTTTTGTGTTGTATGTGATGAATACTGCTTTATAAACCTGCAAATATTTTTACAAAAACCCGTTTCAGTAATAATTATGTAGTTTTTATATTTATATACATATATGAATTAAGCCTTGAGCAAGACTGTTCAAATGCATTCCTGATTTCATTTACAAGATGCAAAAATGACAAATTATCTCCAAGAACTACAACACAAATATTTATACCACGGTTACATAAACAGCATGTTCTAATTGCTGAAATACAAAGCAAAAATAGTTTCAAGCACAATATAACATTATGAAACATACCTTTCATTTCTAGGACAACCGAAAAGAGGGAGATTCATCAGAAAAAAATATCAGGAAAACTTCACTGCATAAAATATACTTTTTTTTGTTATGTGTTTGAAGCTACTGTGTTTCCCCGAAAATAAGTGCGGGCCTTATATTTATTTTGGCCCAAAAAACCTGTTAGGGCTTATTTTGGGGGTGTCTTATTTTGCAGGCAGAGGCTCGGGGAGGGAAGAGGCAGTGCCATCGCGGGTGGGGCAGCAGGCCCGCTGGAGGACCGGGTTGGAAGTGGGGGGGGGCAAACACAGGAACTAGTTTTGCATGGTACAAACAAGGTAGAAGTTACTGTTACCACATCAAAGGCATTTAGTCCGAGGTGACCAGTGAATGTGGTTTCAGCTTTTACACTATCTCTTGACTAGAAAGGGTCTAATTCAGGGATCGCTCCCCTTTTCTTTCAGCATGGCCAAGCGTCCCTGCACTTCTTTACAATTCTGCCTCAAAGTCTCAGCGATTCAGTTCTCTCAACACTAGTGCTGCCACCGCTGCTGCCATAGAGACTTTGAAGCAGAATTGTAAAACGCAGTGAGCTTGGCCATGCTGAAGGAAAAGGGGAGTGATCCCTGAATTAGACCCTTTCTAGTCAAGGAACAGTGTAAAAGCTGAAACCACATTCACTGATCACCTCCTTTGATGCAGTAACAGTAACTTCTACCTTGTTTGTACCATGCAAAACTCATAGTTCCTGTCCCTGCCCCCCCCCGCCACACCCGGGCTATCTCATGTCCCATATGAGTGACATCAAGCTGGCCACACCCACCCCACCACCACCCCAGGCAACCACAATGCTAGGGCTTACTTTTGGGATAGGGCTTATATTAGGCCCACTCCCAAAAGCCAAGCTAGGCTTATTTTTGGGGTAGGTCTTATTTTCGGGGAAAACACAGTAGGTTTAAATACAGGTACTATCTCTGCACTTAAGCAACCCACCAAAACTGAAAAACACCCATTTCCAGAGACGTAGATTTCATCACCCATCCTTATACATCTTACGCAAGCTGTTTCCAAAAACCACCTTTATCAAGCATTTGTATCAACACTAATCACACCAAGCTCAAGCTAGGCAATGTAATATTCCTTTTGTTGCAGGGTATTGTAACAGGAGAACAGCCTTTGGAAATACCATGAGGCTTCCACGCATGAGCAGCTCTGTATCAATACAAGTTTATATCGGGCAACCACATGAAGAGTTAGTACTGCTTTATATTGCACTGGTAAGACAACACCTGGAATACCATGGGCAGTTGACACTCTAGAAAGAGTGCCGAGAAGAGCAGCAAAGATCATTAGAAGACTGGAGGCTAAACTGTACAATGGATGGTTGTGGGAACTAGGTATATCTAGTCTAATAAAGAGAAGTGGTTTTTGAGAAGAGATTTGTCCAGAATGGTATAGGGTCTCCTGCTAAGCAGAAGGTTGGTCTAGAACAGGGGTAGGCAACCTTGGCTCTTTTATGACTCGTGGACTTCAACTCCCAGAATTCCTCAGCCAGCCATGCTGAGGGAAAAGGGAAAGGTTTCCAAGCTGAGCCATGCTGCCTCAGGAATTCTGGGAGTTGAAATCCACGAGTCATAAAAGAGCCAAGGTTGCCTACCCCTGGTCTAGAAGATCTCCAAGGTCCCTTTCAACTCTGTTATTCTGTATTTTATTCAATCAGATTGATTTCTTGGAAGCATGAGAGTAGATACCAGTTTATAACCCTGGGTACCAAGAATGAAGAGCTCAAATAAAAAATAACCACATTAGATTTGTTCATCACTTCTTTAAAAACCAGTAAGAGAATCTTATATTGGAGCCACTATATACCATATATATGCCATGTCAGAAGCAACACTCTTGGGAATTTTGCTTGCTTCAAAAATGGTACTGGTTCAGGATCATGAGCTACATATGCATTATAATTAACTGGGCAGATGAGGGAAGAGGTGGAGCCCCAGTGAAAGAAGATATCCCATTGATTATTGCTTCTCAAAGACTGTGTTCATACAACACATTGAAATCAGTTGTAAACCTAGCAAGTCCATTTGCACATGCTAAGGTTGTTAGTTCTAAACTTACTTAGGTGGCTTTCCATCTTGTTTTGATGTTGACCTTTTGTGAGGGTTTTTTTTAAAAATGGGGAGGTTGTATGCTGTATAAACTGGATAATTAAATTTTTGCATACGGTGCAAAACCATAAATGCATTAATTCAGTAATCATGTTAAGCATGGTATGGGAACATAGCCAGAGAATTAATGCAACTGTTGAATAGGGAACTAGACAGGTTTTCATAAAAATGTTTTTTACTATGGAGCCAGCTCCATCTTTATGGTTTCTTGAAGGGATGCCTGGGCACGATAAAGTGTTTTTTTAGAGGTCATTCCAGAAATTATAAATTCACATAACATAGGATTGCTAGCCAAATTGAGGGAAAACCAAAGATTTCTCCCCATAAGGCATGTCTGATTTCTAACGCTTGGCAATGATGATGGCTAAGCTGGAATGAGAAAGATCTTTAACGAATGCATAGACTGTCTGAGAAATAAATGAATGGCTGAATCCAACTTGTTGAGGATTTAATTTTGGCAAGAAGACATGAGTGTACAAATACCTGAGAATATGTAGTAGTGGCATATATTCACAAAAGAAGTCTAAGGAAATTTAAGCATGAATGGCTTCCAGACATACTATATACTAATAAAGGGGAATATTTGAAGCTTGGGTTGAAAGGAAAATCATTTATGATGTTACCTAGTTCAGATAATAAAACATCTGCAAGAAACAACCAAGCTCAGAGCGCATCAAAGACCCTCATGCTATATGGCAAGGCAAATGTAAGTACCGGTATATATGGTTTTTAAGGGATATGAGAACTGATCAAATAATTGAAATTGGAGACAATAAAAATTTGAAATCTTTACAACTATTTAGCATTATAGTATAAAGAGGAAGGAAATGCTATTTATGCCGTTTTTAATTTTTCAACTTTTGTATTTTTAAGCAACAAATAGTGGAGATTTTAGCCGAGAGATTTAAATCCTTATTTACATTGTTCAGATAATATGTGTCAGGTTCCGGCTGAGAAGCCCAAAGAAATAAAACACCAGAGTCATTGCGATCTCTAAAGTAACCTTTATTAGGCATTAGCAAACCGGTAAGATAGAAAGGAAGCTAGCTCTGAGGAAATGGCGGGAAGCAGATAATTAAAAGAGTGAAACTTTCCCTCCCGTCTGACAGTTCAGGTCACATTGTCCAATATATTTTCCAGCAATTATTATGAGAGGAAACTCTGATTCCTCAAAACAACTCTTCAATGACTTTGGCTCTCACGTTGATAAGGAGCACCTGTGGACCCCAAACTCTGCTTACCCCCCCCCACTATTGGCAAGCTAGATGCGTGCAGCGGACCTAAAGACAATAGGATTCATACCTTGACAATATAATTTACTGTTTTCTATAATTAATTTCTAATCAAGGTTACACTGTGCAAACTTGTCCACTTAACATATATTGTGAGATGGGCAGCTACATAAATTTTAACAAATGCATACATAGGAGAATAGGGCAACACTTGTTTCAGTGTGATAGAATGACAAATTGATGTTTGGCAATATATTGAAAAAGCAATGAAAATAGAATACACAGTGCGATCCTCTCCTTTCCTTCCTCTCTTCTTTTTCTTTATCATTTCCACCAAGAAAATGAATGAATGAATATGCATGTATGAAACATAAGGACTCAGCAACAAATGCCTTACAATTGTTCAACTAAAATGGTGCTTGAGCTAGTACTGAACATCCTTGAATTCAAAGAGTACTGGCAAATCTTTGAACATTTATCTGTTTTTCATTAAAAATTAAAATTACATTGTTACAACTTCAAAGAAAAGTACAAGTTTCTAGTCACTTGTCAATGTCCCGTAGATGCTGATAATAGCAGCTACTTGGCTCAGCATTTCTAGCTGATTATAGTATGCCTTTTATTTTAAAAAATATTTAAGGAAGTCCATATAGCTTTTTCCCTCTTGGGGGTTTTCTAAGTTAAAGCACATCTCAAATATATCAGCATGAAAGACTGTAGCAGCATGACATTTGCTGTCCCCATTCCAGGTCTCTCCCCTGCCTCTGTTACTTCTCTTTCAAGTCACTGCCGTCTTTTCCCAGGGGGAAAGTATAAATGCAGAAGGCTCTTGGCAACAAATTCAAGAAGCAGAACTCTTTGCTGGCAATCAATGTGTCTTTTCAGTGAGCGCTCCGTACTTGATGATCAACAGAATTAGATGTACAGCATTTTCAAAGATTTAAAAGGCAGGAAACCATTTAATGATGCTTTTCATAAATCTTGACCAAAGTGCTCAGAAATCAAAAAGAGAAAACCTGCACGATAAAGGATATGTTTCCCTGTTTTGTCTGACAAATAACAGCAGTTGTTGAAGGTTGAATTTATTTTCATGAGAGAGACAATAATTGCAACTGACAGCGTTTGTATCAGCAAAACGAAATCTACTCTTCTCCTAATTCCTGCCTGTCTTCTTGCTACCTAGAGATAGGCCAAGTATCAGAATTATTATTATCTTCTGGTTTTAAAATATTTCAAAGGTAAGGATTGTGTGAAACAATCTGTGCTGTTGCACCTCAAAGCTACACAGTAACTCCATTTATCATATATACAACAGGATGTATGATGCATATTTTTAACATCACTTTCAAGAAACTCTGTAATAATATTTTCAAATCATAACAATCTATAAAAAGTAACATTTTCCATTTTCAGAAGTAGGTGTTTGTAATTTTGAAAATATCTGATTCTTTTCTTTGTAAACTTCATAAAGAATGTATGTTTAGAGCTTCACAAAATCATTGTACTGTATTAAACTATGAATACATTTGCAGTTTGTTTGCTTTGTTGATCTTAGTATGTCATTTAATAATGAATCCCTAAACGAGATTAAAATGCTGAATGTTCATGTTTCCTTTCTTTCAAACTGTATTTTCACACGTGCAGTGATACAGTTGTATATAACTGCTGTGCTCACTGCCCTTCATCTGAACCATGGATTACAGTTCAAGAGCACCAGACAATAACCATCTGCCTTGCACAGATGGGATCAGGCAAAATCAAAGGTGCACTTTTTCTAATCCTTAATAACTTTTCAAGTTGAGTGCATCTGAATATAAAGAGTTCATTTCTCAGAATGAAAGCAATAACAATGAAGCGGGCTCCCTAAAATCACATATTTAATGTTTAATGAGAAAATATAGCACAAAGTTAGTTGAAAAATGGGAGCTATATGAATGTTTAAATAAATGCATACATACATACATACATACATTCTGCTATGTTCATATATTTTAGCTTTAAAAAAATACATGTATTTAAAAAGTACTCTGATTCTGGTGAATTGTGTAAATTAGAAGAGTTAATGTTTATAATAGATTCTGCTCCAACCACAGTGATTTTCTTGAAAATCCTCTGATAAACTATTAGCCTACCATTGGTAATAGGTACTAAAAGGGCTTTTTGCATATCATGAAATTGGTATAACTGGAAATCTTCTGATCTGAGGAAATCTTCTGATCTAAGGTCATCTGTCTCCCCACAATTATAGCAGACCAATTCTTCCCTCCTCCCCACTCCATTAGCTTAAGTGGGGGCCAGTAATGGAAATCTCTAGAATTGAAAACCCCATTAAAGTCCCCTGGCTTCCTTTCCTAAATCACATGAGCTTTGAAAATGGTGAGGATCCATCGTGTCATATTCCATCCAACCTTATGTGAATCGTGCTCAATGACAATCAAGCTTGAATCAAAATCAAGAAGTTTTTGCAAAGCGTTATACTTTCATTCTATAATTCTCTGCAAAATTACACGAGACTTGAACAATCCACTGATGTTAATAATGTATCAGGTCACCTAGTGGATTAAAAATCAATTCCTGTATAATCCATATTCAGGAATAGAATATAGTTGCTTCATTCCCAGTCTCAAGTGTAATAGCCATATTTAATATTTTAGTATTATAATTGCCGAATACATTGCTGTGCAGTAGCTAGAAAAGGGAGGAAAAAGTCTGGATCATGAATATCATACAGTTGCTAAACCCTAGTATATATTTGGTTTCCCTTTTTTTCATTTTATTCCCAGGCTTGCATAAACTAACTCTTAAATTACAATCTTATCCCTGGCTATTCTGAAGCAAGCCCCATTATTCTCGAGTGAGATTATTTTGACCTGCAGCTTTATTTGATCTATCCCTTGGCTAATTAGAATGAATAAAAAGTTATGAACTATGCAATGAAAGAAATGTTGAAAAAAAGCAGAGGAATTATGGATGATGCATCTTTATCCAGCATTTTGAGAAACCTGCTGTCAAAGGAATGCCTTAGCATTCCAAATAGTGCTTCCTCAAAACACCTGAGATGTCTTCCCTTCTCGCAGCATTATGACATGATGGTATTAAATGTGCTCTTTGAGAAAGTGAGGGCTGATCCACACTGGGCTGATACCAGCATGAGTCCAGACTCCTCTGATAATTTCTTGAGGCAAGGAATGCACAATCTTTTTGATAGCCCACCAGGAAGGCAACATCTACCTGCTTTTTCCTGGTACTTATTAAGTCACGTTTTCTATTTGTCCTGACACAATCTCTGCTGTCCACTTTGTCTGCTGTGCTCTTTTCATTGTACGCAAACACTTGCCCAGGCAAACCGTATGCAGGATGGAGATGCCTATATAGACAGTTTATTCTTGAAACAAGGTCATCAGCTGAAAACCCAGCTTTCTTTCTGTTTAATCTCACTGGTATAATAGAGAATTTGTAGCTCTTAAAAACAAAAAAGCAGGTGAAATTGACAAGCTTCTTTCTAGATCAAATGACAGGAAGAAATCCTTCCTTTCTTCCCTCCCTCCCTCTCTCCCTCCCTCCCTCCCTCCCTTCCTTCCTTCGTAAATCCACTGATGCTCTCCCCATTGTAAATCATCTGATGCTCTCCCCAAGTGCTCCGCTTAACAATTTAAGTGATCGCTTAACAATTGCAACTGGGATAACTGAGATTATGATTGCTGAGTGAAGTGGTCATGTGACATCTCACTCTGCTTAACAACCAAGATTTTGAGCCCAATTTTGCGTAAATAGAGGTGTTTTGCAGAAAATAGCAATAGTATTTTAATATTTTGGCTTCCCCCCCATGTAGGTCATTCCCCCCATGTAGGTCATTGAAAGTTGAGCGTCATAAAAATGTTAAGAAATAAAAAATAACTAACATAAGTGAACTTTTACTGTTTGGTCTTTGAACAGAGAGAGTCCTACCTCACTCACATATCTGGACTGAGTGAAGCTTCTCTTAGAAGAAAAGTGGTGGCAGCTGGAATTACCAGTGGTGGCAGTTCCAGGGGATATATGAAGATCCTAAGGAAAAGACTCTCTGTTTCTTTAAAGAAAAACCTTTTACGGTTTTAAATGCTAATTTGCTGAATTAGAAAAGTAGATCTATATCTAAAATTAGGTTGGAGAGTCTCCCTGTATATTGCTGCACTAGAGCTGCCTACAATTTCTGTTGTGAACCATAGAAACTTCTGGAGAATCTTGAAATGTCTCACTTGTGTTGTTTTTAATCTTGTAGTTTGTCTCCTCCACATATGCCTCTTTAAATCATTGGCAGTAGAGAAGGTGTCTGTAAACGAAACTGCAGGTGGGTAGGAAAGAGTTTACTATCTCTTTGCAAAAACAAAACAAAACAATTCTGTGTGAATCGCTGCTGTTCCAGGCTTAATGTGATGGAATTCCCAGAGCCTGAAAAATGAAAATGGACATTTTGAAAATACTGAGGAACAAGAACATATGGGATATTTTTATGGCATCGGATGATTAGCATCCCCCCCATGAAGCCAAGAATCAGAGAATCAAATGCAATAGGAAGCATACAGACACTTTGACACATTTGCTGATGAGAACCAAGTTACATAAATTCAGTTTCCAAAATTCTGCAACACAAATCCTTTTTTCCTCACAATAAATCTGCCTACTCAGAATTTGTGTCATAATCTCACTTTCTGTGGTACTGAACTGACTTAAGGGTAGTATCATATCTCAAAATTATCTAAATCTGAGTTTAAAATGTTATACTTTAATACTATGTTGATGTAATTTTAATATCGACTATATAAAAGTATGGAAGAAAATGCTGAAAGACCTGAAGAACAGTTTTATCACCAGGCTAACCTTTATTTCTTTTTCAATTTCTTTCATAGCTCTCCCATCACTGATTTCTATTTAAACTTTCCTAAAGTCTAATTCACTAGAGTTTTAGTTCTAGTCTCTGATTGTCGCTTCAGTATAATCCACCCATTCTCCTCAGCTATATAGATAAATAGTTCTGATAAATAAATGCAAACCGTTCTATTACTTTTGAAGAATCAAATCCATTACAGGAATTGATGATGTACTTATGGGACCGTCTGCTGCCTCATGAAATCCAGCGACCGGTTAGGGCCCACAGAGTCGGCCTTCTCCAGGTCCCGTCAGCCAGACAGTGTCGCCTGGTGGGGCCTAGGGGAAGAGCCTTCTCTGTTGCGGCCCCGGCCCTCTGGAATCAACTCCCCCCGGAGATCCGTATCGCCCCCACCCGCTCCGCCTTTCGTAAACTGCTCAAGACACATCTTTGCCGATAGGCCTGGGGCAGTTAACATCTTGCCCCCAGCCAGTGTATGTTTGTGTGCATGTTAGTTGGATGATTGGTTTTTTTTAATTCAGGGGTTCCTTTTTTATATGTATTTTAATGTTGATTTCTATTTATGCTGTGAGCCGCCCTGAGTCCTTGGAATAGGGCGGCATAGAAATCCAATAAATGAAATGAAAATGAAAAATGACTACATGTTTGTAATAAAATAGATGCAAATTAATAATTGTTTAATAAGCTTTTAAATTTCTTGTTTGACCAAAATTTCCACTATGGAATATTAGCTCTTGCATGATTTTATTTATTTTGTTAAATAGTCAGAAATTGCTTTCTCTGACTTAATAGATAATTTTGCATCAGAGGTAAAATTTTCTGTTATTGAATATTATTATACAGAAGCTGAATACAATTAATATTAGGCTTGACATACTTACAGAGGAAAATAATTTCTAACACAGCTAAATGAGCATCAAAATTTTCAAAGCATAAAATATAAATATAAGAAAAAGGCAGACAGGCAGACAAACTGGAAGTAGATCATATTTCAAAATTACCTAAATCTAGGTTTAAAACTTTCTATTTTAATGTTATGTTGATATTATTATAATATAAAGTATATAAAAAGCAAAGGAAAAGATGCTGAAAACCTTAAAAAGTTGGATTTCAACAGATTGTTAAGAGGTTTTATCTTCTGCTATAGTAACAAAATACTGAGGTGCAAAGTAAATCTGGAATGCAAGTTCTTGATCTATTTTTGCAAAATGTTATGAAACATGAGCTAAGCCTAAGTATCCCCCAGGAAATGAGATAGTAGCAATAAATTTTCATGCTCCAAAACAGATGGCCATGTCACATGAAGAAAGCAAAATGTATCAGGCTCTGTGAAATGAGAAAGGGGAAAAAAAAAACCACCACCTTGTCCACATGTTCTTGCAAACTGCTCTATGTGTGTTATGATAGGCATTCTGTATGAGCAGCATGACATCACTTTTAGTCTCCTTTCTCTCTCTCATCTCGGTTGCTATAAATCAGCTGGACTGTGAGTAATGCTGAAGGAGTTAAACGTTCAAAACTTGTGTCTGTCTCTTTTATTAGCTAGCTAGAGTAAACTGGAAGCTATCATTCATTGTCAGGTTCAGCATCCAATGACCCAATACGTTAATTTGTGGCAACCACAAATCAAGGGCATAATGAAGTCTGAGAAAGTGGTCTATCCTGATTTATTAGGACATCTGTCTGACTATAGACAATCTAGTGTTGCCCTTGGACAGCATCAGTTATTCCCATGGTCTTCTACTTATCAGACTGGCCTTCAAAAAAAGAAGAATGCCAGAGGAACTTGCCAATAGCTCAAGGTTTTGCTTCAGTATTTGGAGAGATAAATTAAAAAAAAGAAAAAGAATCAAGTGAGATAGGCAAATATTAACTGGCACATAAATATTAACAGCAAAATTCTGTTGTTTATACTATTATTGGAACTGAAATTAAAGGCTATTTAAGTTTTGGATGTTGGTTGAAATAGAGAAATAGAAAATGGTCTAGGACTCTAGGGAATAAAAGCAACAAATTTATGTGGAAATATGTTTTCTCTTTATATTTATATATTTCTCTTTATATAAGCAATATAATCTTGACTTTAAGAGTAAAAAAAAGTTTCTACTGTAACTTCTCATTTTTCTTCCTTATACTTTGAACTAATTGTAAAATTGTGCAAATCTAGATTCCACATGTGGATATACAGCATTCTTTGGAGCAGGGCTTTTCAACCTTTTCACCCTTTGTAGCACTTTTAGGATATGGCAACATCCGAGTACCACCAGTCGCCTAGCAAGGTGTCAAAAACTTGATGACGCCCCCCCCAAAAATGAAAAAAGTGATAAAGTACAGGTAGTCCTCGACTTACAACAGTTTGCTTAGTGACTCTTAGAAGTTACAATGGCACTGAAAAAAGTGCCCCCCAAGCCACAGCCGAGCAAGACACCTGCCTGCCCGCCTGGTGGCGCTCTTCCTCTTGTCCGAGGTTTTCATTGTTGTGAGCATTTCTGTTGAGGATTGGCAGCAGGGGTGGGGTTTGGTTTTTATTCCCCCTGTCTGCTGGGTGGTTGCAGCAGGTTTTGGTCACTTCACATGACCCTGGGACATTGTGATCGTCATAAATATGAATCAGTTGCCAAGCATCTGAATATAAATCACAAGATCCTGAATCAGTTGCCAAGCATCTGAATATAAATCACAAGATCCTGAATCAGTTGCCAAGCATCTGAATATAAATCACAAGACAAAATTCCAGCTGATCGGCACTTCTTCTGGGCTCAGCAGAAGCACCAGGATCAGTGCAGCTTTCCAGCTGATTGGTGCTTCTTCAGGGCTCAGCAGAAACACCAGGATCAACGCCAAGTTCCAGCTGGAGCCTGGCACTGAGACTTGACACCCCAAAGAAGCGCCGATCAGCTGGAAAGCGGCACTCATCCTGGCGCTTCTGCTGAGTCCTGACAGCCCTGCAGCTCCAGCCATCTCTTGCTCAGGCTTGTGCGGTGCTGCCACCGGTTCAGCTCATTCCCCTCCCCTGCTACCACTTTTCTAGGATGGTCACGTACCACCTGCCAGGTGCCAATGTACCACAAGTGGTACCTGTACCACTGGTTGAAAAGCCCTGCTTTAGAGAAGCAGATATTATCTTTGTTACGACTCCTCCCCACCCATCCACCCTCTCAAGTAGTTTATATTGGTTGACCAGCTGTCCTAAATGGTTATGAGCAGAGTGCTTCATGTGAATGCTAGAAACAATGAAAATCTACCTGTGTCCCCTTTTATGCTTAGGACCTAGCCGTGAGTCACACCTCTTCTGAAACTGCATGGCTTAGTTCATCCCCTCTTTTGATTTGGCAGGGGTCTAATAGAATACATTTCAAGATTACAGCATCCATTGCAAATAAAAGCGATTGCACTTGATAATCCACAGATACTGCATAGAGAGAATTACCTTATATATGCCCAGGGGTATCCAGGGCTTCTTCTTCATATTTTTTGAGATTACTTGCAAACACTTAGAGGCTTTGGTGTTGAACTATTTGTTTAAATAGCTTAGAGATGAGTTCATCTTTTTCAATTGCATAAGCAAAGGTTTTCTTGAGTGGATACTGGGCTCAAATTATCCAAATACAACTTTTATATGTTTCTGATAAAACAGATTTAAAATAAAGTTTGCTTTAATTTGAAAAGATACGCATTGAAAAATAATATTTATCTAACTAGTATTATTTATCTCTCCCTCTCCACCTCTTAATTACCATTCATTAAATCATTCATCACAACACAAATGTGTGTGTTTTCTTCATTTGTTTGCAGAATAAGTGCCTAAATGTCCCCCCCTTTATTTCTTGTAAGATATATAGACAGACAAACATATCGGTGTACAAATATGTACACAATAGTGTATTTTAATCAGAGCAACAAATCTTTCAAGTCACAAGGTGCTGAATCAATGGAACTAATAGTTAAGAAGTACTGGATTAAGGGGCCCTGAGATCAAGTCTAGCAAGCAGAAACCTCAAACTAGAGGTCATAGACAAAAATGAGGCTCCATCTGTGAAACTTGTGTCTGTCAAAGTCTCTCGTGCAGTCAGTGTGGCTAACAACTTAACAGACTCTGAGAAGAATGTAGCAAGATTATCTACAGCATAGAGAGGCTGAGTAGAATAGTCCAAGGCACTTCTTGGAATACTTATTGGATTAAATAATTATCCAAGATTTTATGGGATCTCTTTAGCTGCTTTTTTTTTTTACGTTCCAGTTTTTAGCATTTAACATACGCAGTGCTCTGCCTGTTAATCATCTTCCCTTATTATCTGCTTTGGATTTACTTCATCTTATTCTACAGTCTTTAGACTTGTTTTTATAATTTTGCAAAATCCTTTATGTGGGTCATAGTTTTAACATATAATTTTAAGAACAGGGAATGCATTACACTGAATCAAATACAACGTTGTTGTGTGTTCTTTTCCCCCATTGAAAGCATAGGAAAGCATTTTACCTTTGATCTTAAAGTTACAGAATAGAGAATAGAAAACGCACGAGAATAGAAAATATAAGATTAAAGCTGTCACATTTAGCTGGGAATAAGAAACACTGTACTTAATTGGGTTAGGTCTGAGAAGAGCAGCAGAAGACTGCCCTATAAGGATCCAGTTCTACAATTATACAGCCAACTGTAAGCCTAAATGAATATACTGTAAAGAGTCTTTTAAAGAAACACATTTAGTATTGCACACTTAAGTTTGCATTTCTATACATAGAAATGTGTGTGTGTGTGTGTGTGTATACCCTTAGAAGAATAAATATTAAAAAAAAATATGGCCAGAAGCAAATGTGAGATTTCTGAGTCCTGATATAAGCTGTTCTTTTTGGATAATACTACTCATTTTCATTTCTGCAATGATTCAAAGATACAAAGTTGGATAGCTACAGTTCTAAAAGGAAGTAAAGTCAACACATTGTTCAATACATTAATCTATTCAGCAGTACACACAATTACAGTACCTAAATTTTAAGTGTTCCAGTCTACATTTCAATCCCTGGGACAAAATAAACTTAAATATATCTGCCTGAGAAGAATTCATCTGCAGATTGCAGTCTCAGCTAAAACTATACATACACAAAGAGAAAACAATTTAATGCACACGTCATGTGCCCCTAATATTTTAGTTAATTTTATACACAACTGTTTTAAAAGCTGCTAAAATAATTAAAATATATAAATTTCTTCAATTTAATGAACACTTGTAAACTAGAATTTCAAAGGAAAAAAATCGGTATAATATTTTGCATCTCAGTGATTTTTTCCTATTAAAGTGCAGCAGATTTTTTTTAAATCGTAACATATATAATAGAAACAAGAATCTTATCAGTATAATGTACAAAACAGGAACCTATCTGGTAATGAGTTTACATTATTTTTATAGTATTGTTTTAATGAGCGATAAACTTAGTTTCATTAATTTATACTGAAAAGAAAATGTCATTTTTGCAACATCTAACAGCAATAGCAGTTAAACTTAGGTATTCATGAAAGTATATTCAGAATTATGAACATATATAGGAAGGACTTTGTTTGCTGACATTATATTTGACATTAAGAGCAAAGATAAGAGGAAATCCTGTATTGACATTGAAAGTGTCAAGTCTGTGATATTCTTACTGATGATTACATAGGAATAAGACCCATGTTATTGATTTATATTCCAAATCTACCTACTTCCACAAGTTCCAGCGCTGTTCTTCCATCTGACTTAGCAAGTAATCTATGTATTTATTTGAGTCCATGTACTCCTTCAGAAAAGAAAAGAAAAATTATCAGTGTATTTCTGAAAGTCAAGAAGTGCTAGTAGATAAAAGCTTTTAGTAATTTTTAAATCGCCATTTTCTGTCTCTATATGTCCCCCTACAGTTAAAAGCAGCTTTAAGAAAGGGGAAAAGTAGCATTTAAGTTGAAGAAAATGACATAGGAAAGAAATTAAATGGTCCTCTAATTAGAGAGTTTCAATAACATTTGGAATAAATACATAAAAATAAAAAGCTCAGGAAAGTCCTTCTGACCTACGCACAATATGATTTAATGGTAAAATTCACATAAATGGTCAGTTGGAATTCTAAAGAGAAGAGGGGGGAGAGAGAGGTTTTTTCCCCCTTGTGGTCATATGTCTTGATTTTGTAACAACTTGAATTCCTTTGTGTTTTTTATGTTAAAAATTAATGCAAAACAGATAAATGGCAATTAGGATGTTCTCTTATTCTGTTATATAATGATATTTAAAATGCTTCACCAAGTTGACAATGGATATCGCTGGTAAGAAAAATTCTGGATTACGCACAGTATATATAATCAAGATGATAGTGCTTGTCTCTTGTTGTATTACCTAAAAACATCAAAATCCACCCCTCTCTTAGTAAAGCATGTATTTTTGCATTCATTGATTGTCACACTTTATTATTCATTGAGAAGATTTGCAGCTGTGGAATTAATGGCAGGTTTTTATTTAACCATTTGTCCTCATAACTGAAGAATGCAAGAAAGTCCAAGCCATATTCCCACATATCTTTTTTTTTCATGGAGATATATATTACAAGATGACAACCATACCTTTTCTTTTCCTAGTGTTTTTCAGGAGGTTTCCCTAGTTTGGAATAGATTCTGAATTGAACTAGATGTTTTAATGCTGACACACCCCACTAGAAAACATTTGCAGGAGGACACGCCAAAGAATTCTGAGGCATTTTTTAAAATAGACAACTGAATTATACAATAGTGATTGATGGAATTGTAAATGGAAAATGCCAAAGCTTCACTGTGATTTGGGTTTTGAATAACAACAATACATTGGGCCAGATGTTTCAGTCCATGAAAAGGATCTGATTAGGAAGAACAGAAAAGTTGACAATTGTGGCAGTTCACAGTTGTGGCATTCCCACACTACCTGTTTTGCTACCCTAATAAAATTAATAAAATAGATTACTATATGACAATAAATAACTACCCTATAAAAATTATCCTTAGTCTCAGTCTTAAAAATCTATTCAACATTTTAGAATAATGGCCAGGTATTCAAATGCATTGTGTAGCCGGTGCAATTTTATGCTGTGTAGCAAATTCAGGTTGTATCACTGTTGCACTGATGAGATGATGTTGAATCTAATACAGTACTTATTTATCAAAAGAATATGAAATAAATCTGTTGGAAAACATACCAGGCATCTCTGATTGCAGATATTTACATATTGATATTAGATAACCATATCAAAAAAGAGAGTTCTGGACACTGTTTTCATAACAGAAGTGGGAGTGTGTGTGTATCAGGTTGGGGAAGACTATGCCGAGAATTAAGCTTGTGATCATCTTACCTCTCAATTTTGTTAGAACTTATGCTTCTATTTTGTTGAATTACAGGTTCCAACTTGGTTTTGAAGCAATCACCCAAAGAAAGCATACAGGAATGAATCTGTTATTGGAAACCATGTGGGGTCCTTGATGCTCTCTGGCTGCTTCCTTGCAGATGTTCCATTACCCAAACTAGGTAACTCACCAGTGCTAGATCCCTGATTTCAAATTTGAGCTACAAATATTCTCCTTTTTTTGGGGGGGAAGGAGCAAGATATTGTGATATCTCCTACTTTGTTCTTTGCTTGCCAAATCATAAACAGTAAAATATGAGCCTCAGTTTAAAAAAAAAAATACAACTTGGAACAGCAGAGATATTTCTAAGCATTCTGTGCCTCTCCAAAAAGCCAGCATCTAAATCAGCATTGTGGTATATGGTCATTGTTATTGACTGTTCTCCTATTTGTATGGATTTTATTTTTATTTTTTTAAAAAAATGTTTTCCTATTGCGAAGAAAGCAAGTAATAAATTTGTTGGCCTTTGCAAGGTAGTCCATGCAAGAAACAACTCAGAAGTTGTTTCTGAGTTCTAGTTCTAACTTTATTGTAAGGTTGCGTTAATAGATTCTTGCAAGTCTGGAAATCCATTTCTCTCCCCCACCCTCGTCTTTACAGTCCAAAAAACCAAGGAGGGTATCTTTTGATACATTTGCCGTCACCCCCACCTTCCTTCTGCAGACTCAGCTGTTGCTCACCTGACTGTTGTCTAGTCTGAGGCTCTTCCTCTTTCCTCCTGAGATCATCTCCACACACTGTTACAAAATGATCTCAAATCCTTCCAGAGTTTATATTCTAAACTGCTAGAAAATATTAATATTTTATAAATTAATTGTACATATAAGGAGTACCCACAGGCGAAAGTTATGTTTTAAACGTTGCTGAGCTCTGATCTACACAGAAGCTGTGTATGTAGCTGTGAGCTACATTAGACATTTCAACATCATTGAAACATCCTGCCTGTTTGGAGGGAGGATAATACTAGACATTTTAATAAGAAAATTCAGTTATTCAGACTGAAACAAAAATAAATGACAGGGTCAGATGGTTTACTATGAAAAATCAGCAAAAGCCAAAAACCAAGGAATTTTACAAGCAGCTCACATTATGTTCTGGAAACTGAATTCCTTTTGATTTTGAACATAATCTTTTAAAACAAACAGTTACAGCTGCCTTAAACAACATTTTACAGGGTGCTTAGCTGATCAGAATATTTCAACATTAGCATGTCATTTTAAATCTCAGCAGAAATGATTAAACCTGTCTTATAAACTTCCATGTTGAATTCCATTGTTTGGAAAGCTTGTTTTAGCTAGCTAGGCATCCTTCTCTCAAATATTTTTTTTTTTTTTATGGAACCATGCACATGAGTGCATTTCAATTCAGCATGAGGCTGCTTTAAAACCCAGTCCTGCACCCTGTGCATTTTGGCCAAGAAACATCTTACACTCATGGTCATGATGGACTTGTTAGGAAGGCTGCAAAATAAATAAATAAATAAAAAAAGCCTTAGAGCTTTTATCATCCCTGTTTTTTATAATGCAACTTTTATATAAGTGTGGTTATATTAAAAAGTGTTAATATATAATTAATATATAACTGTTTCCGTGGATCTTGGATTTTTCCACATAAGTGCTCAAGCCAAATCCTATTTGTTTTGTTTTGTTTAGATCCCAAGGTAGATTAGAAGTTGGAAGAGAAAGCATCAGCTTGCAAATGAGGTCTAATGTCACAAAACAATTCTATGGATTTCAGACGAAAACAAGAACTAAAGGGTTAGAAAACACTGACACTTTCCTTCCCCAAAACTGGGATATTACAATTGTGATGGAATTTAGTGAGGAGGTAGATCTCCAGAGGGAAGGGGTGCATTCTAGAGGAATAAAAGGCTATTCAGTTCAGATGCTATGTGTGAGAGAAAGAGAGTGAAGACAGCCCCTCTCTAATAGTTCACAGAATATATGGTCTTCTGTCTGGCAAGATTCTGTCTATAGGTGTGAAACAATAAAGAACTCCTCTTGGAAGAATCACCAGGTGTCTTTCTTGGTTTGGGGCCTGACAACAATTGGCCTAAAAGGCAGTTATTGAGTAAGGGGAGAAGGATAAGTAAATTCAATGTGATCTGTATTTAATATATTGCCATTACTGGACAATTGTTTACAAGTGTGGGAAGTCAGTCCCACAGAGAAGGAAATATTAAAAGGGCAGAAAAATATATTTCCTCAAAGGATCTTAAAGAGGCAGAAAAGCAGGCGCAGTTTTCTTAATAGCCCCAAGTCTCCCTCCCCCAAGCAGAAACCAGCTCTGTAGAAATGCAGATGTAATAATCCATTCAGGAAGATTGAAGCTAGAAGATTAAGAAGACAAAAACATCTAAAATGTACATACCCCACCCAAACTCTAAGACAGGACATAATAGAATTACTTACTTAATTTTCTTACTTTATTTTGACTTATATGCCGCCCTTCTCCTCAGACTCAGGGCGGCTCACAGCAAATAATACAAGTACAAAATATAAATTAGTTAAAATAATAATATACAATATAAAAAACAATAAAACCATACCCACTCATACAACATACAGTCCCAATCAAAGGGCCAGGGGCAGAGCGCAGCTCACAAGCCCCAAGCCTGTCTGCATAGATGTGTTTTTAAAAGTTTTCGGAAAGCTAGGAGGGAAGGAGCAGTATGAACCTCTGAGGGAAGTTGATTCCAGAGGGCTGGGGCAGCAACAGAGAAGGCCCTAGCCCTAGGTCCCGCCAAACGGCATTGTGTAACAGACGGGACCTGTAGGAGGCCAACCCTATGTGCCCTAACCGGTTGCTGGGATTTATGAGGCAGAAGACGGTCCCGCAAGTATCCTGGCCCATTGCCATATAGGGCTTTATAGGTCATAACCAACACTTTGAATTGTGTTCGGAGACCAATTGGCAGCCAGTGCAGCTCACGGAGGGCTGGAGTGACATGAGCATGTCTTGGGAGACCCAAGACAGCTCGCGCAGCCGCATTCTGAACCACCTGCAGTCTCCGGACATTCTTCAAAGGTTGCCCCATGTAGAGAGCATTACAGTAGTCGAGTCTCGAGGTGACAAGGGCATGGGTGACTGTGAGGAGTGATTCCTGGTCCAAATAGGGCCGCAACTGACGCACCAGGTGAACCTGGGCAAATGCCCCCCTCGCCACAGCCGAAAGATGGTATTCTAAACTTAGCTGTGGATCGAGGAGGACACCCAAGTTGCGAACCCTCTCCGACAGGGACAAGACTTCCCCGCCCAGGGTAATGGATGGACAGATGGAATTGTCCTTGGGAGACAGAACCCACAGCCACTCCGTCTTGTCGGGATTGAGTCTGAGCCTGTTAGCACCCATCCAGACCCCAACAGCCTCCAGGCACCGGTTCATCACTTCCACTGCTTCGCTGTAATGATGCGGGGTAGAGATATAGAGCTGAGTGTCATCAGCATACTGATGACAACTCACCCTGTGTCGACGGATGATCTCACCCACAGATACCAAAGGGCACACTCAGACTCAGGTCAAAGTTCATGCCACAGGAACAACTCCAAACAAAAGGCTCCAGAGGGTATAAAAACCCACTCCCTACATGTGCTTTCTTCTTTTCTTCCAGAGCGATCTTTCTGTCTGGCTCTCCTCTTCAATAAACTACAACTTCTTTCTAAAGCAGTCGCCATGTTGTTTATTCCCGGCTTGGACTGAACCATGATGAAGACTTTTCCTTCAGCACAAGGTTCTACCAAATGGTAATGTAAACTGCGCTAAATGTATCTGATAATTTTAAGTTTCTGGTCTATTCAGTATTGGATGTCTACAAGTGACTTATGAATATGAAAAGTCAAAGGAATGTTAACAAGGCATGAAAAGTGTTCATGTGCAGTGCTAGAGAAACCTAGGAAAGTCCCTCCTCCCCCTTTTAATGCAATTTTTATGAATTTCTGAAAGCACTCTTGAGTCTTTCAGTTTGGCTCTAGAGCTATGTGCAAAGGCTTGTAAAATTAATTATGATTTTACTTTCACTACAGTCTTGCATAATTTCTTCAGCACATGAGAAAAATGGATAGCTTTTGCCTGATATAGATACTGAAGATCCTTACATCTTAATGTGAACCTTTAATGCTTTAATAATAATAATGATAAAGTTGGAAGGGAGGTCATCTAGTCCAACCCCCTGCTCAGGCAGGAAACCCTAAACCATTTCGGAAAAATGGCTGTCCAGTTTCTTCTTAAAAGCTTCCAGTTTTAAAAATATCCTTAAGATGCCTTATTACCTTGTTCCTTTTTTACTGTATTTTCCAAGCTCATATTAGCCTAAAATCAGTGCTAAGAAAAATGATATAAAAGCTCAGCAGTAATTCTCTCACTATATAAAGGTACCTTCCTCAAGAAATGAACAAATCTGCCATTTTGTTTGTTTTCTTTCTCATTCAACTGATTTGTGACAGGTTTTCCCCAGTACACAGATTCAGCATACAGCTTTTAATAACATGCTCTGCTTGAATGTATTTCTCCCAATAATTGCATTTTACAAGCATTTGCTACTAACAAAAGATTTTTTTTGTGTATGCATTCACCTGATACGCACATTTGGAATGCATTTTTAAAAAGCATGAATTGCTTTGCATGAAAAAAAATCAGGATATCAGCATATGATTCAGCTTCAGTACATATATTGGGGAAATGAATCACAATCTATATGATTTACCCACACCGCTCTGGCCCATCCTTGCCTTTTATGCATATGCCATCTGAGGTAAGATTTGTGTGCCCATTTTACACCAGCAAATTGTCTGGGGGAAAGAGAGCAGACAATCAACATAGGTCATTCTCAAATAATCCTTTTCAAGCTAGCTATGAGGGGAAAAATTCCTGACTTAGAAAAATGAAGCAGCCATTTTACTGTTTGTCTTTTCCTATGCTCCAATGGACTCCACCTCATGATCCATCTTCTGTTAAAACCTTCACTGTCATGTACAGAGAGCCATTGTTGAGTGGTATAGTTGTTGATTTAGAAATGGGTGACGTAAGTTCTACTCCATTCTCAGCTATGGAAGTTCATTGAGTGTTTTGGGGCTAACCCAACCTACCTCATTGGCTTCTTATAGTGGGAAAAATTAGGAAGTGCACACATTGCTTGCATTTCACAAAGCTATAGAAACCACCCTACTCTGAAAGGTTTGGGAAAAAGATGGCATACCTGGATCTTATTCATAACGTGTTATTTTGGTTTATATTTATTCTGTAAATCGCCTCAAGCTGTGAGAGGTATAGAAATTTGTGTAAATATATACACATACAGCATACAAAAATAATGGGTGGGGGATCCTTGGTGCTCTCTGAGCTTGGTTGTTTTTTTCAGATATTTCATTACCCATCTAGGTAACATCATCAGTGCTAATAAGGAGGGGCATGTGTAGAACTTTCAAAAGACACAAGGAGTCTTTTCTTTTCACATGCAAGAGTCACCAAGTAATGTTGATTCCTGTAACAAGTATCTCAAGTATGAGACTTCCGGTTTTGCATGGTAGCAACTGGTCGCAGGCTTGTGGATTCTCCGCACCGCCGCAGTTAATTTCGCCCTGCCAGGGGACCCTAAATGGGTCTAAGTCACCCCAGAGAGGCAACGAAGAAAGAAGGGTGCTCCAGTGATTCTGGAACGATGACGGCCATTCCGTTTGACTTGGGGAAAGCCTTCTAACCTGACAGGAGAAAGACTGGCCATATTGCATCGATCTTTTTTGAACTATTTGGATTACAAATATCTATCTAATTGGGATTCTAAAGCTATTTACAGAGAAAAGAAAGGAAGAGGAAAACTCAAGTTCTTGGTTATCATGGATAAGAGACATGTAGAAAGAACATATCAAGAAAATATAAATACATCACAGGAGGAGATATATAGTTTACTACAACTAATTCAAACAACAATGACTTTAAACCACAAAGAAATCCAAAACAACTTTGAAAATATAAATCAATCTATTTCCAAGTTAACTCTACAACAAAAAAATTCTCACAAAACAACAACAGAGAAGGAGCAGATCAAACAGATACATGGATATAGAATTGAGAATAGAGATTTAAAGATGGAACTTAACGAACAAGGAAACATGATTTAATCCTAGTGGAAAAAATTCACAAGAATTGGAAAAAACAACTTATCCCTTAAGACTACAAAATAAATCCGAGGACAAGAAAACAGATCAGATAAAATGGACCGTAGAGATGTCAGGAACATTGGAGAGAAAGGAAATGATAAGAGAAGCAGAGAGAAAGAAAAAGAAAAAGATTTTCAACAAACATGGAAAGGCAGAAGTCCCATACAAAGACACTTCTCTTGATTTACTTTTTATATGTACAGCAACATTTACGAACATACGGAAAAACCTTTTGATTCAGCAAAATACATTGATTAAGAAAGACACTGGGCAAAAGAAAAAGACTAAAGTGGAAACTAAGAAAATAGATGATGGGACTTACCAGATAGAATACTTAAAAAAGAAACATTTGTTTGAATATGGTTAAAGAAATAGAAATTCTCTAAATATAATATAGTATGCTTTTTTCCCTTTTTTGTTCTCTTTTTTGATATGAGTAATATAAAAAAGTTGAACTGACTTAGATAAAGAAAATGTTTTAGATATATAAATGTGATTGAATTTAAGAAAATTATAATAGATAAAAATGTTTTGAATAAGAGTTAAAGGACTAGATGACTAGATGTATCAAATGGAATGTTTAAAGATTAAACATATTTTTAATTATGGTTAAAAAGAATAAGAAATTTAGGAAATAAATACATATTAGCTTAAGAGGGATATATATTTTAAATAGTATGTTATTTTTATGCTTCTTTACTCTTGCTTTTCTTTCTTTTTTCTACTGTTTTATTTATTTCTTAAGAAATGTAAAAGTGTGAGATGGTTCATATGGAAAAAATAGAGTTAAATTCTTAAATGTAATTAATTTTTGAGAAAATCTTAACCAGTAAGAATATCTAGAATTTGGTGGGAGAAACAAATTAAAATAAGGACTGTAACAGGATCTATGATAAGGCAACCAGAATGATTGGATAGAAAAGAAAAAATATATCGATGTGATTATTATTTTTAGAACTATTGGGAAAATTATATATTTAATTGTTATCTATCAAAACAAAAGAGGATATTTTGGGAAAAGAGGAAATCAACTAAAACTATTATGTGGATTATGGGTTATAGAAATCAATTGTTAGTGATTGTTATACAAATGTAACCCAGACAACACACTGTTCACCAATTATTAAGTGATTTATGTTTTTTTAAAAAATCAGTAAAATATATTACAAAAAAAATATCTCAAGTATGAGATGCTCCAACATCACTGACCAAGCCCTATTTTTAGCTACTTACCTTTCTATTCATCATAATATTCACCAAGCAGGTATGACCACTTGCCAACCAGAAACTGAATCTGAAGGAGTTTTCTGAAGCTTGTAATCGCTAGTCCATACAAAATTCATTAAACCTTTTGTGCAGAGAAGCAACATCTGTTTGGCTTATTCCTTTTAAAATTAAGGAGACTGAATCACATGCATTTCAGGACAGAGGGCTAGATAAATTCTAGGTGGAATGTTATCTGTAGGCAGCATCCATTGAGGAGGAAAACTCATCAACATTCTTCAGTCTATGGACTCCCGTTTGGTGGCTATGGCTGTCTTTAGAAAAACATTGCTGACTTAGAAAATCATTCCCCAGAGCTATATACAGTAGCTCCTGTATGTTGTGACCTGTCATGAAAATACAGACATGAATGATTAGCGATGAGAGGCCAACAGGAGTGCAGAAGCTGAGGCAGCCTTGTCTGCAGACATGCCAACACATTCTTCACCCTTTTAGTAAGACAGCTGAAAGGCAGCTTACTTTCATTGTTTCCTGCAGTCCTTTGTCTTTCTTTTCTATGTCTGGCAAGATACCCAGTTCTAGCCACAAATATTTTTTGCTGCAAGAATGTGGCTTGTTAAGGCAGGTTGGAAAGCAGCATCTGCTATGCAGTAGCCAGTGGTGTTGATTTCCTCAATGTTTCCACCTTGTTTAAAGGACAATTGCTCTGCAATTAATATTAGATTTGGCCTGTGCATATGCCCTCATACATATATCAGGTTAGGCATATATATATGATGACATGTACACCTAGATTACATTTCTGGGTATACATTCATATTTACTGAAATCTATGTCTGTCTGTCTGTCTGTCTGTCTGTCCCCATCTAAATATCTATCTATCCATCTATCTATCTATCTATCTATCTATCTATCTATCTATCTATCTATCTATCTATCTATCCATCGTCTGTCTGTCTGTCTGTCTGTCTGTCTGTCTGTCTGTCTGTCTGTCTGTCTATCTATCTATCTATCTATCTATCTATCTATCTATCTATCTATCTATCTATCTATCTATCCATCATCTGTCTGTCTGTCTGTCTGTCTATCTATCTATCTATCTATCTATCTATCTATCTATCTATCTATCTATCTATCTACCTATCTATCTATCTATCTATCTCAACAGAAAAGCTAGGATTCTGAGCCATTTAATGAAATATATTTTCTTATTGAACATATTAGAATAGGAGTTTTGCAGAAGATTCAGCAATTAGAGAATTGTATTGGTGCATCTAGCACTGAGTTGTTGGTAAACTTGATTTATTCAGATATGTGGTCCATTGAGAAAAAGGGTATTTTCTGAAATATGAATTTTTCTAGGAACAGATAGCAAAACATGCTTCCAGTGGAAGAGGTGAGTTTTTAATTGCATGGCTGCCTTGAATCTACGTGTGACTTGTAAAGTTGGTTAGGCTAGTGAGCTAGGAAGGTAATATCCCAAGTTAACATATCTTCAGAAATTGTGGCTGCTTCACCACTGGAGGTTTCTAGGAAGAGACTGGACAGGCGTTTGTCCAGAATGGCATAGAGTCTCCTGTTTGAATAGGGGGTTGGACTAGAAGACCTCCAAGGTTCCTTCCCACTCTGTTATTTTGTTAAGACTTACAGATTTCTGCCCAGCACTGATAGAAGATCATGTTTCCATAGATCAGATGGCATGATGGCCTTACCAGTCCTGAACAACTGGTGAATTTGTTTGATTTGACCATGCATTGTTTTGCATAGTTATGGAATTAAGAAAAGCACAATATTTAATATTGTTGACTATTGCTGTATTTTATCTCTAGGATATTCTACTCTTTATGGCATCAAGTTTACTTTAAAAGTTCCTATTTAATTTTACCTTTCACACTGTGTCTAATCCATTGTTGTTTTTGAACTTCCACTGTGTATGAATCTGAACCAAAGTCTTCTGATTATTCTCCAGCACATCTATTTATGCATTAACTCTGGAGACTGTTTGAATAAGAAAGAAGCACCCATAACAGAAGGTAACTTTTTCAGGCTGAGGAGTCAAGATAAAACCAGCTCAATCCATCAAAGCAAATACATCTAATCGCATGTTTGCATTTTCCACTTAACACTTTAATATTATACAATTTTAATAACAAATCTCCATTAACATATTATATATTTAGCATAACATTTTATGATTTAAATGATCTTTTAACAAAGGACCATATTCCAATAACAGGCTTATTAGTTTGGGACGGGGCAATATATCATAAGAATTCAAAAAAGGGTTACCTAGCCTAGCCAACTGACTTGAAACTGTTAAATTTAACCCAAAACAAAACAAATCATGGATAAGGTTAAACGAGTCACTCATTTTTTTTAGACAATTTTATCCCTCTTTTATTGTTTTTATAGATAACTCAATGCAGTGGAAATACCTAATATTCATTCCTCCTCCTATTTTCCCCACAACAACAACCCTGTGAGGTGGGTTGGGCTGAAAGAGAGTGATTGGCTCAAAGTCACCCAGCCAGTTTTCACACCTAATGTGGGACTAGAACTCACAGTCTCCTGGTTTCCAAGACAAAGAAGAAGAGACAAATGGACAAGGCACCAGAGCACAGAATACAAATGCCAATTGGTTGTAGTGACTGAACTTACTGCTATCTAGTGGATTGACTGACCAATGGGAAAGGCTTGTCACACCTTGAAGCTTTGCCAGTACTCTTTTGGCATAAGGTCTTACAGGATACCACAACGTGCTTAGAGAAGAGCCTTGTAGTTGACTACAATAAAGTCAAAAGAGTCCAGGGAAAAAATTATGAAGTCACTAGATCAAGAATCAGATGAGCTCTGTAAGAAGGGAGAAATAGAATGCATCTATTCTGTTTATATAGATACTAAAGTTATGCTGAAAGTAAACAGTTCAGACCAGCAATTCCCCAGTACCATCAAAGAAGAACATTGTTCTGTCTGCAGTGAACTGGGTGGAAGATATCTATCATTTCACTCCAGAGAAAGGCTTAAAAACAGGAAACCCTGCTCAAGGGATTGCAGATAATCTGGTGTATTTCATGACAAAGAAAGGCATTTGCAAAGGCTTGAAGTCCATTGGAGAAGATTCAACAAATGTTCATACTGGCTGTGAAGGTGGTGCCATGCACTGGGTAGAGGTCAAGCTTGACAGGAAATTGATCTGGTTGGTATGTGTACTCTACACGAATGAGTTACCCCTATGACACTTAATCACAATATTGGATGGGAAGACCTTGTCTAACAACAAATGGCAGGTAAAATTGGCAACATGCTAGACACTGCAACAGAACTTGACACTGATCCTTCATTCAATTGGTGAGCCTCTCATTTCACTGAGCAGCAGTGTTGTAAAGGATCTCTCTACTGATCAAGATGGATATCGGATCACACAAGCAATGACAGGAAAACATCTCACAGATCTGGCTCCATAAGCCATTCACGCTGGTTGACAATTGCAAATAGGCATTGTCAAATATGGGTTTCAAAACATGGCTTTAAAGACAAAACTCCCTTAAGAGTGGTAGTGGAATACATTGTTGGTGTGTATTACCTTTGCTGGTTCAACATCAAAGTAAAACATTACTGGACTGAAGGCCCGCATCATGTGTTCTTCCAGCTGCAGCAAATCAGACTGGAAAAGAAGGCTGTAGTAGATACTGTTTTGCCAACCATTCAGCTCTCAGCATGGTACGCTTTCAGTGAAATGATAATCCAGACACTCTTGTGTCCAAATGACATTCAAGAGAGGAGAGCTGGTATGCAAAATATCCTTGATTTGAGGGGTGCTGCTGCTGATGTGCTGGGAGATTTTTCTGTACGTGCAAGAAAAACACCTTTAATCAACACTAGAGCATCCACTCTGCTGGAGTTGATTGACTGGTCTGAAGATGTATATGATCCACCTTTGATGTGCAAACTGACTATAGCGGAAATAAAGAAGTTCATTGACCAATCAATGCAAGTACCACAGTGGCCCTCTCATGTCCAATCAACAGAGAGATGTGTGAAACAGGTCACAGAGGCAGCAAGCAGAGTGTATACTCATGAGAAAAGTGAGGGTTATATCAGAGGCCACTGATATCAAAGAATGAATCAAAACTTAATTAAACTTGCTTAAACATTTTTGTAACTCAGATAATTGCTTTCTGATCTAAGTTTATGATTGCATGGATTATTTTTTGCCTAGCTAGATAAGATTCATGCACAAAAAACTTTAATTTTTGTAGCACAAGATGTAATTTTGAGAAGATAATGCTAATGGTATTTGGGTTATAAGAGACTTTTGTGGGGTATATGATCAGATGTGGATTTACCAAGCTGAACATTATGCGATTGCAAAAATAACAGCAGATTTGAATTCTTGGTGTAAAAACACATTTTTGGAATCCTTCACTGAAAAAAAAATGCAAAAATTGATTTTTCACCCCACATCCCACTAGGTTAGTGACTGATTGTATCAATCAATCAATCAATCAATCAATCAATCAATCAATTTATTATTACAAAGTCCAACACATAAATTAAACATTCAAATAAAACAAAACTAAAACTAAACAGAACCAACACAAGAAGACATAGCAATATATTACAATTAATGATGTAATCCAGACATGTCAAACACAAGGCCCGGAGGCCGGATGCGGCCCATGAAGTGGTTTCATGTGGCCCACGAAGCCATCCTGGAAACAATGAGGGAATGGCCTCCTCTGCCTTGGCCCTGGCCCAGGCCAGCTGGGAGCCAATGTACAATTTTGTGGTGGCCCTCTATGCTGAAATGCATTCAGTCTTAGCTCCATAAGCCCCCCCCCCCGGCATGGCCTGAGAGGAAAAGTGAGGCTCCTCCAGTGGACCATGCCTTGGAACTTGCCCTGGCCCCACTCCTTTCTGCCAGAGACCCTAGTTTTACAGACAGTATAACAAGTTCAGAAAAACTGAATCATACTGGCCTGACAATAAAAATACATTGAGTTTAGTCTAATGCTAGATAAAAATACGTAATAAAATTAATTATAAAAATTATTAAAAAATCTAAAATGTTTATTTATGTTTCTGGTGAATCCCCAGTGCTGCTGCGCAGAATCTAGCCACCTGCGCAGTGATTACTGCCTGCTCATCCTTAAGCAACCACTAGAGATAAATAGTTTCCGAATGACCAGGATACCTATCAATTATGGGGAGGATATGTTTTTTCCGAATAGCTCTATAGAAGGAACATGAAGGAGTATGTGTCCAATGGTCTCCACTTCTCCTGAGCCACAGAAGCAGAGTCTTTCAGCCAATGGTTTCTTTATACTTGCTGTACAAGACAGCCAATGGAAACGCATGACACCATGCAAGCGAGAATGCTTTCCAGTGGTTTACTGACTCCAACTGACTAAGATACCTAACAGGTGTAACCAAGTATCTAATAGAGTCTGGAGTCAGAAACAGCGGAGCTATAGCTAAGTCAACTGATTGTATTAAGTATGTGGTATTAAGCAAAGACACCCACGTTGTACTATACGTATTAAAAATACTCAGAAACAAGCATCTATCAACAAATATTTGCTGCACTGAAATGTTTACAACAGCCCTAAATACATTTAAGATGGATTTTTGAAGAATATTTATGGTCAATAACAGCAAACAGATATTTTAGGTTTTTAAGCCAATTAGCTTACATTATTAATGTCTGATGATGGTTGATATGAATTATTATTATTTTATATCATATATGTAACTAATACAAATGAAAATCAGCTTTTGTATTAATGCTGAAGAGTACACCAAGTACAGATACCGACAAGTTGCATTTTTAAAAAAGGTATATTTTCAGCATGAGACAGTAGGAACCTCCCCCCCTCCCACATAACTACACTTAGTGTTCACAGAATTATCTACTTCATTTTGCTAAATCTATCCCAAATGCAATGTAGATGAAGTAGATAACATCATGTGACATTGCCAAGAGAAGAAACATGGGACAGATTTAGCAAACTGAAGTTGCTGTTTCAAAATAGTGGTTATAATTAGAAAATCCCAGACAATCTTAGCTAGAGAGAGCACGTCTGAAATAAGATTTTAAATAACTTTTTAACTGGGTGGAAAGCTAATTTAACTTTACTTTTTAAAAAAATAAAATAAAAAGTAATAGTAAAATGCTCTGTTCCTTAGAATAATTTTGAATGAAAATGTGAATCTTAATAACATGTCCTACAGAGCAGAAATTGGGCTGATAATTGATTCAGCTTCCCCAATTCAGTGCATATACCAGGCTGTGGAGAGGGCAGAGGGGAATGAGAATAAAGGTGCCCTTGAAGGTGGAAGAAGACTTAGAAAAAAGGCAATTAACATATAGTAAAATTGAATGAAGCGTGAACTAAAATCTATTCTTGCAATGGGGCAGCTGGTAAAACTAAGAAAGAAAGAACAACACTGATTTCTGAAAAGCACCTTAATTGCAGCCTGAGGTGAAGTGCAACTCTTGAAAATTTTAAGAATGCTGTGAATTCCCCGCCTCAGTTATAGTGAGTTGATCAAGGTGGATTCTGTTTGAAATGCTCTCTTCCCGATGCTCTTACATGGGCCAGATTGCCTCTTCTGAGAGAAACTCAGTGCCTTGTCCTTTGCTTTCCTGCAATATTTTACATTCCAGTCCTCCATGGCAAAAATTTGTAGATATAAAAATGGCCGTAAGAGAAGCAATTTGGTGTAATGTAAAGATGCTGGCCTAGAAACCAGGAGAGTGGGAGTTCTAGTCCTGCCTTAGGGATGACAACCAGCTGGTTGACTCTGGATCAGTTGCTCTCTTTCAGCCCAACCCACCTCAGATTGTTATTGTGGGGGAAATAGGAGGAGGAAGGAATATTAGGCATGTTTATTGCCTTGAGTTACTTATAAAGTAATAAAGGTAGGATAAAAATTAAATAAATAAATAAGTAAGTAAATAATAAATACATAAATAAACACTGTTTGGGTCAGAAAGTTGTTTGTTTGGTTTTTATTAATTTTTTATGCCACTCCTATTACTGATACAGCAATTTTGGGTGGCTTACAATATGTTAAAAAGTCCTACAAGGCAATTAAAATTACAAGAATTAAATATAGAAAAGCTAAAACCCAAGATGATGGGCGACCTATGAAATGGGGATCTTTTCTATCCTGTCAGCCAAACCCCAATGGAGCAGGCCCCTGTCTAAGCCCCAGGCCAAGCACCAGAGCTGGGTTTTCAGGGTTTTCCAGAAGGTCAGGAAGCTGAGAGCAGATCTCACCTTCTGGTTTACACCTCTAAGCAAAACAGTTCTCAGCTGAACATAGTGACAACGTTCCACACAATGAAGAATTCAGATGGCTCTCCCTCTCTCCCCATGACCCTAGAGCAGGGATCTCCAGACTTGGCAACTTTAAGACTAGTGGACTTCAACTTCCTCATGGCTGGCTGAGGAATTCTGGGAGTTGAAGACCACAAATCTTCAAGTTGTCAAGTTTGGATACCCCTGCCCTAGAGCATATTGTGCCCGCATTTAGTTGAACATAGTTACAGCTACTTCTCAGACCATCCTCTTTGTCACAAAGATAGAATTGCCTCTCTCAACTCTATCTCAAATCTCCTTTGCAGAACAATCTGCCACAACCACAGTTCCATTATGTTCCAAGTTAAATATGTCAACTCTGTACAGTACTTACATTCAAGTGAATCACAATTTAGATTCCTCCGTTCATCTAAATGGATGATAAGAAAATATTTTTAGAATATCTCCCCAATCTTTCCACATATGAACATGAGTTTCTTCCTCTTTAAGGCTAACAGGGGATCTATCTCACATTTTTTGCCAGTGTTATGAAGTTATTTGGTGTATTAAAGCTATGTACATGTGTTTTTGGAAAAAAAAATTCATTTTCCTGAATGTTGTAATCAAAAGAGTTTTATATATAAAGGTGCTGAGCACATGCAAATCTCCTTGAGCCCTCAGGATTATTCTTGTGGAGGTGGCAATTTAAAAGAAAGAGCTGAACTATTTAATAATTTCCTTTTGAAAACCATTTACATTAGTATCAGCTTAACAGTAGTTAAGCAAAAGGATCCAGATAAACCAACAATTATTCTTAAGCAGGAAATACATTCAAAGGATATTGCTTAAAGCAACTAGCACAGAAATTATTCAGTAATCATATCCAAAGGTAACTCTAGAGAAAATTTGTATCTAAATGAACATTTCTAATTTATTTCTTATATGCTAATATTCAGTGGCTGTTATGAGCAGTTCATTATCATGGAAATTAAATGCAACACAAGTAAATAATATTTGAAGAAAAACCTAGCAGGGTCCATTAGACTCTTCTTTTTATTATCTGTATCAATATAATAACTTCCTTCCTTCCTTCCTTCCTTCCTTCCTTCCTTCCTTCCTTCCTTCCTTCCTTCCTTCCTTCCTTCCTTCCTTCCTTGGGGTGAGTATGAATCTATATATGGAATAAAGCTTTTTAGCTTTCTATGAATTACATACAAAAGCTTTTGAGAACAAGCTAGTAGCTCAAAACCTCTCATTTTATACAAATTGTTGTTGTTGCTAGTTGCGAAGTCGTGTCTGACCCATCGCGACCCCATGGACAACGTTCCTCCAGGCCTTCCTGTCCTCCGCCATCTTCTGGAGTCCATTTAAGCTCACGCCTACTGCTTCAGTGACTCCATCCAGCCACCTCATTCTCTGTCGTCCCTTTCTTCTATTGCCCTCAATCTTTCCCCGCATTAGGCTCTTCTCCAGTGAGTCCTTCCTTCTCATTAGGTGGCCAAAGTATTTGAGTTTCAACTTCAGGATCTGGCATTCTAAAGAGCAGTCGGGGTTGATCTCCTCTAGGACTAACCGGTTTGATCACCTTGCAGTCCAGGGGACTTGCAGGAGTCTTCTCCAGCACCATAGTTCAAAGGCCTCACTTTCTGTTTCATTTTTTTCCCATCAGTTGTTGCACATTCCATACAGTTTCTCCCATTAATTCCACCTAATTTTTAATAATCAAAAAAACACAGTTCTGTTTCATTTTTGTCATTAGCTTTTGCAACAGAATATAAGATTGGGCCATCTAAGCAAATCAGCTGTCAATCAAGATATGCAGTTGGTTTGAGCTATTGTTTGGTATTAAAAAAACCAAACAAATAACAACCCAAAAAACTGAAGCTAATTACAGCAGCTTCATCTAGTTGAACTGTAAACTCTTATGATGCACATGCTTCAAACTGAATAGAAATCTCACGAGTAACAATGAGAATTATTGTGATTCTCATTATTGCATGTTATTATATTGTGATATTACAGTAGTGGCCAAAATTGTGGAAACCTTTTGGGAAAAGTGTACAGTAGAAATGCCACCTTTAGTTAACTTTCTACCAATTTTTCTTCTAATTCAGCGGTTCTCAACCTTTTTCAGGCTGCGACTCCGACCTGCACCGCGCATGCGTGGTACAACGGCCTGCATCGTGCATGTGCGGTGCTACCCCGTGCATGCGCGGTGCTGCCCCCTGTGCTGGCAGAGGCATAGGCTGCTGCCTGTTCGGGGCGGCGGCAGGCAGGCCCAGGTGCTCCTGGGTGGCTACAGCGGTGACGGTGAAGGGCGACCACGGGCTGGGCCACCAGCTGGCCGAGCCCAAGGGAGGTAAGACACCCACCGGGCCCCACGTGCTCTGAAAACCCTCCCTGCGCCCGCTGCTGCCCCGCTAGCCTTGCCTTCACCGCCGCCTGTTTGGGGCGGCAGCAGGCAGGCCCAGGTGCTCCTGGGCGGCCGCGGCAGTGACGGCGCAGGGCAACCACGGGCTGGGCCACCAGCTGGCCCAGCCCAAGGGAGATAAGCCACCCGCCAGGCCCCACACGTGCCAAAAACTCTCCCTGCGCCTGCCGGCCTCCCACCTCCCACCCCTGGCCCTCTTTTACTTACAGTTTTAGTAGTTCTCAGTAGGGAGGGGTGGAAACTTCCAGAGAGCTCACCTTCGCTGCAGACAACTTGCAGCATCGTTTGCAGACTGGGACTTTTGGCGGGCTCAGCAGGGCGGAGACAGCCTGGACAATTCCTATTGGCTTCTGAAAGCCAATAGAATTAGACTCTATTCAAGAGAGTCTATTCTATTGGCTTTCAAAAGCCAATAGAATAAGAGGGAGTAGCACAGCTAAGGAAAAGGGGAAAAAATGGCGTAGCACAGCTAAAGAAAAGGGGGGAAAATGGCGGACTGCATTGTTTGGCGACCCCCGTGAAATGGTCGTTTGACCCCAAATGGGGTCGCGACCCACAGGTTGAGAACCGCTGTTCTAATTTCTTTATAACTGTAGCCTTGTCCATTTAATAATACTATTTTACATCGCTTTCTGGGAGACCAGTCAACTCTTTCACCATTACTTTAATTTTATTGTTTTACAAGCTCACTAAATGAAAGAACACACACAAAAAAATCCAACCAACTTCAAAGCGATCACATAACACATTGACAAATGTCCTCCTCTTGGCTTCAATACATGACATCAATAACTGAACCCTACTGTGATCTGATTGGCTCATTGCCAAAACAAAATGACACCTGATTGGCTCTCTAAGCACTCATCCTCATTGGCTACCATCAGATGAAGGAAAGCTACCTGATATCAACATAAGCAAGTTGTGCTTCCTTTTTCTGGTTATTTGGCTATAACTTTTCATAGAATATAGTACAGATAATTGAACAAACTTTGTTGCATTACATTCTTGATTAAATTATCTTTCCATTGATATATAATTTTATGGTACTGCTCCAAAAACAGCGGTGTTATTAGCCATCAAACCTTAAAAATACACTTTTCCCAAAAGGGTTCCACAATTTTGGCCACTACCGTATATTGTAATATATTATACCATCTACATGAGAAATTGATGTATTTGACATCCATTTTAATTTTTTTTTAAAAAAATAAATATAATATTAATAATAATTAATATAACACTTATGGAAATATAATGTGAATTATTAATACCAGTTTTGCAGATGGCTTCTTTTCCAAGGGCGTTCCATAAACTAGTGATTAGTATGACAGGAAAGGCATAGGTGTGTGCCTAACCCCAGCTGCTGTTCTAACTAATTCAATGCCTTGTGCCTTTAAGTTCCTGGTTCAAGGTTTCCTATTCTGAAATAATTTCCTGCTTTGGCTAAGTGAAGGCAAGCTCTTTGTGACACCTAACTTCTCCCTAAATGAGATCTTTCACGGTCTTTATGTAGGACTTCTACACACCCCAGCGAACCAGCATTTAGCTCGTTGATCAAAGAATGCACAGTGAAATACACAAGTTGGTCACTTCACCCTTGTTCTTTCGAACACAGTAGTTCAATCTCATGTTCCCACTGAAAAAGCCAGTACTTTCTCTATTGCCTGCACACTGTCTCGCCATGCTAGTGTTTTTAACTGGCACTTTTCCTGTTGCCCATCCCTTGTCTTTAATATGCAAGTGTCAAAGTTCTGTCCATTAAAATATCTGAAGAAGCTAAATGCTTTCCCTCTTGGCAACTGATAAAGAGTCATAACAATGCCGATGAGAGGAAATAGGCAAATCATTTTTAGATTTTTAGAGTTAAGATGTAAAAGTAAATTTCATAACTGCTTTGCTCATGATTGTGTGATGAACAATTCATTTGAAGCACTTGAAAAGGATTAATAACTGAGTGGCTTTATAATGTGTTGGCTTTCTATTCTTGAGAGTACAAATGAATGTTACAGGATGTTTTGAGATCAGTTATTATTTTAGGGTTACAAAAAAGAAACAGGCAAATCTTTTAAAAGCATTAGAGAAGGTTTTTTTTATAATGGTTGTCATTATATACAAATCAGAAAAGGCAGAAGGAGTTTGGTCGTGTTAGTTAACATTCCATCAAAATGTTGGTTTTATGGCTTATGTTTCATCATGCCTTGAAAAAGCTGTATCTATTAAAGCAGGGGTCCCCAATCCCCAGGCCGTGGCCCACTACTGAGCTGGGAGCTGTTCAAAACCAGGCTGCCTGAAGCAGCAGGCGAGCAGCACATGCATGCCGCTCGCACAAATGGAGCTGCATACATGTGCGCCCATGCCTGCCACTTGCATGGAACCATCCCCTCTGTCTCCCCTGCTGATCCGCAAAGCTGGAAAGGTTGGGGAACTCTGTATTACAGCCAGTGGTGGGATTCAAATATGTGAACAACCAGTTCTCTATGTGGATGCCACTTCCGGAAGTCCATTCTGGGCCTAGGCAACAAAAGATTAGCTACCGGTTCTGCCGAAGTGGTGCGAACCAGCTGAATCCCACCACTGATTACAGCACAAGTGCTGGGAGCATAGAGAATGCCCTTGAAGGACAGAAGTAAGAGCCGCTCCAAGAGCCGGTCTTGAAAATAACTTGAGAAAATCTCTTGACCAGCCCTTTCTTAGTTCATGCAAAGATAAAATGAGCCAGGAGGAAGCAGATTTTATGACTGATACATTAAAGTAGTCTTGACCTATAGGGCATTGGTTGTTTTGTCTAGTCTATCTTACAAGGCTGACAAAGAGGAAGATAATATGGGAAACTGATCTCCTCTTTGGGTTGAGCTGTAAGATCAGCACAACGCTCCTCCTTCTTGGAATGCATCAAAAAATATTAATTAAAAACTAAGCCTTAATTTTAAGAATAGTACCAATAAAAGAGAATATTTGTAATTCAGGGTTGAACTCTGGAATTGTTGGTATCTCTTTAACACTGATGATGTTACCTAGTTGGGTAATGAAATATCTGCAAGAAAATAACTATGCCTAGAGAGCACCAAGGACCCAACAGTTTAAGAACCGTGCTTAAGCATTTTCTTTTTGTTCCTTTTCTCTTTCAGTAATTTTTTCCTTTACACTTGTGCTTTGTTTGTGGAATAGTGTGATCTGTGATTGCATCCATTGTAATCTCTAAACCATGACTTATAAAACAGCCCACTCTGGCTTGTTCAAAAACTATGATTAAAATAAACTATGGCTTAATAAGATATAAGACATACTAGGAGCATTTCTGATAAGTAGTCAGAATAGCAATATTCAATTAATTAAATTAATAAAAGTAAGAATAGTTACTTCCTGAATCACAGTTAGAGTATTCTTGCTGAACGTCAAAATCACTTTATAGGGGAGATGAGCAGTGTACAAATTTTATAAACAGAGAAACAAACAAATACATAAAATATCAGTTCACATAATTTTAATTTAATAGTGTAGACTAGGTACATATGAATTCTAACAGGTAATCCTGTATGAATTATTTATCCGTTTTTCCTTAAGGGTAAATACAACTACATTTTGCAAATATTAGGAAATCAGTCTTTTGATATTAATAGCTAACTCATTTCTCTCTGGAGACTTGAATGTATGCAAACAATAGGTTTGTAGGACGGGAAAAATAGTAAAGCATCCGTAAGTCACAAAGAACATTTTTCTAAATGCAAAGAGGAGGAATGTCTCCATATTTCTTTTTAAGATTCTACAGGACAAGCTTTATAGTAACTTCTTTCATAATATTTCACAACAGGCACCGTGTTCCTATTTCTACTGTGATATGTGCTCATCTAATCCTTGTCCTCTGACCATAGAATTTTCCTTAGTTCTGCTGTTTGGTCTCTTCAGTGAAATGAATGCAACACTATCTGTGCTGTAACAAACTAGGGAAAATAAGAGTAAATAATGAAAAGCAATTCAAGAGTGGTCCCTATGGAGACAAGGCTGCAATCCAAAGATTAAAGAGAATTTCAGCTTCCAGACTGTGGGGGGGGGGATCTCCAAGACTTCAAAGAAGGAAGTAATTACATTAGGATTTGGAGACCATCATGATTATACTACTGTAATTTCTATAATCTTCCCCATCTTAATATCAAGCCTGAGCCAGTACTGTATTAAACAGAAGCATTCTAGGATATTTTCAATACTCTTGGATTCAGTATTTCTATGCTTGAGGACTGGCCATGTTTATGGGGATGGGAGTTAAACAGTTTTGTGTTTAACATGCAAAGTGTGATATGAAAGCGCCGACCTCACACATCAAATTTTGAATGTTTGAATGCATTAGAATAGAGGCTAAATATATGCCCAATATTTTTACGGGCGTGTATGGCAAAACAAAATATGGTCCACAAACTTTCAGACCAAAGTTCAGCATTCAGTCAGCATCTCTAATTTTCCTGCAACTGGTTAGACAAGAAAAGCATCTTCAGTTCCAAGAGGATTGAAATGCTGCTCTTGCCCCAAAGAGATTCTGCTGCATCACAGGTGGGTCAGAATTGTGTCCAAAAATTATATGCTAGAAGCATTTGCATTTTCAAAAGTGCACATTTAGGAAATATATAAAACCATAGATAATAATGTGTTATATAATGTCTATGGCAAATCTAGACAGCGTGCTGAAAAGCAGAGACATCACCCTGCCCACAAAAGTATGTACTGTATAGTCAAGGCCATGGTTTTCCCAGTTGCAATGTATGGCTGTGAAAGTTGGACCATAAGAAAGGCTGAGCGCCAAAGAATTGAGGCCTTTGAACTATGGTGCTGGAGAAGACTCCTGCGAGTCCCCTGGACTGGAAGGCAATCAAACCAGTCAGTCCTAGAAGAGATCAACCCCGACTGCTCTTTAGAAGGCCAGATCCTGAAGTTGAAACTCAAGTACTTTGGTCATCTAATGAGAAGGAAGGACTCACTGGAGAAGAGCCTGATGCTGGGAAAGATTGAGGCTAATAGAAGAAGGGGACGACAGAGAATGAGGTGGCTGGATGGAGTCACTGAAGCAGTAGGCGTGAGCTTATCCAGAAGATAGTAGAGGACAGAACGGCCTGGAGGAACATTGTCCATGGGGCCGTGATGGGTGGGACACGACTTCGCAACTAAAACAACAACAACAACAAATGTCTATAGATATCAGCAACAGTTAATTAAGAGACAGTGGGACCATATTGCCAGCTATTATAATCTTCCTCCTATTATTATTGTGAGAATAACATAATATGCCGATACTTACGAGGCTGACATAGACCAGATTCATAGTAAACTGTACATTCCTACAAGGGATATTAAATTCAGTAAAAAAAATTCAAAGTAAAGGTGGGGAAAGCATACACAAATATATCTGTATTTTATCCCTCAAGATGAATAGAAGAATCCTGTGAGTGAATCATTTCCTGGGAGAAAACATAACTAAACCTGTCAGTTAAGGATTTCATTCCATATCTTGCTATGACTCAGCCTGTCTATCAGCAAACGGAATTTCTGATTGACTGCATCCTGACATTTTTGCATGTTGTCAGGCATTTGGCTCCCGTTGCTCCTTCTATGACTGAAAGCAGCAATGGGACCTTTTTTTCTCAGGAGGAAGCAAAGCTCCTGTTGCTAAGAGTAATGATTGTCCCTTCACCAAAGTTTGGAACCAATTGTGCACATTCAACCATTTAACTATGTTGTGAATTCAATGCAGGTTAGGTAGTTACTGTAAATATGTTAGAATGCCAACGGGCAAGCAGTTCATGCTACCAGCAGTATCTATTAAGGGCAAAATGAGCTTATTGACCTCACGGTTGCTAAAAAGAATAAACCAATCAAAGGAAGCCTGGCTTCATTTTTGGGAGTCTGAATGTATGTTCCCCCAAGTCATCTTGTCTTGATGGTCCTTTACTGGCAAAAAAACAATATATAATTCCAACTATGATTTCCAATCATTAAGCCTTCCTCAAATGGTTAACCAGTACTAATAATTTTTCAGATGTTATTTAAGACATTGTTTTATTGTTCTTGCAACCTCCCTGCTGAGCAGATTATCAGGAATTTGGAGAGCAATTTAAAAAAAACAACCCAAAGCAAATTGAGTGAAGTGTTTACAGAGTCCTCCAGCTTCTATGTGAATTAAGATTTCCTCTGATTCCAGTGAATATCTTAACAATGTGATTCTATACAGCATCATTAAGAAGTAAGCCTCCATGAGGTCTAAATAACAATACTCAGGATTTTATAAAAATTTTAACTTCTATTTTTACTAGTCAGATTGTGCCCTGAAAGAAGATTACACAGTATCACCATGATATGATTAGAAATAAATTCTTGTTTTTACTTCCTTAGGTTTTTTTTTAATGGCATTTTTTAGAAAGGGAATTGCCAACAATCTGTGTTGTTCCAAACAAATTGGAACCAGCATAATTCTTTCTATAGAGGACACACCTATTTCCTGTATGCGTGTTCTCTCTAGTTGAATTTTATTTTTATTTGATTTGCTTTGGATTATGTCCAGTAATATTTCTCAGTGAGATCTGCTGTTTTCAAAGAGAACCATATATAACAATATAACAAACAGTTTTTGAGGATCACCAAAAATGTAGGGATATTATCTCATTTTCCCATTGTATTTCATTGCTGTATAGCAAGTCATGTTATTTTTTTTTAATCAGTTTGGAGCTTCCTTTGTCAAATGCCAAGAGATTTTGATAATCAATTAAATTACAAGTTCAGTAACAATGTTAATGAATTGATAAACAGCCCAACTATAATTAACAATCCATTCTACTTGAACCAAGACAATGTTCCCACATAAGGCTTAACTGCATGCAAACATATTCATGTCTGGATGAGATTTGCAAGAGCTACAATGCAGATTTCCCCATGCAGATGCAGCTCTATACTCAGCATGAACGATAACCTGATTTGATGTCACAATGTTCATTAGGCAGAGGACTAGAAAAGGGCAGAATTTATGGCACAACACTTCACAGTTCTGCTTAGCCAGTCAAGCGGAGACGCTATTAAAACAATTAACTAATGCTAGTTTGGAATGTTTTACATCTTTTCAAAATTCTGTTCTCTCATTTTTCATGAAAACGTGTTGCCAACAACTTGGCCAAGTGTCTGTCTAGAGCAGGGGTAGGTAACCTTGGCTCTTTTATGACTCATGGACTTCAACTCCCAGAATTCCTGAGCCAGCCATGCTGAGGGGAATGGGAGAGGTTTCCAAGCTGAGCCATGCTGCCTCAGGAAGTCTGGGAGTTGAAGTCCACGAGTCATAAAAGAGCCAAGGTTGCCTACCCCTGCTCTAGAGAGTCCATTTTATTAGGCTCTATGCAAACTGTTTACTAGGAAACACCAGCCAGATCCAATGACTTTTCTCACAATAGACTAATAGTTTTGATGCTCCATGTATGTACATAAAAATGACTTATATGTGCACCTGTCTGCACTGAAGCTTCCAAACTTTAGTGCTTGGTCATTAGAGCTTTTAGAGCTACATTCCTGGCACATTCTTAAGACAACCAAGTTAATTTAGTAATATTTACAGAGTTCAGCCAAAGAACTAAAACCTTACTTTTTGGAGGAAAATGAAAAAGTTAAATATCGTAGGGTACTTAACTATAGGCAATGACTTCTAGAACTTTGAATAGCAATAGCACTTAAAGTTATATACTACTTCACTGCTTCAGCCCTCTCTCTAAGCAGTTTACAGAGTCGGCATATATTGTCCCCACCAATCTGGATCCTCATTTTACCAACCTCGGAAGGATGGAAGGCTGAGTCAACCTTGAGCCAGGGAGAATCGAACTGCCAGCAGTCAGCAGAATTAGCCTGCAATTCTGCATTCTAACCACTGCACCACCATGGCTCTTGGTGAATATGATCATTCTATTCCTTTTAGTGAAACCCAAAGCTTATTTTTAATAAATAGCCCCATGCGGAGCAGATAGTGTGACAATTACCTGCATGCTATTTATCCTATGTGCTAATTAATGCTTCCTTCTGTGCTAGAAAATAAACATGTATTCATAAACTACCGCTAATAACCCAGAAAACAATACAGAGCATTACATCTATGATCGGCCTGTCAGAGCCAGATTATTTTTATTATAATTCACTCCAGGTTCAGCAGGACTCCATGGCTGAAAAAAGTAGCACAAGTCAATTTATCCCTTAACCTCATCAATATTTTAACATTTGCTGCTAATGAGACATTTAAAAAGGTAACTGAATCTGGCAGCTCATCTTGATACTAGTGAAACAGCCTATATTAGACTATTACTGATAGACAAACAAAAGTCTTTTAGTAAATTGCCCACAATCATCTTAGTATGTTGTATGCACATACTCCTGCCTCATCCTTAGTATGATGCATTACTAGCATGCCAAAACTCTCCCTGGATTGCCACAAGATTTAAATGGAAGCAAGAAATAAATAAAATACAGGTGGTCCTTGACTTACAACAGTTCATTCAATGACCATTCAAAGTTGCAACATCACTGAAAGAAGTGACTTATGACCCTTTTTTCACACTTACAGCCGTTGCAGCATCCCCATGGTCACTTGATCAAAATTCAAATGCTTGGTAGAGATTAAAGAGAAAGAAGATCCAGTTTATTTCAAAACATGGGAAAATTTTTATCAATGGTTAGCAATACAATAGAACGAGAAAGGACGGTGAAGTTTAACAGGATGAATGATATTTATTAACTAAGCTTTACTTTTATGATTATTGTTATTATTAGTGATTATAATGGTTTAGTATTATATTTCATATTTGTACCCGGACGATAGTCTGCTTGCTAAAGCGTTGAATTTTTTTGTTGGGGATAGCCCCACTATTGTACCTACCCTTGCCCTTACCCTTATCCCAACCCCATCCCCTAACCCCATTCAATATCCTACTGATCTTATTCCTTCCCTACCCTTATAAAACTCAATAAAACATTTATATAAAAAAAATTCAAATGCTTGGCAAGTGGTTCATATTTATGACGGTTGCAGTGTCCCAGGATCGTGTGAGTGATTCTCTGACAAGCAAAGTCAGTGGAGAAGCCATATTCACTTAACAACCATGTTACTAACTTAACAACTGCAGTGATTCACTTAACCGGCGTGACAAGAAAGGTCGTAAAATGGGGCAAACTTGTCTTAACAACTGTCTCACTTTGCAATATAAATCTGGGGCTCGATTGTGATTGTAAATCGAGGACTACCTGTATTAGAAATCATGGTGTCTATTCTTCCTATTTTGTAACTTGCCATGAGAGTAGAATAGCATCAAGAAGAGACATCCGAGCCTCTAGAGACGCTTCTTAAAGTTGTGTTTGAAAAGTAGCCCCCTGAGCTTTACAGCAATAAAAATAAATACCTCGCTCTCCTTGTGAATCATAAATAATCCTGGACCATAATCATGGGGATCTTGGGAATTCTGCATTCTGAAGCTACCAAGAAAAATGTCTGCATTACTTGACATTTGTGAAATTATGCGAGGAGCCTAGGAAGCAGTGGAACAAATGTCTTTGTGAGCTTTCACAGTCACATAGGAGGGCATTAAAGAGCATGTATTGAAGTACAGAATGTTTACATCTTTTTAAAAGGAACATTTATTTATTCCAAGAAGCAGTAAAACCAGACTGTTTTTGTTGTGAATTAACCATTTTTTAATGGACTGTGGAATGTTTCCCAGCTCCCTTAGAAAAAGTTAAAAAAAGACACTATAGGAAAATTCCAAATTGGATTTCACCGATGGAGGCAATGATCCACCCTAACACCTTAGAGGAAAAAAAAAGATGATTAGATACAAAGAACTATTAGATAACCAAGGAAACCTCAAATTAAGAGAAGAATTAGAAGAACAAGGAATAATCATAGATTGGTGGCCATATTTACAGATCCAATCTAAACATAATAAGGATATGGAAGAGCACGGAATCAGCCAGACCTCACATCAACTGGATAAAATTTTAATGGGTAAGGAAGGAAATTTTTTAACAAAAACCTATAATTAGAGGTAGATTTGGAGGAAGAGATAGTGAAAGGGCCAATGATAGCATGGGCACAAAATGTGGGCCGAAATATAAAACTGGAAGAATGGGAAAGATTATGGAACATAAATTGTAAACTGACATTGTCAACTGCATATAGGGAAAATCAATACAAAATGTTTTATAGATGGCATTTAGCACCGGTGAGATTGGCCAAAATGTACAAAAATATGAATCCGGAATGTTGGAAATGTAAAAATATGGAAGGAACATTTTATGACATGTGGTGGCTGTACCCTAAAGCAAGGGCAAGGGCCTTCTCCATTGCTGCCCCAGCCCTCTGGAACCAGCTTCCCTCAGAGGTTCGTACTGCTCCCTCCCTCCTAGCTTTCCGGAAATTGCTGAAGATGCATCTATGCCGACAGGCTTGGGGCGTATGAGCTGTGCTCTGCCCCTGGGCCCTGGGAAGGTCCCTCCATCAGCGACTGTGAGCTGATTGTGTTTGTATGTTGTATGAATGCAATTAATTTTTAAATTTTTTATTGTATTGTTGTTGTGAGCCGCCCTGGGTCCTAGGAGAAGGGCGGCATATAAATTTGATTAATAAATAATAAATAAATAAATAAAGACCTGTTGGGAATGGATAAAGAACTGGATACAGGAGATAACTAAGGTGCAAATTGAACTCAAACCTGAACTATTTCTTTTGGGTATAATAAATTTAAAGATGGAAAAACAACTCCAATACATCATTATACATATATTAACAGCAGCCCGCATAGTATATGCCCAGTGTTGGAAGGGTGAAAACATACCTACAAACGATATGATTATATATAAAATTCTAGAATGTGTGGAAATGAACAAACTTACGCTAGAATTAAAAGACAAGGAGGCAACAGAATTTTATGAAATATGGAACAAATGTTATAATTGGCTAGAACAGAGAAAGAAAAAGATATGATTACTGATGTAAATAAATTGAAAATAATATATATATGAGATGTATAACACAGCTCTGTTAAGGGGGAAAATATATTTTTCATTTTTATTTTTGTTGTATAGTGAAAAAGGAATAAATAAAAATAAAAATAAAAAAAAGAAACTTAATTGACTTTTTTCCCCTCTTTGTTTCTGCATGACCTACTAGGCAATATTACCAATTTCAAATTATGGAGCATTGAATAAAACACTGCAACTGAACAAATGAAGCAATTCTCAAAAAATATTCCTACTATCTTTAATATTTTTCATTAGCTGTATAAAATAATATTAACAGGGGTTTTGGAATTTGTACTGGTGTTGACGTAGTTAATGTTGCATGCACTGGCTTATGTGTTGTGATAGATGTTGATGTGTAGTTACTATTGAATTATATATCTATGTATTGTATTGTGAATATATTATTGATTCCAGTCAATAAGAGAAAAAAAGTCTTCTCTGACTAGGTTCAATAAGGTTTACTTCCCAATAATAAGTATAGGAGTGCATCTTTAAGGCAACCTTATCAAAGTGTACTCAGAACTTGTTGCCTGACAAATTGAAATACATGAAATATATCGGAGAGGTGTTGCTGTTTGCAACAAAAGTATGTAGAACATGATGGACAGGATAAATGTTCATTTGATTTAGAGAGCAGAAAGAGACTGCTAAAGAAATATATAAAAACAGTACTACTAGACTTTGGAAAATGATTTACTGAGAAAATAATCAATAAATTTAATGTCTCTCTGAAGATTCTGAAAAGGCATCCAAAATTTGGCTCCACTGCAGGGTTCCCCCCACTTTTACTGGTCTATCCTGTTCACTGTTGGAAAACATGGTATCTCGATATAATGGATAATGCTCGGCTCTTTGTGAAAAGTAAGCTCTGGAGAAGATGTCTAGGACATCAAACTTGGAATTCTCAATCTTCAGAAACCAGAATTAGATTTTCTGCTAACGATATGGGAGCTCTGGATTCCAATGACTCACATTCCATCTTCAATTCTTAGCCATCACTTGAACTCAGGGCCATGTCATAATTCACCCACTACATTCAGACCCCAAGAAATAGAGATTTATGTCTAACAATTCTTGTCAATCACCACCTGTGCTTCTCTCCCTTTTACTTCCCACACATGCTTCCTTCAAATACTGATATCTGTAACATTCCAAAAAACTCTCTTATTATCTCATCCTTAATCCCAACTAAGAAAAGTATCCACCATACAATATACAATGAAATTATGAATTCTACATAGGATGGCAATTTTTAAATTCTCTGATTATTTATTGATATTTTATCTTACAGCCACTACATCTTTTCTCACCTTTTTTTCTCATTTATTTTAGTCTTCAAAATGTTTGAAATAAATATATTAAAAAATGTGGCTTTTATTCCTTGGAATCTCAAAGATTACAGAAACGTTTCTTTAGTGTTGTAAACATTTCTTTAGTGATAAAAGCCTGCCAAAGTTTCCTCTACTCTTTTCTTATACCAAACATCATCAAGGTGGGTTTCCTTTGAAATTCTTTCTTCCATTTTTCCCTTTCCCATGACTAAATTGTCATTTTGCCTCCTCTAATGGCTCCTGTATGCCTTCATCAAGGTCATTCCTTCTACTTTGATAAAGTAGATCACAACCTACTACTTGATAAGATAGAAAAATGTGGGTTAGACAGCATCACCACCAAATGGATTCGTAGCTGCCTGACCGGCCATACTCAGCATGTGCTCCTCAATGGAACTGCATCTACATGGAGGGAAGTGTGTAGTGGGGTGCCCCAGGGCTCTGTTCTGGGCCCAGTGCTCTTCAACATCTTCATCTATGAATTGGACGAGGGGATAGATGGGGAACTCATCAAATTTGCAGATGACACCAAGCTGGCAGGAATAGCCAACACCCCAGAAGACAGGCTTAAGATACAGAAAGATCTTGACAGACTTGAACATTGGGCGCTATCTAACAAAATGAAATTTAATGGTGAAAAAAGCAAGGTTCTACATTTAGGCAAGAAAAACCAAATGCACAGGTATAGTATAGGTGGCACCTTGCTCAATAGTAGTAACTGTGAGAGGGACCTCGGAGTCCTCATGGACAATCACTTAAATATGAGCCAGCAGTGTGCTGCAGCTGCCAAAAAAGCCAACACAGTGCTAGGCAGCATTACAGAAGGATAGAAACAAGATCATGTGAAGTGTTAATACCACTTTACAATGCCTTGGTAAGGCCACACTTGGAATACTGCATCCAGTTTTGGTCACCATGATGTAAAAAAAGATGTTGAGACTCTAGAAAGAGTACAGAGAAGAGCAACAAAGATGATTAGGGGACTGGAGGTTAAAACATATAAGGAATGGTTGCTGGAATTGGGTATGTCTAGTTTAATGAAGAGAAGAACAAGGGGTGACATGATAGCAGTGTTCCAACATCTCAGGGGTTGCCACAAAGAAGAGGGAGTGAAGCTATTTTCCAAAGCGCCTGAAGGCAGGACAAGGAGCAATGGATGGAAACTAACCAAAGAGAGAAGCAACCTAGAACTTCCTGACAGTTAGAACAATTAACCAATGGAACAACCTGCCTCCAGAATCTGGGGTTGCTCCAACACTGGAAGTTTTTAAGAAGAGACTGGACAGCCATTTGTCTGAAATGGTATAGGGTTTCCTGCCTGAGCAGGGGGTTGGACTAGATGACCTCCAAGGTACCTTCTGTTATTGTTATTGCTATTGCTATTGTTATTGTTTTGATTGACAAAAATGGCCTTGCTGGCCAAAAGCCACAATCCTATATTTTAGACCTGGGGTTGTGGTGAGGGTCAGCTAAAAAGGTTTGTTTTTCTTTAGGCAGACATCTTTGTGGCATTTGACCCTCAGAGTTCTTACAATGAATAAAAACAGCTTAAGTCATTGTCCTAATCCTAATTAAGTCATTGTCCTATTTATAACTCATATAGCCTTTCCCATCTGGAGCATCCTCCAATGTGTAACTGTAACTGCAGAATTCCCCAACCAACGTAGATATTGCTGAGGATCCTGGGAGGTGCAGTTTTTATATCTGGAGAGTAAATAAAGTTGAGGAAGGCTGCTATACAGGTGTTCCTCGACATCAGGCCACAACTGAGTCGGAAATTTCCATTGCTAAGCAAGACAACTGCTAAGTGAGTTTTGCTCCATTTTATGAACTTTTTTGTCACAGTTAAGAGAATCACTGCAGTTGTTAAGTTAGTAACACATCACTGCAGTTGTTAAGTTAGTAAATGATTCTGGCTTCCCCATTGACTTTGCTTGTCAGGAGGTCGCAAAAGGGATCACATGACCCGGGAACCTTGCAACCATCATAAATACAGTCCAGTTGCCAAGCATCTGAATTTTGATCACATGACCATGAGGATGCTGCAACGGTCGTGTGAAAAACTGTCACAAGTCACCTTTTTTTCAATGCTGTTGTAGCAATGGCACTTAGTTTTATACACTGTCCCATAAAGCTTTACAGCTGACATGTCAAACACAAGGCCCACATGCCGCATCTGGCCTGTGATGGGCCCAGATTTGGTGCATGGTGCTGCCTTGGAGTCAGCGAGTGCCCAGCCCCCGGCCCCTGCCACCCCAGCCCCAGCCCAGTCCAGTTGGGCATCACCCCCAGAGAGTGCACAGGAGGCTGTGAGCATTGGGGAGGGGAAAACTCTGTCCAGCAACATCTGCAGCCCTCTGGCCCCTTGGCCAGCACATCCTGAGGCTCCATAGCCTGTGCAGCACAAGTGGGTCCAAGCGCTGTGACCACCAAGCAGGAGGTGTGGCGGCAGCACCAGCAGCAGGCAGAAGCAAAGGCAGAGGCAGAGCCCGAGAGGGTCGGCAAGACTCCTCTGGTGGATCAGGCCTCAGCACTCGCCCGGGTCCCATCCCCCTTTGCCAGAGATCCATGGATCCCCTCTGCCTGGATCCCCACAGGCACCCTGTGATGCAAGCAACATCAAGCTGGCCACAACCACTCAGTTGGCTGCAACTACCCAGCCATGTCACCCCAGTCATAACCATCCTGGCCCTGTCCACCCAGCCCCCCTGAGCGCAACCACAATGTTAGTTTGACACCCCTGATTTACAGCACTCTCTAGGCAGTTTACAAATGTCAGCGTATCATCCCCAACAATCTGGGTCCTCATTTTACCAACCTTGGAAGGATGGAAGGCTGAGTCACCTTTGAGCCGGTCAGGACTGAACCCCTGGCTATGGGCAGAGCTAGCCTGCAATACTGCGTTCTAACCACAGTGCCACCATGGCTCCTCCTTGTAACTTTGAACAGTCACTAAACGTATGTTTGTAAGTCAAGGACTACCTGTACAACATAGCTGATCATTTCTCAGATATATTCAGTCTAAAGACTGCAACCCCCTCTTGGAATCTCTGACTTGTATGGTAGATATTGACTTTTCCTCCTTTTAATTCCTTTTCCTTGGTACAAATACATTCTTTCTACCAGAATTAGTCACACCTAGCTACTTTTTTTTATAGTTGTCAAGTACTTTACAATTATCAAGTATCAAAGTAACTCTGGCCTAAGTAATACAAAGGGAATACCAGAGGATGGGAATGGGGTATGGCACTATATTCTAAAGACAAAAACCAGAACTCTCCAAACTTGGCAAGTTTAAGACTTGTGGACTTCAGCTCCCAGAATTCCCCAGCCAGCATGAGGGATCCCTGGCACAGACTTGAATTTTTTATTCTGTGGTTTTATAGAAATCTCATATCAAATGCGTTTTTTATATAAAAGGGATGAAATTTCATTTTAAAAAGTATTTGCTAAATGGCTAGAAATCACTCTAAAAAGCATGCAACTGCAAAAGAAATAATAATTCCATTATTACTCCTACAATAAAATCGTGGGAGACAGTCTTCTGATATGTGATGGGAACTGCTTTCATTATCCTCCCAGGATATTGATAAGTTTCACTTAACAAAAGCATCTTGCTGATTGCAATTGTGAAGCAATTGATTTTTTCCCCCTTGTCTACTCCATTATTTTTGTTGCTTTTATGCTGTAAATAGAAAATCCTGTTGTGAAATAGCATTAGACAGGCAGTGATGATAAAGTCCATTGTCGCTGAATGTCTCCTTTTGAAAACTTCAATGGGGAGCCAGTGGCACCTGCTTGTTACTCAGTAGACTTCTAATCATCTTACCCATTGAACATAATCGATATGCCAGACTTTCGATGCTGAATAAAGGTAAAATATACTTCCTGTAGTAAGGAACAGAAAGGGATTTATAATTGCAGGACCATTAACATCATACAATTTCATCAGGAGAATGAGCAATTGTATTATGGCTTTGTTCCTGTTGTTCAGTCATACCAAATGAATATTTATCGTTTTGGGATTTGCCAACTAAGTTATGGAGAAAAAAAACCCCTTAAAATAATAACCACATAAGAAACAAAGCTTCTTATTTTCTACCTAACTTGCAATCTTCTGATAAAGTTAAAAAAAAGAAAAGAAAAGAAATATAACTCATAAATACAACGAGACAATTAGATTTAGGGAGATCTGTTATTATCAGTATTTTTCACATGTTGTTAGGTTTATTCTAATGGAATAAATCCCAGGAGATTTGTATGTGTATATTAAATTACAGAAAAAAAGCTAGAACTTGTTATTAATTCAGATTTGTGCTTTTTATATTATGTTCCACATACAGCTGCAAAGTAATTAATTACCTGTAAATAAACTGAAACATTTATAAGCATAGATTATCTAGTTGTAAATCTGAAAAAAATAAAAGAAATCCAGGATTTTTAACTGTTTATTACTCTCTATTACTCTATAAAATAAATATTTTATAAATAAAATAAAATATTTAATTCTATAGAGCAATAGACACCCATTATTATAAAATGGAGCCTTTGTCAAAAAATCAAATTTGATCTCTGGTAACTTCATGGACATGTTCCTGGTAATAATTCAGATGTTCACTTGCTACTGGCTTCTCCCTCCCTCCCTCCCTCCCTCCCTCCCTCCCTCCCCTTTCCCCTTTCCCCTTTCCCCTTTCCCCTTTCCCCTTTCCCCTTTCCCCTTTCCCCTTTCCCCTTTCCCCTTTCCCCTTTCCCCTTTCCCCTTTCCCCTTTCCCTTTTCCCCTTTCTCCTTTTCTTTCTTTTTCCTTCCTTCCTTCCTTCCTTCCTTCCTTCTCAAATCTAATATTTCTAAGTAGTCTCCCATCCAACTACAGACCTATCCCTTTTCTACATAGTCCAGACTGTGCCACTTGCAGAGACCTACCAGAAAAAGCCCCCATACTAAATCTGTCATCAGTTCTATCACATTCAGCTTTCTTCTTGATTTGTTGTCACTCCATCTATAAGAGTTAAGTTGTAGAATTAACTGGAGCATATTTTACTGGAGCATGAATGATTTCTGTAAAGCCGTTCTTCTTCACCATTTTTTATATTTGATATTAAATTACTACAAAGACATTCCAATCAACTTTCAAGCATAGAGAGTTTAGTACTAAGTAGTACTTGTAATTCAACAATCATCTCAAACCCATGTACAAAAAAAAAGCAATAGCATATAATGATCGAAGGTACGCTATTCATTGTATAAATATTAAGCAGGTATCTCCTAGTTTAAGGACAGGAAAAGAATGGCCAAATTTAAGTTGACTTAAAAAAAAAAGCAGGAGGAAAATGCCTAGAATTTGAATCCTGGATCAGACATGAGTGAGTGTGAATGTATGTGTGGAGGTGTCATAGGTGTGGATGTTTTTATTTATTTATAAAATTGGTAGAGCTGCCTATCATGCCAGAAGTGACTCTGGGTGGTGTACAGCCATAAAATAAGATCACAATATAAAACTAGTAACATAAAAATAGCCATTATAAAATATGGACAATCATTATTAAAGAATTTTTTAAAAATAATTAAACAGTATGCAGAACACAAACAGAGAGTAATTATAGTAACCACACATCATCCACAATATGGGAGCCATCTTAAAAAAAAACACCTTAAAATGTTGCCAAGTGTTTTTGAATTTGTTTGCGTGTGTGTATTGCTATGTTCTGCCTTTGGAGTATTTGTGCCTTTTACCCTGTCTGCAATAAAACAACTAATCTAACTGTGTATGAGTTTCTGCTGCAAACAAATTTCTGAATACAGGGTTAAACATTGAGAAAATCTCACATACAGCAGGACAGATTTTTCTTCTGCAGGACATGGAATATTGTGAGCAAGTATCTATCTGATGCAAGGGACCTTCCATCACTCTAGGAAGAAGAAAATGAGACCATCAACTTCAAACTGCACTCCATTTTATTTATGTATTTATTTTAAAAAGCCCAGCGAATTCTGGAAACTTCATGAATCCTTTTCCAAAAGACCTTCCAGTTCCAGACTGTTTAATCAAAAGAGGTAAGAAAGACTGATCAGTACAGTCTATCAGGTGATGTCCAAGGATGACAAAGTCCCTCTGAAGTTGTTATCTGGGTTTGGGAGTGAAAGTGAGATGCTCTACTACACATTGTTTCCTGAAGCAGCTATTTGTAAGGGCTGCACTGAAGAAATCTCAAGATCCTTTACCTTCCACCCCTCAGCAGAAAACCTACCAATGCCTTAGAGAAAGGCCTAGTCTCTTCTCAATTGCTTTGAGACTAACCCAAATCTACAGATTAAAAACTGTACTTCAAAGTTTTAAAGAGCAATTAAAAACTCTGCCACAGGGTAATTAGCAAGCATAGGTTAAGAAGAGAAGCTTTGCATTTTAAGGAGAGCCTTAAGGGTTGATCCAGATGAGAGTCAACATACAAAGTTTGCTTCAAGAAAACTGAATGTTATGGAGCATGTGGAATTGGGAGTGGTAAAATTTTGTTATGCGTAGTCAACTTCCAAGACCTTGGGTATTTTTTAAACATCATAAAATGATTTAAAAGGTGATTCTAAAATCTAATATCCCAAGTCTACAGTATTACAACAGCATAGCAACAATCTGGTTTCCCAAAGTTATAGTTTTGATCTCTAAGGGTGGATTAGAACTTGCAGTATCCTAATTTCTAGCTGCAGAGAATAAAGAGGATGACTTAACAAATCCATTACTAAGGCAATGAGCAGATAAACATTGCAGGAGGGAGAGGGGCTCAGAAGCATCTCAAATACCTCACTCCTGAATTTACATGAAGATAAAAGAGAGAGGAAGAGAACCACATTGAGACATGCAAAATTCTGTTACCATAACCAACCTTAATAAAAGTAGTTTTGCACCTGATGTCTGTTTCTTGGTCCTGTATCCCTTGTAGGACTAACACTAACCCAGTTCCTTGCCCGCTATGCCAAACAAGCTCCAAGGCTTGGGAAATAATTTTGGACATCAACAATAACGGTGTCGTCCTAACTGTCGAACCAACAAAACTGAATCCTCAGCAGCAGTATGCAATTTCAAAGAAAGGAATTACTCAAGATGTAAGAGTCATACATACACTTGAACCAATGTGATGCTGCTTTTGTAAGTTTGAAGCTTGAGTGCAACTCAAATCCATATGACAGAAACATCCATAACCAAGATTTCTCAAATTATATTGCCCATCCAATTTAGCTAAGAACATCAACGCTGGTTTCCAGCAATCTACTACAAGACAGAACCAAACGTTAAAACAACTAAACAGCATTTGTTGTCACCAACAGCTCTTAGTTAACACTGTTAAAACGTTTCATGCAGTCTATTTGGGATACTGACACTTTTCCTTTAAATGCCTTTGCTGTATGTTTATACATTTTATCAACAAGTAACCACTAACCAGCAACAGAAAACCTGCTACAGTGACATAAATACAAACATTCTGGTAGGCCCAAATGTTATCTTTATTTCCATAACTTTACTGCCAATGCTATTAAAGGCCCTAAAAATTCTGCCACAGTATGTATCAGCGAATCATTTATGTAATATTTTCCATCATTTACAGAAGTAGCCCGATGCATTTTACATTGGACAAATTATAATTTTATCTTTTAACATAATTTCCCGTGTATTACATCAAGATCAAGATTTCTCAAAGATTAAAGAGAGAACAAATGAACAGTTCCCTAGTCTATCTATGCTATACTTAACTACCATTTCACTAGTAGTCATTATTTTGCCTTCCACATCTGCTTTTACCATGTTCCCTTCTCAACTGCTTTTCTATACATACATATAATGTGCCTCTATTAGGATTTCATTCAGTGGATTTCTTTAAATTACCATATCTTAGCAACCAGTCCAAATTCGTTACAATAAAGTCAATCTACAATTAAGTAGTGCTATTCTTCAAAACACATATAAGAAAGCTATTCAAATTATCTGCACTTTATGCTTTTGTCTAGAAAAGGAGAAATAATGTACTTTAAGCAATCTAGCTGGAATTGTTCAAATTTTTATGATGCTAGATCTAAGCTAAGTAAGCCCAGTGCTTGCTTCTTCTATCCTTGAGGAGTCAATCTTTTCTCTTTTTTTTAATGGCTTATTGTACAAGTTCTTTCTATTTACTCAGGTCATGTTCCTTATAAGATTAAGAGAAAAAGGAATTATTGAATGGTCCATAAATTATATGCCGTAAAACCTATCTCAGGTATACCTACGCAGACACACAGTATGTATGTTTAGAGGCTAAACATCCATTTAAAGTAGAAAGTTTGTTGACTGTAACTGATAGGTCACTTGATAAGAAAGAGAGAAATACTGTATTAAAATTGAATCACAGCGCTTATGTTTACACCTTTAAATCTGCAGTAGCTCCATATTGTAATGTTCAAGTCATTAACATGAATGATTATGGGTCTTGTCTTTAAACAGTTGCCCATTGCCCTAAAGAAAATGTTTATGACCTGAGTAGAATAATTATTTTCTCCTATTAAATATCACTCCTTCAGGCCTGGTTATTGTTGAGTGTAAATGTCCCACTTTATATGCAAATAAAAAGCACCAAGAGTCAAATAAAAAGTTCTGCACACTTCTACTGACAAATTATCTTATTATATTGTGCATTAACAGACAGAGCATCTTGTGGGATGAAATGTTAATAGAGTTCAACATGAGGCTTCAGACTGACTCGCTCCTATTAAATCCCCACTTTTGTTCAAGTACTATACAAATAGTTGATCTCCGAAAGTGGTTTAAACCCCACCAAATCAAATAGTTATCAGTTCCACTGCTTTCAGTGACCTCTCCAAATCACTAACTACACAAGAATTTAGAAAGGGAGTAAACTGGACCTACTATTACTGAAAGGGGGGACGGGTGGGTTCTACAAATGTTTTATGTCTTCCCCAGCAGATACTGGTTGTTTATCTTTCATTTAATTTGGTTGGTTGTTGGTTGTTTATCTTTCATTTAATTTTTAATTTTCTTTAAATTGTCAGGTATTTTTGATTTTCTTTTTTTTTTTAAAGTGATTGCTTCAGAAAGGACAGTTCAGAAATGTTCTAGGGGTCAGTTCATGTAGCAACTAATGAACTCAAGTACGCTGGAAAGACAGGAGTGATTAGGGAGCTGACCAAGAGCTAGTCAGTTTATCAAGATTCCTTATAAAAAAAATCTTCTTCCCAACTGCAAAACAAAGGAATTCCTTCCAGCTATTATTCTGTTGTGGACTGGTATCCAAAGGGACTTTTCAAATTCAAAGGTGTAAAATCGTCTCCTTTAAATCGATATTTCTTTCAGAATCAGAAGCTTAAATCTTGTCATTTTCTGTAACCATTTTCTATCAACGGTTATAATATTCTGAAGGCAGGTGCTTATTATGAGAAAACAACGTATCAGAGTGAACCTTCATAATTAGGAGATTTTCAACATCCCTTTTTTTTTTTAAAAAAAATGATAGTATCCAGTTACCGCATTCTCATTTGAGGGTGGTTTTTTTTAAAGTGCTGTTGGGGAAGTTAAACCACACTTCTAACCATCTGAGCTGAAAGTACACCAATTAACTTCACATGGTTTAGACAGTTTCAGCAAATTGAGGTTTCTTTTTATCTAAAGCTGCATTTCTAAGATAGCCAAATCACAGATGAATCTTTTAAGGAGAATGAACAGAGTACAAAGTGCTGTTGAAAAGTGTGTCAAATTGAGTTGCTGATTGATTAGCAGCCTAGCTTGCTTTTCTATGACAATGCACGGGAGTTCTTCTTGACTAATTCTGGACATTGCTCCTGCTATAACAAGCAATTTGGCAATTTGTGTGGGATTAAATATCAAAGAAAATGATGCAAGGATTGAAACAGTGACAGTTTCCCTATAGTCCTCCACAATACATTTCAGAAAAACCTCTTAGTTCGTAAATACCATACAGTCATAATGACAGGTTTTCATTACCATCTTCTTTTTTCCATTTGCTGCAAATATATGCAGGTAGTCCTTACTCAGAGGCCACAATTGAGACCAATAATTTAGTCGTTAAATGAAGCAGTTGCTAAATGAAATTGTGACTGAGTTTATGATCTTACTTCAGTTTTCCTTTGCTTTGCAGACCTGTGAAGGTCACAAAGGTGAGGATTTCACAGGTCCAAAAAGACAGGACCACCTGTTAAGTTGCAGCACTGAAGATTTATTCAAGCCTATAAACAAGAATCTGATCAACTACAGTTCAGCACTAAATTGGTGCCGAATAAGTGTCGACAAAATTCAGGAGAAGTTGGACTTGGACCATTTGTGGGAACATAATGACTCAAGGCTAATGATACATCTAATTCCACCCCCATCCCCACCCCAGCTCAGCCTGCTCATCTCATACAGGACTGGTTGTACAGTTACTTTTTCAACCCTGTTGTAACTGTGAATGATGGTTAAACAAGGGAATTGGTAAATGAGGATTACCTGTAAACCAACAAGCATGTGACTTAAGAGGTAAAGGGGTATTTTTTTGGTTTTGTATTTTTGCTGTTACTGTCCATTTCCATCAGAAACCAGCTGATCTACTGTTTACCATTTATTAGCTTTAGATGCAGTTTAACCAGATGAGCTGGTAATTACTTGGAAGAAGGAAAACACTTTGAAGATGTGGCAAAGGTGTTCATTGTATTTGAATATATTCACAAGATGGCTGAGATGTACTCACTAGATCATGGGTCTTCAAAGTTGGCCCTTTGATGTCTTGTGGACTTCAACTCCCAGAATTCCTCAGCCAGCGTGCCTGGCTAAGGAATTCTGGGAGTTGAAGTCCACAAGTCATAAAAGGGCCAAGTTTGAAGATCCCTGCATTAGACGTATAATTGTAAAGCTCAGGTGTATTCACATGCATGAGATGTTTAAAAGTGACTTCTCCATCTCTAATAAGACAACTGCATGACGCATCTCATTTGTGTATCAACACAAATATATTCTTTCAGAATCTAAGGTTTCAATTTGTTCAAGGTTCCTATTAATATATGTGTTTTCCTCCCATCATAATATCTCCTTCATAGATTTTATTCAGGCATCCACAGTATAAATGCTTCCCAAGAGATCATGTTACGGTAGAAGAGAAGAATTCTGTTATCAAGTTTCAACTTACCATCTCCAATCTCCACTATCTCCAGCCTATTAAAAGTAGGGAAAGACAAATTAAATGAACAATGAAAACAACTATCTAGATGTTAAAATGCTATTAGATGGTCCCCTTGTGAAATGTGGCCTTTTTAGTGGAAGGATGATCATTTCTTTAAAAAGTTGTCATTAGCAATGAATTTATCTCTATGGTCTCTCGGGTGGAAATGTCTTCTTCTCTTGTTAACAGTCCTTGACAGACAAGGAGGTGACTCTCCATTTTTTGTGATAATGGAAGAATGTGCAGGTGTTATCACCTTAGGGGTTCTGTTTTGTTTTCTTATCTTAACTCCCAAACTGACATCCTATTTCCCTGGAACAGAGGAGACTTCAGCAAAAAATGATTATATGGAATATTAAAAAGAGCATCTTCCTCATACCTGCCAACTTATACTTTAAAATCAAAAAGAAAACCGTTCATGTAGGAATGGCCCATGGCATGCTGATTCAAAACATTCCATCTATAGCATTCCTTCTCTGGAGAGGCATGATTGGCCCTTAAACTGTCAATTTCTAGATGGCAATTGGTTGAATTATTACTGTGGAATGTATCCTGGCATTTATCATTTTCGATGCTATGACTGAATATTTCATTTGTTTCGTATTAATCATTTTTATTGGGTTGTGCACTCTCTTGCTTTCTTTAGAGAGAAAGCATAGAAGTGAAATAAGCAGTATCAGCCTGCCTTGCTGCAAAAGAAAGCAACAATTGTTTTCATGTTGTCATTGTGCTCATTCACACAATGGCGCCCAACCTTTTGGGCACCAGGGACTGGTTCTGTGGAGAGAGGTTTTTTCACGGACCAGAAGGGGTGTGGTTTTGCGTGCTTCCTGCATCCCACCGATGGGGCTTCACTTGTTTGTGCATGTGATATGTTAATGCAGGGGTCCCCAATGCCTGGTCCATGGACCGGGCATTGGGGATCCCTGCATTAACATATCACATAGTTCACTAAGAATATTAGAATGCATAATCAGTGCTGTACTCCTTATAGTTCTAAATGTTTTAATACCAAACATGTTCATACTCAGTGATTTTGCTTTGGCTGACTAATTGAGAATGTGTATTTTTCCATATATCGAATATTTATAATACATAAAACAGGTGGGAAATAAAACAGCATTCTTACCATTTTATAATTTCTTAATTACAGGCTGTTCTCCTTCTCCTTCTTCTCCCTCTTCATCCTCATTTTTATCCTTTTCTCTCTACATAAGACTCACATATCTAAGAAGATCCCATGCCACTTGGCTTCAGGTTGTGCAGACATGACAGAAAATTTCACTGCTGACTTTTGGAGAGCAAAGAAAATTCACCCTTCTAATTTGTTCCTAGAATATTTTTCCAGGTACTGATAAAGTTTATTAAGTTTGTCTCAATTTTCACCTAAAAGCAGTAAGTATCTTTTGTCCGGAAAGATCGTTTTGTGAAATCTTATATTAGTGAAAGAGAAAAAGATACCTTTTAAACAACTCTGGAATAGAAGGGCACAAATGTGTATTAATCTTATCTGAATACTATCTAGTCCGCAACTAACTTTTAGGGTGACATCTATGAGGCTATTCTTTTGAATCAGATGAGCAGCATAAGAGCATGGTTTCATTGCCTCAGTTCCTTTTGCAACCCAAAACATTTAAAAATGTGTATGTAATCTTGGAAGGGAATGCTTCTAAAGTTATTAGATGTTCTGTTAAAACACATGTTGATTTTGATTTTGCTCCAAATGTATTGGATGTTGGATATGCCATCCTCATCTACTAAAGTGTTTCTTTCATTGTGCAGAATAGAAGAAGGATTATCCAGTGTTCTAATTTCAATCTCTGTTTTGCTGCTGCTATATGCATAATAGGATTAACAAGGAACTAGGTAAAGGCCTCTCCCCTCGGGAATGTCTATGTTAATTATCCATAATATTGCTTCCAGTGGCTCCAGTTCTGCTCCTTTAGACATATTGCCAGAGTTATATATTTCATGTAAATTCTTGCTTGATGTTCATGTCTTTCCCTCTGTGCTTTGGCCTGCCTTTCTGTCCTAATTTGCCAGTTCATTGTTTTTAATGAAAATAAAGACACAACAAGCTCCAATTTTTACTACAGAAGCTGAACTGACTGACATGCATGTTTGCTTTGATTCAAATACAAGGGATTGACTGGACTGTTTTGGATGCAAAGTCAACTGGAAATTTCCCATAGTCAACTTGAAACAAAGTTAATAAACTTTATCAGTATCTGTCCAGATCATGTTCATATTTCATCTTAACATTTGCCTTGACCTCAGGAGCACACCTCGTTACCTTTTTTCCGAGCACCTTAAATTTTGCATTCTCTCTCTATCCTGAAATGTAGAGGATTTGTTTTAAAAATACATTGAAACAGATGGACAAGGGTAGCATGGGATGAATCATGCATTTTGGGTTCAGAGAAGATATCATAACAGCATCACAAACATGTGGTAATTTCTTGCACTAGCTTTATATTTTGGACCTACAACTTTTAAAAGTACAATTACAATAAAAGGCGAAAACTTCATAGAAAACTGTTAAATTAAAACAATATTTACCTTTCATTTCATCATTTTTAATGGACCTAATTTCATCCTAGACAACTACACTTTATGGAAAAATAGATACCTAGGGGCAATATATGTACAGAAACTTCTCATACAAGTTAGCCAGTTTTGTGCAGTGGTTCAAGTGTTGACCTATAGTATTACGAGTTCTAGTCCCACCTTAGGTATGAAAGCCAGCTGGCTATCAGTGAGTCATTCTCTCTTAGCCCAACCCACCTCATCAGACTGTTGTGTGGAAAATAGGAGAAGGAAGGAACATTCAGTATGTTTACCACCTCAACTTATTTATAAAATTAATGAAAGTGGGATAAAAACAATATAATACATGAATTAAAAAATTAAAAATCCAATCTAGAAAGATGACACTTGCCCATCACACACTGACAAAGCTGAAAACAAACAAAATTAAAATGCATGAAAGCAAACTATTCCAAGACATGATCCTGGGCAGGTAGAGATGTTTTTTTCTCCCAGCAAGTAAAATAACATGATATGCAAAATATACTTTATTGTGATACAAGCAAAGATACTTTATTCAGAAGGTCACCTAGTATTCATCTTAGAATATTTCCACTCTCAAAAATTGCATAGAAATTGTATCATTACACAAACTCATACATTTAGGAAAATTATATTGTTAAAGACAAGTTGCCTCTTTTCTTTTTTTATCCTTCCTTCCTTCCTTCTCCCTCCCTCTCTCCCCTTTCTTTGAAAATTGAATATTAGACAAAGATATGTACAGAATATGTATTTTAGGGAAATTACCTTCCTTCCTTCCTTCCTTCCTTCCTTCCTTCCTTCCTTCCTTCCTTCCTTCCTTCCTTCCTTCCTTCCTTCCTTCCTTCCTTCCTTCCTGATCAACCCATGACTAGTTTCAGTCCCAATGCAGACTAAATTAAAACTAATTTAATTTTCTAATCCCATATAATATGGTAGAAGATGACAGTGCTTCTCCATCACCTTCTTGTGGCCACTTTGTTCCTGTTTTCATTCTCCTCCTTCTCTGCATAAGAAAGAACAGAAGAAAGAGAAGGTTTTTAGATGACAAGTGGATGGATGGGGGACTTTAGAAGGAGGGGGTTATGTGTGCTGCATACATGAATGGAAGAGAGAAATGAAGCTCCTTTAAGTCTAACTATCAGAGAGGAGTGGGGAAAGGATACTCTGTAGTGACCAAGAACTGGAACTCAGGACTACAGATCTGACATCAGCAAAGGAGAAGCAGATGTACTACCCTTCTTTTTCCATTCTTCCAATTGCCTCAGTGGCTGGATCCTTGTGATGTTCAGTGCCTGAGTTCTCACAATACCTTCAAGGTGTTGGTGGGGTTTAGCATCCTTTGGGAAGAGCAGCACATAAGAGATTTACCTTAGTTCTCAGAGACCTCTGCTTATGCCATTGGTCTCAGGTTAGTCTCAAGGAAGCCATATTGCTGGTGGTCTGCCTTTGTCTTGGGAGCTCACAAGCCATATAGTTGTGAATGCAGTAAGGTTGCCCATACATTCATCTTAACCAGAGCAAAAGGCAACCATTTGGAAGTATAGGAAAAGGAATATTCCTGTCCCCCAAATATTAAAAATGCAGATACTGCTTAGAGAATATAGAAATACTACAGCATTGGCAAACATGTTTTAGAGGACTGTAGAACTTCACATGAATCTCTGTGAATCTCAATGAAATGTCCTTCATTTCTGCTTGTTATAGAGACCTCAGCTAGAGAGAGTTCGCATTGTGGCAGAAAATTGAAAATGGCTTCTCTCTTGCATGGCTGTGATTAGAGAATTCAAGCATGAGCTGCAGGGAATCTTCAAGTACAAACAAACCTATCACCAAATTGCCTTGGAGTTCCCCAAGGAACATTGGGGTGGCCAATCAAGAGATCCTTTGGTGCATGTTAAGGATTCCCCCTCCCGCCAGGCTATGGACTTCCCATGTGTATTGTCAGGAGTTCCACAATACAATAGGATTTAGATTTGGAGGCTCATGTGCTGAAAGTCTTCCAAGCACAGGGTCTTAGTCAACACCATGAGTAATCCTGGAGACACACAATCCGGCACTGTGGTAGTAAAACCAGTGCTGGGAAAGGAGGCATATAAACAGACATTTCCTATACATTATTTGATTTTATTTAAGTGTTAGTCATACAACGTGTTCTTTCCATAGGACCACAGAGATTCATCTTTTGCAAGGATTACGTTAGTTACATTCCTTTGGAACTCAGTGCACTTGACATCAATAAAAAAGAAGATAGAAGTTGTGAAAGAAAGGAGAAAAGAAAAGTTTGCTGATGGCTGTGCTCCTTTTTTTTTAATTCAGCTGTAGATAATAATTAAATCAGCTACAAAAACTATAATAAACTGTAACATCCCTTCCTTCTTTAGAAATAGATGATGAGTGCCATGTCTTTTTTCCAAGAGGCTGATTTCATTGATTTTGATAGAACAGGATGCCATCTATACAAATGTGTACTTCTTTCCAAAGCATGCGTGACTTTTTCTAATCTCCTATCGCCAAGAACAAAATATTACATAAAAAGCAGTCGTGTATTATTACTATGCTTCAAGAGAACACAGGAAATAGGAAACCCATCCATGATTTATTTCAACAACATTCAAAGATTTTGATCAAAGGGATTTTAATTTGTACTAGATTCTATTGAGTGTAATGAATTTCACCAGTGTATCTTTAGAATAGTATTTCAAATCTATCATGGGCTGATGTAAACACACTTAACCAATGAACAGTAATAATGAGATGCCTCCTTATAATCAAGAAGACTTGATTAAGCCAACTATAAAATTACTATTGCTGTGTATTTTAATTAGGAAGTTTAAATTACTTTTTTTTTCTTTTTGTCAGACCTGAATAAATCATCTCAGAACTCTTGGAACATTTTTAGCTTAATGGGCTTGAGTAGCACAGGAGAACTATTCCATAACCAGGTTTATTGATTTTGCTTCCTCTTCTACAGCATACTTCTCTGGACAGCCAAATGTGTGGATTGGCATTACAAGAGCAAAGAAATTGACAGAAAAAAAGGGGGGGATAATTCTTCTGATCCCAAATTGGGGTCCAAATTGGTTCCAATTTCAGATCAATCTTTTTCCTTATGTCCAAAAGTGGCTTTTTCAAAAGACAACTGGACTTATTCTGTTTTGTGCTTGAAGACGTTTCCCTTCTCATCCAAAGAACCTTCTTCAGTTCTGATTGAATGGTGAATGGAAGGATTTATATTCCTTGCAGTCATCTGGTTGTTAGCACTCTTTCTGAGAGTTGTTGAGGTCATTTATCTGTGCACTCAGGGTCATCCTAATAGTGCAAATGGGGGACCTTCTTGGAACTGCTGAAAGGACTGTATTGTAAACAGGAGATAAGTGGTGTCTTATCCCTCTTCCTCTGTTGAAGGAGGCCTCTTTGACCCCTCTTTCAAACCAGTGGTCCTCTCAGTCCAGAATGCGGACTTTGCTCTCCTCAAAGGAGTGATCTTTCAAATGCAGATGGACTGCTGAATCTTGTCCTGATGGGTTTGTTCTCCTCTGTTGTGCCATGTGTTTGTGAAGTGGTTCTTTTGTGAAGTGGTTCTTTTTCCTTAGGGGTCAACAACACTTCTAGTCAAATGATTCACTCACCTTGTTTCAGAATATGAAAGAATGAACGTGCAGGTTGCACATACACATTCTAAAAGTTAACCAAACAGAATCTTTTCTGGTATCTTTCTTGATTATATTTTCTCATTTTTATCCTGAAGACATCCGGTAGCATGTACTGAATGTGGCAATATTATTTTCAATGGAAAAACAATCTGACAGTTTCTTAGCAGGAGAAACTTCTTTCCTTTTTTCCTTCTTTCAGACATGTTTCTAGAATAACAGCCGTAAGTATTTCCACTGACAGATTACATCTTCTATTTTCTGTACCTGCTAGTAGACTTGAAGCATATTATGATTGTGAAAAAAAACCCACTTATCAGACATGAGTGTGTTTACTTGGCTGTATTTTTATTTCTTTCAAGGCCTACATAGGCCATGATCATTATAAGAAATTCTGATTAGGCAAAAAGAGTGCGAAGGAGTTGCAAACTTTTACTGTCTTTGCTCTATCTATTCCAACAGCTGTTTTAGACTTCCTTTCCATTTAGTTCCTTGCCTTATTCCTTAAGCATAAATCTAATATTCTGGCAAATCCTGGTTAGTTTGCCATTGAAAGGTCTTGGGATTCAGGACTCATTGCAGTTAAATCTGCTGAGTACTTCTTACAATTCACCAGCCCCTTCAGTGTCAATCTTGATGGTTTTAATTATGTTCATGACTTTCTTCTCTTTCAGTTTTGCCCACTTTGCAAAATTACGATGATTTCGCATGTAAGACCACATAAGACCTCATAGACATGGTCATAAGACCTTCTCATCTTTCCTGTTACCTTCTCCTGTTGGTATCTATGATTATCACCTTGTTGTTTGTATGTACACTGAGAGCTTATGCACCAGAGACAAATTCCTTGTGTGTCCAATCACATTTGGCCAATAAAGAATATTCTAAAGGCAGGGATAGAAAAAAAATGTTTATTTTAAGCCACTCTAGTGAATAAGAACCAAATTGCATTACCTGAGAACTAGAAGAAGGGAGCTAGTTGGGCTACTTACTCCGAACAAAACTAACTTGTATAAATGTCTTATAAAACACACTCTTGTGAAATTCTTTGGTTTAAGAGTTCATGTCAGTAAATCTCCCAATATTCCAGGCAATAAGAATTACCTCTCTTACTGACCTGGATAAATTTAGGGTGTGGGTTTCTACCTGAAAGATCAGTCCAAAGACAAAGAAATCAGTCCATTTCTTTCAAACAGAAAAAGGCCTATTTTAAGATTCTTCCAGAACATATTTCTCTTTTTCTCTCCCCGATAAATCAAACAAATTCTTGAAAAGGAAACAAATCAAGCACACAAACAATATTAAGAGAACTGAAACTTGTACTTCAGGGTGTTTTTATCCATAACTTGTACTGCCTTTCTTTCTTTTTTCCTTTTGCAGACAATTTAAAAAAAAAAAAGCACGGTTCACATGAAGAAAAAAAATAGACCGAACTCTCAAGAATTTACAAGCCTTCCTCTGATGGGGCAATTGAGAGGAATGAAGAGAGCCGTGCGTTGCTTCCCCATCAATGAGAAGAGTAAGCAGGAAATGCATGACACCTAAAAGTTTACTTCACCAATGTATAGTGTAATTGAAAAGGAGATTAACTGCTGTTATTTAACATTTCTCTGCATCTAAATGCCAAGGATTTTGAGAGGTCTTTAAAGTGAAAATTGCTGCAAAGAGGACCCCAGTGTCATTCAGAATGCGCTTTGAAATATTTCTCTTTCACTTCAACAATTTATCTCCTCTTCGTTTATGCCTCACGATCCAGAACATTTCAAATGAGGCTTTAAATAATACTGAATAGTACAAGCAGCTAAGTTACAAATTACTACATTTTTCAAACTACTTCATAAATGCTGTCAGGAGTGAGGCATTGGAAAAATATCCCCAGGTCCAAAGTGCTCCACCTTCATAATCTGCGGAAGATTCGCCTGGCTCTGCTATTTGATTCAGATTTAAGATTTACCTGAATACTTTGCACTTTTCAATTTGCAGTCACAAGCAGCACTTTCTGGATATTTTTATTTAGGGACTGGAGATTCCATTAAAAAGGGCAAAGCTGAAAATTTCATCTCATTCCCTTTTCCAACTAGAGGCTGGGGAAGATATTTTTGGAAAGTAAAGACATAATTAAGATTGGCAGAGGTATAACATTCCTATCGGAAGGAAGGAGTGCCGCCATTATTTGATGGTTTGCTGCCATTTTTTTTCCTCAGCAATTTTGAGTGCAACGATAATTTTGAGTTCTGGATCCTTTCCTATTCTAAATCCTATCACTTGACATAATCTGGCACATACATGTACAATAACTGTTTGCTCTTTCAGTAGATTTGCTTACTTTAGGTATTTCTTTAACTTTCTCATCTTGTCAATGCACAACAAATTCTCAAGAAGTGAGTCAGCGCCACGTCACAAGGTGTTTTCCACCATTGTGTTGACAAAGTGCCTCTTGTTGAGATGAGGAACACAACTTACTTTGTATGCCCCATAGTCTTCTGCACAAGAGTGTCTCCTCTGGTGTTTGCAGTTGCCAAAGAAGAGGAGCAAACTAGGAGAAAGAAACTGACATAACTGTTTCCTTCCTTCTTAGAAGTTCTTCACAAAGCAGCTTCCAAGAGTTCCTTTGATCCCAGCCTCTCCAAGACTCACACAGCCCACCTATATAAAGTGAACATTTGTTTTTTTTCTCTTCTTCTTTTACAATCAAATATTCACTATTTTAACCCAAGAATGGGTGAACCTTTCCATGCTGATGCCAACACAATGGCGCAGTAGCTTAAGGATAGTGGAACTGCATACAGAAACGGTCTGCACTCCAGAAGTTTGAGCCCAGCTCCATGCCATGAGACAAAGTGAGTTCCTGCCGGTCACTCCCCGGCTCCTGTCTACCCAGCAGTTTGAAAGAGTGCAACATAGCAAGTAAATAAATGGGTACCACCTCGATGGGAAAAAACTAGCTGTGTTCATGTAGGAGGTTGAGGGTTTGGTGAACTGGTATAAGGAAAACAGCCTAGTTTTAAATACTGGAAAAACCAAAGAGATCATTGTCGATTTCAGAAAAGGCAGGCACAGCCACACTCCTCTGTGCATTAATGATTCACCTGTGGAGATGGTTACCAGCATCAAATTCCTGGGTGTGTAGTTAACCAGTAGGCTGGCTTGGTCACTCAACTGCGAGACACTGGTGAAGCAGGCACACAGCAGCGCCTGCATTTTCTGCGTCGCATGAGAAAAGCACATCTTCCTTCCCCTGTCCTTACCTCTTTCTACAGAGGGACAATTGAGAGCATCCTGTCAAAGGGCATCACAGTCTGGTTTGGAAGCATCACTGCTTCAGAAGGAAGGTGGTGCAGAGAGTACTGAGGATGGCTGAAAAGATCATTGGCAGTTCCCTCCCTTCCATCCAGGACATAACACATAAGCGTTACTTGAGCAGGGTTTGCAAGATTGTCTGGGACACTACACATCCTTTTCATGACCTGTTTTCCTTGTTACCTTCTGGAAGGAGGCTTCGTAGTATCTGAAGCAGAACATCCACATTCAGTCACAGCTTTGTTCCATACAGTATTAACCTTGTGAACTCTAAAGCTTCCTCCTTCCGTTATGTATTCAAGATGGACAGTGATTAATATTTATATGTTACTTATATGTAAGGGTGCAGGTCGATACATATGTTGCATATAGTATGTTTTAAATGTGTGTTATGTATGTGTACACTTCGAGAGGAAGCAACTAAATTTCATTTTTAATGTGTGGCGTTGTGCCCACAGGAAAAAAATGACAATAAAGGTTATCTAATCTAATCTAATCCATGTATATGGAGAGCGGAAGCCGATGTTGGACTCGGCCAGACATGAAGCAAGGCGAGGCGAGGTGAGGCGAGGCAAGACTGGTGGAGGAGCCCTGAAGAGCAACCCAAGTGCCACTAGTCAGCTGGTGTAAGCTAGTTTGCCCCCCTGCAGTGCACCAAGGATAGGCATGCAAGTGCTGAAGAGAATGAACTAGAAGTTTAGGCTATCAGGACTGCATTGTGTCTAGCATTTGTAGATTTCCCTGACATTGTATGTCATATGCTAAATAAAACCATTTTATTCTACTGGCAAAGGAAGACCAATTTGTAGTATCCTCTAGTGCTGCCCTTCTGCTATGTTGCCATCTAACACTTCAAGCCATAAAATGCCTCAGCACAAAAGAAAACAGTTCCTTATTGCTTAAGTGACACCCAGTCAGTTTGCTCACTTAATTCAAGACATAAAGTGCCATAATTCGGGATGTTAACTGAAAAACTTAATCTGTTTTTCATACAGCAGCCTTTGGATATTTCCAGGCACTAGGTTGATTAATGCACACTGTCCAGTCCTCATCAAAACATTCTCAGGTATTGCATTTAAAAACCCTTATCTTGCAATTCTTCCTCATGATAAGGATTTTACTATCTGAATGGGTTTAGAGAGGTAATTTGTAAAGCAGATCATTCTGGTAAAGTGGATGAGAGGAAATTGTCTCTAATTATTTCAGTAAATGAGCTTTCTGAGAAACTCAGTAATCAAAAAACACTGTTACGGAAAACAGCTTAAGGGATGGTATTTTTTAAGAAATGCAGTCCATAATCAAGCCATTAAAAGATGATATCTTGTAAACAGCATCTTATCCTTAGTGTGGATGATTACATGTCAGATAAAATAATAGAAAAAGAAAAAAGAAATATGTGTGAGACACATATATGCATCATTTAAATGACTGTGATAATTTTTCTCCCTTTTGAAATCAATATGTTTAGGATAAATCAACATTTTTTTGCATTTATAATTTTTACACATTTGCATTTGCATTAATTTATTTTTAAAACATAGGCATCTGCAGAGGGGAATGGATGAGATATGCATCATGACACAAAAAAGCATGATTTACATTTTTACAATAGATTTTTGGATGCAAATTCATCAGGGTAGAGTTCGTGTCATGATGTCACCATACCTACATTGTCATTTTGGTGTAATCTTTTTTTTTTTTTTGCCGCAGATGCCTATGATTATAAATGTAAATAGTTCCTCCAGATAAAATACTGTCTTTCTCTACCACAAAAATTGCCCAATTTAAGTAAATCAGATACTTTACAACATAAAAAGGGAAAAGCCTTGAATGAGGTCCAGTAGTTTTCATTTAAATATGTCCATTGGGTGTTGTATTTGTAGCTCACTGAGATGTAAGGTTATATCTGATAACATGCAAATGCTGATAGCATGTCTGAACATGTTTGCCTCTTTGCTACATGGTTTCCATAATCGTTTTCAGAGTCCCATTAGTCACTCCCAACCCAAAAAAATTACAGAATGTCAGAAACTGGATACAGAAAAATGCCCAGATTTGCTCAGTGGGATCCATAGTTATTTGTTTTATCATACTCTTTGATACTGTGTTGGTGTACACTTCTTGAATGGATGGGTAACATAGGTTAGTCATTGATTGTATTTTACCTGTTTCCTTTACACATACAGATAGTTCTTGACTTACAACCACAACTGTGTCCAAAATTTCTGCTGCTAAGCAAGACAATTGTTGAGTGAATTTTGTCTCATTTTACAACCTTTCTTGCCACAATTGTTAAGTGAATCACTGCAATTGTTAAGTTAGTAACACGATTGTTAAGTGAATGTGGCTGGTGAGTTCTTGTACCGCTTGTCAGAAGGAAGCAAAAGGTGATCACATGATCCTGGGATATTGCAACCGTCATAAATATAAGTCAGTAGCCAACCATCTGAATTTTAATCGCATGACCATAGGGATATGGCAATGGTCATGTGAAAAATTGTCATAGGTCACTTTTTTCAGTTGGTCACCAGAACCAAAAGTTTATTCTTCCAGGCTTTTGGGCTTGTGCTGGAACCATCCTCAATCCTCTCTCTCTCTCTCTCTCTCTCTCTCTCTCTCTCTCTCTCTCTCTCTCTCTCTCTCTCTCTCTCTCTCTCTCTCTCTCTCTCTCTCTCTCTCTCTCTCTCTCTCTCTCTCTCTCTCTCTCTCTCTCTCTCTCTCTCTCTCTCTCTCTCTCTCTCTCTCTCTCTCTCTCTCTCTCTCTCTCTCTCTCTCTCTCTCTCTCTCGGCTGTTTTACACTTTCTACACTACATATTCTACACTATAGTGCAGTGCCTGAGGATCAGCTTCAGTATGAGCCCAGAAGCTTGGAAGAATAAACCTTTGGTTCGGTGACTGACTCAGACTGGATCTTGCAACATTATATTATATATACTTTCATTCACTTTTTAAAGTGCCATTGTAACTTTGAATAGTCACTAAATGAATTATTGAAAGTCGAGGACTATCTGGATGAGTATTTTAACCTCCCATTTATCACAAAATAGGATAAATCAGGATCTTCTTTGATCCCTTTGATTCTCTTTCTAACTGCTTCTTGTTGCAGAGAAGTTATTGCTCCTTACTTTCTAATATTGTTTTCAATCCAATGGCTCACAAATCTGAGAGTAATCCAAATTAATGCAGGGAGACTAGAACTCTCAGCAAGAGCCATGGTGGTGCAGTGGTCAGAGTGCAGTACTGTAGGTTAATTCTGCCGACTGCCAGCAGTTTGATTCTCATTGGCTCAAGGTTGACTCAGCCTTCCATCCTTCCAAATTCGGTCCAAATGAGGACCCAGGCTGACTCTGCAAACTTCTTAGAAAGGGTTGTAAAGCACTATGGAGCAGTATAAAAGTCTAAGCGCTATGGCTATTGCTATTCCATCCAAGTCATACATGATAGCAGTACAAGAACTCACCAGCCTACATTCATAGACTAGAATGGTAAAAATAGCAAGATGGGCTATACGCAATCTTTTGTAAATGCTGCCTGCATCTTGCGGGTGAGGCTTTGCTTGTTTTTGCAGACCGGTTGCTGGCATGTTGTGACCCGGTACTAGTCCATGGACTGGGGGTTGGGGACCCCTGGCTTAGGACATTTTCCACCATGCTTATGTTCTACAGGTAGTCCTTGTTTAGCAACTGATTTGTTCAGCGACCGTTTGCAGGTATGGTGGTGTTGAAAGTGTAACTCTGTGATCAGTCCTCACATTTACAACCTTTGCATGTCTGTAAAGCAAAGGAATGCTGAAGTACAATCCTAAAATCGTGATGTTTCATTCAGCAACTGATTTGCTTAATGAGTTGCTGGTCACAATTATGCTCGCTAAATGAAGGTTAGCTGTAGTACTCAGTTCAGAGATAAGCTTCCAAACACATATGCATAAAATGACATTAACAGATTTTATTCCTAGTAAATCTCATGGAAGAAATTGGAATATATTTCTGAACCATCCCACCCGAGATTCCAAATATTCTCCAGGTATTTTTTTAATTATTATTTTAGCTAAATCCACATCCATGATCAGAATCTCAGTGAATTGCTCTGCGTCTGCTGATAGAATTGCAGATAATTTCTCTTTGGACTAAGGAGAAGTCAGAATTTTTCATCATCCTTTAATTTCTTGAACTTTCCTCAAATCTGCTCTATATAATGAGAAAGAGGACCATCTGTACAGAGGAGAAGAGAGACATGGGTTTTTGCAATATGTATCCTAATTAGTGTTGTGAGTGTCCCTAGACCAGCTTGGGAAGTATCAGAGGATGAGGATCAGCAGCCAGGCCCCTCTGGGTGTTTTCCCCTCCCGGCAGCCGAGGAAGAGCAGCCAGGCCCCTCTGGGTATTTTCCCCTCCCGGCAGCTGAGCCAGACAGGGAGGAGGTTTACAGGCAGTCTGGGTCAGATTCACAAAGTGAGGGGTCAGATTTGGATCAAGAAGATAGATGGCTTGATCCGAGATTCCGAAGGTTTGATAAATGAAGGTGTCAGTTAAGTGGAAAAAGGAAGTAATGGGGGGAAGTGACGTATCGGACACTATATTAGAAGGGGACAGAGAGACTACACCTTTGTCACGAGCAACGTTAATCAAGGAGTAGCCTGATATCTGGAGCCGTGCGTTTGAATTCAGTCTTCTGATGTTTTGGAAATCTACGGGAGAATAATGAGGTCTTGGACAATGTGATAAAGAAAGAGTGAGTTAATTGGAAGGTGTGGAAGGAGCATGTTTTAATCTAAATGTAAATAAATGAGACTTGGCTGTTTCTGCCAGCAAAATGCCAGCAGCGTGCTTTGAAGTGACTTCTTTTGAAATGTGTTAAATAAACCTCTTAAAGACATATTTATGTGGATTTTAATGAGCTGAGAGGGGCCAGACAGAACAATTAGTTACCATTTTTTTTCCGAATTAAGCATCACTAAAACAAAAGATGATGAACTCCAGCATCAATTACCTCTTGGTAAAGATAGTAAAATGGCAATGATTTTTTTATTGATCTATACAATCCTATCCCAATGTTCCATAAGTATGCCCAACAGTTGCAGCCAAAGAGGAAATGCAATAGTTCTATGTTGACATTCAAAAAGTGCTCCAGCAAATGCCAAAAAGAAATGTAATATACATCATGTAAGATTTTAACAGAAAAATGGAGACAAAGTAGAAGCAGAAATCATCAGTAGATTTGGTTTGTTTGGTTGACATGTTTAACTGTTTTCGCTATGAATTGAGTTTTGTAATCAACTTAGAATCCACTGGAGTGGCTGGCCCTAAGCAACATAATTAAAGGAAAAAAAAATCAGCTAAGGATCACCAATACATGATATATGTAACCCAAATGTTGCTTGCACAATTAACATCTCCAGATGGATTGTCCCACAACCAAATTGATTATGTTTTATGCATAAGTGATGGAAACCATAGTTAGTTCTTTTACATTTTACCTGATGCAGACAATGACTTGGGTTATTTATTACCTGTTTCAAATCTGAATTCGGAAATACCAAAAATAATACAGCATTCAGGAAATAGGATTTCAACTAAATATTACATGCAATCAAGGAACAGACTTGGCTTCATCAATAATCATAGGATCTCCTGCTTGGGCAGTGGGGGCTGGGCTGGAAGACTTCCAAGGTCCCTTCCAGCTCTATTCTGATTAAATGAAAAAATGTATCAAAGAAACAGCCCAGAAACGCATCCCATACCCCCCCCCCCAAAATAGGTACGAGTTACAAATATAATTACTGGAATTAGCAAAGAACTGAAAGGAAAAAATAGAAAAAGACGTATTAGAGATCTTTTTCCTTAATAAAAATTATCACATACTATTCACTGCATGTAAAAGAACAAGATGGTCAAAGATGAGAAAAAAACTGAATGATCAGAAGCAAATCAAAACTAGATGGAATGGTTACTGAAGAATTGTGTGATTAGGAATGTTCTTCGATCACTTAAGTAACAGAAATCTGAAGCAGAAAGATATATTGGAAGATGCAGTAACATGCCATTTTAATATCAAGGGTAGAATAATAAAAGCTATTGTTTTTTTCTATAACTATTCATACCTATGAAAGTTGGACAGTTTAAAAAAGCAAATAAAAGATGGTTATTGTATATACCTTGGACAGCAAAAATAAAGAACCAAAAGATTTTAGAACACATCAAACCAGAAATATCACTGGAAGCTAAAATTACCAACCCGAGGCTTATTTTGGTGATGCCACATGTTTATATTGCTAGAAATGGGGAGAGAAACTGGGAAATGAGGCCAACAAACAAGCAAGCAAACAAACAAACCATAATAGACACAATAGACAAATAGATACTATTCTACATAACTTATTGGGTCTAATCGGAATATAACATTTACAAAACTCTTTTGCAAGTTACTTCTATTAAATGTCTTGTTATATTTGAATAGCTTTGTTGCAAGTCCTAAAGAACTAGTGTACAGATCCCTTAATGTATAAATCTGACTCTATTGTAGAATTATCTTATCACTGAAATCATTTGTGTACACACTGGGGTAAAAAAATCTCCATACTCTCAAGTGCTTATAACCACATCTGGTGAATTTATTCATATAATTCATGCACTAGTAAAAGCAGAAAAGCAAAACAAAGGCACAGTTTAGATAAATATGTCCTTCCAATCCAGTTGGCAGAAGTTACAAATTTGAGCTGATGTCCAGTGACAGAAATGTAGAGAGCAATTTTATGATATTAAACACACATGAAAGAAACTATTAAGTATGCTTTATGCACTTGCAATACATTTATAAATAGGATCAGGTAGAAATAATACACATTAAATTACATTGAAATAATAAAAACAACATTATGGATTGTTTTTTCTTTAAAACCCAATTTTTTTTGTCTGCATACGACAGTGAAGAACACTAGTCACAAACAGGTTCATACTAACTTGTGCTGAAAAATCTTGCTCAGAGCTGTGTAGTCACTCCCTTAGTATTCCATTTTCCCAATAAAACACAAAATCTTTAAAGCTGCCAAAGCAGGGAAGAACTGGTTTTCACATAGTAATTCTTTTTTTTTTATAAAATAGTTGTAGCTGATCTTTAAAAGCAAGATGTTTTCATAGATGGTTCAATATTATCTGTACCCATGTCCCTCTAATAAATATTATCGCTATCTTTCTTTCTTAACCTTCTTTTATACCCAAGATCTAAGTCTGCAGTTATTCCTTTTTTGCTAAACATGAGACAACTTCCTTCAACAATACAACACAATGAACTTTTTTCTTTCCAGGACTTTCCCACAAATGCAGGCTCTCCTTTTTTCCAGATCAACATAGTATTGATCCATTGGTTGTGAAAAGAATTGACTGACTGGCTTGTCATACAAGCTTGATTTTGTGGGCTGAGAGAGAGAATAACTGGCCCCAAGTCACCCAGCCAGACTTTCATGCCTAAGGCAGGACTAGAACTCTCAATCTCCTGCTTTTCTAGCCTGCTGTCTTAACCGCTGGATCATAAATATTAGCAGAAGCAATTGTTGCAGCTGATTAACTAAGAAATATGATGGATAAAACCATGCCATGCTAAAAGAAAGATTGGTAATACATCAAATGCACTTGCTATTTTTTTAAAGATTCTCAGGCTAGGTGACAGCAGCAAGCTAAGCTTGATCTTGAAAATATTTTGGGTTATCTTGGGCAGTGGTTGGACTAGAAGACCTCCAAGGTCACTTCCAACCCTATGGTTGATCTTCTGTGTGCAACTTCATTTCTGACTCAATAGGTTTGGATAGAATAGAATAGAGTAGAGTAGAGTAGAGTAGAGTAGAGTAGAATAGAGTAGAGTAGAGTAGAGTAGAGTAGAGTAGAGTAGAGTAGAGTAGAATATAGAATAGAATATAAAATAGAATAGAATATAATATAGAATAGAATAGAATAGAATATAGAATAGAATAGAATATAGAATAGAATAGAATATAGAATAGAATAGAATAGAATAGAATAGAATAGAATAGAATAGAATAGAATAGAATAGAATAGAATAGAATACTTTATTTAGCCAAGTGTGATTAGACACACAAGGAATTTGTCTCAGGAGCAGAATCTGTCAATGTGTTCATAATTTTTTGATCATCTCACTACATTATAAATATTAGTTTTTAACTGATCAGAAGTTGAATTGATAAAACATAATATGGTGAAATTCAAGAAAAGAAGGCGAGTTAAACATTGTGCTGCATGTGACTAACATCAGTACCACATCCCAGCTGGGCATTATACAGCATAGCCGAATGAACTGAACTGAACAGTCAGAACTGAAGAAGCTTGTTGGATGAGAAATGAAACGTCTTCAAGCAAAAACAAATCACAGGTACCTTTGAAAAAACACCTTTGAGACAGCCATGACCTGGATGACTGAGACTCTCCATAGAGATACAGCTGAATGAGGTACCATCAATTGTCTGGAAAAATAAATGATTGTAGCTATTAAAATTTAAAAAAAAAAAGTTGGCATTCATGTGCCCATATATCAAACATGGAAGCAATATGCATGCTCCAGCTGCATTCAAATATACACATCCCGACATAAGAGCAAATCTAATGAAAGGAAGAAATATGTTAATATTAGGCATGGATTTTCTACAAACGTGGTCCATAACTCATTGCTTTTGCTTCTGATGTCTCGCTCTGGTTCTAAATAATCTGTAAGACTTCTTCTAAAAGTTCATATTTATTTTGGAAGGTAGAACATCAAAGCTGTATTAGAATCTATCATATTTAACTGATACTTTACTTAATTTGATTATAACCCAAGAATTTTAAAAAGTTTAAGAATTCTAGATATGGAATCTTTGGATACAGTGTTTTGATACATTATTGTAGATGTATAGTGGTTTTGAAAATATGGCATATGTTTAATTCAGGGAAAAGAATAGCATTCTGCTCTACCTAGCATGTGACAAACATCCCATTCAAGCATGAAACAAAGACCACTAGACTAGCTTTCAGACCTTGGAAACCTAACGGAGCACAACTGTTAATGCATCTGGTGATTCCAGCTAGGCTGCCATTGTGAAGCTGAGTCCATGTCCGTTTCTTCCCTATGTCTGGCAGCCAGCTGGTTGTCCAGATGGAGTCCCAGCAAATGATGATAGCCAGATGACCATTACTACCTTGGATGATGCATTTGGAAAGGTCAAAGGGCTTCGGTTGCCATTAATAATAGGAAGACTTCAGCTACAGGGGGCCTATTGCAAGTTGGCAATAAAACATGCAAATATTTTACAAAGCTATTGTCTAGGGTTTTTTTTTTTTTGAAACATCAACAGCCGAATCTGGAAAGATTTATTTACTGCCATAATTATTTATTTAAACTATCCATTCATTTTTTTTGTCCAGAGGTAAATTTTCAGCGCAATCCCTGATGTAACATTCAAAATAACAATTTTTATTCTTTCATAGATTTCATAGCATTTTTCTCTTTCCTATTTTCTCCATTAATTCATAAATCTTTTAAACATTTAAGTGGTCAGATTGGGTTTGTAGGCATAGGTGGCTGTAGAATATTTGCAGAAAAATCTTCAAGTTGTTACAAATCTTGACTATAGCAAGATTATCTGTAGCCATAGCATCCTGCATGAGAGAGGTTGGTTTTTATTCTAATATAAAAACATTTAGCCTGGGGATAAAAAAAAAATAGCAAGCAAAGGTGTTTGTTCATTTCATAACAGTATTAATGAGTCAGGGTCAATATACTGTTATTGTTATTCCTTACTTTTTTTTAACATTTCTCATTTTTTTCATTTCTGAGAATTTCTGAATTCTCAATTTCTGAGAATATTTTTAAGGTAAGGAAAACAAAATACTGCATTAAAATATTTCCACAGCCTGGTTTTGTTAAACAGGCTAACTTTATGTTTATATCATGACAAAAAAATAAACATTCACACATAGGACAATACTTAGAAATGCAACAATATAAAATTGGCTTTAGAGAACAGTTCTTTGTCGGTTACATGTCTGTAACTGGAACTTATCTCCACCAACTGACCAGGGTCCTGAAACTTAAGAGGCTTTCATTTCAGTTAAAGATTCTTACTTTCAATTAACATCAGATCTGTGGTGGTGCACTGGTTAGAATGCAGTATTGTACGCTGACTCTGCCTACAGCCAGGAGTTCAATTCTGACTGGCTCAAGGTTGACTCAGCCTTCCATCCTTCCGAAGTCATTAAAATGGGGGCCCAGATTGTTGGAGGCCATATGCTGACACTGTAAACTGCCCAGAGAGTGCTGCAAAGCACTATGAAGTAGTATATAAGTTGAAGTGCTGTTGTTAACATCATGACATCTATATACAAAATAATGCCCCACTTCTGCTCTGCCCAGTTGAAACACAATCTAGGATTTTGGCTCCATCACTGACCTTTAGCAGATATTAAATAATTGCACCTAACAATAATTTTGTAGAAGGAAATATGGAGGGCTTAGAAATCAGTTCAGTCCGATCCAATTGTTTTCCTACCCTGGAATTCTGGAATGCTGTTATAAAGAGAAGCTTCTCTAGTTTCAAGTTAATTAATTATAAATGTTTTCCTGGGATAATGATTAAACTTTAGCAATCGGCATACCACTTAATGGCTACAAAAGAAAAGGAATTTTGTGTGATTTTACTTATTAAAATGCATATTTATTGAGATCACAATCTTTCCATAGCTATGATAAATATAATTTGATATCCCTTCTCTGTTTAGGGATTATTGCAGATTAAAGATTTAAACTAACTGTCATTGCTAAATGTACAAAAGATAGAGCTATTATTTGTCCACAAACACTATTCACTAGTTCTGGGTAGATTTTATAGAAGTTTATTTTTTTCCTTTTTGAAATCTGTCTAGGTCAGGAAGAAAATGCATTTCAGCACTGGAGTTTGGCTGCCAAATTTAAACAAAGCCAAACTTCGACAGCATTATCTTTTAATTATGAAAAGCTCTTTCTCCTGCCAGTGTTTGGTTTATATATAGTTATTATATATACAATAACTAACAGACAGCAAACACAGTAAGAAGGGGAATGTGATATCTGATGACAAGCAAGACAACTGTCTGAAAAACAAATCATTTAAGACTTTCGTTTCAAAATATCTTTCCCCCCAGCCACTAAAATTTACTTGTTTACAGATCAGTATCAAACATTACCCTTTGTTTACTTAAATTATTTAATGTAGTTGTACAACTAAATATTTGCTGTGCCCAGAGAGGAGCAAATTAAACCTGGTTTGTTTTGTTCAGGAGCCAAATTCAATAAAACATGATCCAACTCTCTTGCACGGTAGCCAGACCAAGGTCACAGAGGATATAAAAGATTATAGGATTTGAGAAAAGCAAATGCTAATTTTCCCTTAACTTGTGCTTCTTTTAATCTGCATTGTCAAACCCAGTTCCCAAAAGTGTGAATATATGCTGAGCCTAAAGAAGTCTTTGCATCTACTGTGAACTAGTCTGATCCAATTAGATGGAATTAGAATTTAAATAAGATATTCTAAACTCATCATCATTCTTGCTTAGTGTAAAATGACATTTTTTTCTTAGAACAAAACCAAATATTTTCTGTTCAAACTTATGCATACTGAATGTAACTGAGTCACCTAATGTGTCCATTAGTGTGGAAGTCTTCTTTATCATATTGACAAGGTGGGTTTGTTGATGTCTTTATTATGTACGCTTCTTATAGGTCACTCCAATCAACTGACTCTGAACGGTCTACAACAGTGATGGAGAAACTTTTAGAGACCAAGTGCCCAAACTGCAACCCAAAACCCACTTATGCATCATCGGGTGTCGGGTGGGTGTGGCCCATTGTGTGGGCGTGGCTGCGATGGTAACGGCAGACTGGGTGGGACTAAAAAGCTCAATCAATCAATTCCAACTTTGCAAGATCTTTTTTTCCCCACAAGAAGTTGAAATTGACTGATTAAACCTTTTTTTTTTTGCACACGGTGGTGGAGGCCTAAAGTGAAAAGGTTTTATAAAACTCAGCTGAAGGCCTAGGACTGGGGCGATGGTGCACATGCCCACAGAGAGGGCTCTGAGTGCCGCCTCTGACACCCATGCCATAGGTCCATCACCACTGGTCTACAACATTCCAAATCTATAATTTGGAATTAAAAATAAAATAACTACCTAAAATCTGGAAATGAACATTCAAGATGCAAATAAAATCAATTCATTTTCCTTTGGGGTAGTCACAGCAGCCTTGTCCCAAGGCTTCATCTCTCTAATTTCCTGATTGGTGCATACAGGAAAGGGGGTGAGGCCACCAAGTACTACCTTTCAGTGTATCGTTTTTTTATACTTAAAACGGTCATTAGGGCAGAGAACCAGTTGTTAAATTATTTGAATCCCACCACTGGCTAAAACTCATCAGCTGGCAAACAGTCCCCTGCAATTTCAGTGCTGATCTGAGTTCTGACAGACACAAACAACCAGGCTCACATGTGTACAGTTCAAACTAGCTATTTTATTGTTCTAAATCTTGTGTTTATGTAAGGAGTTCAGACTAATTCCCCGTTTGATTCCTCCTTCCAACTGGGATAATTGGTCTCCAATAGATAGAGACCTACAGCTTTAGTCGAAGCCTTTTCCAAAACTTGTCCCAGGCTTTACTGCTCACTTAGGCAGATTTATCCAAAAGTTTCTCCTCTAAGTTGCATTCAAGCATTTAAGAGTCAAGGATCCCTATGAAATTTATTTTAAAATAAATATTAATGGAATATGTGAGATGGCGGCACTAGACAACTTTACTTGATCCTCAGAAACCAGAACAGGGTTGGAGCTGTATGTCTGTGGAGAGTCTTATCAGAAATAAAAAAAGCTTCTTGGATGAGAAGTGAAATATTTTCAAAGGAAAAAAAACCCAAGAAAGTCCCGCTGCCTTTTGGAAGAAGCACCTTTGAGACAGGGTTGAAACTTGTTCTTGGATGAGAGACTACCAGGAAATCCTAGGACTGGGAAGATGACAGCAAAAGCAAATTGATTCCATACTGTCAAGAAAACAAAATGAAAAAATCCATACAGTCACCAGGAGTCAAGCTCGCTATGAAGGGTGCTTTAAGTTCATATATAAATATAGCTCCATAACCTCTGAAGTTCAGAGCACCTTACATTTTGCATTTCATCTCTCCCTCCCTCCCTCCCTCCCTCCCTCCTCTCTCTCTCTCTCTCTCTCTCTCTCTCTCTCTCTCTCTCTCTCTCTCTCTCTCTCTCTCTCTCTCTCTCTCTCTGTGTGTGTGTGTGTGTGTGTGTCTGTGTGTGTCTGTGTGTCTGTGAACACATGACTGATAATGAACACTTATCAGCATCTGTGACTCTCCTGGGCATGTCTAAAACATACATTAGTACATACTTCTGTGCTACATTCATCGTTATATGTTTATGTCCTCAAGTTCAAAATAATATCAGTGAATAAAGTGACTATATGGGGTCCATCGTAGAATGCAACAAATCCAAATTGATTTGTTCCATATTCTGCCCTGGAAGATGTATTTACAAGATATTCTGTATGAAAGTGTTGAGGAAGAGAGAAGAACCGGAAAGAAAATTCCCCATAAAGATTTGTGCTGATCAATTTTCTAAAATGCAGATTTGGGAAGTTCCTCCCCCCTCCTTGCTATCCCTGATTTATGTTGAGGAGCATATGGCCATTATTATTGTGAGCACTGTCAATGTAACAGATGTGATCCAACACTGGTCATTTGCCATTCAATTACCATGACACCATCCTCAGCTCCCCCTTGACCCATAGGAGTTAAGATTCAGAGCCTTTCCTCACATGAGGAATGCCCCAGATGAATAGCAGGTCCATATCAGGAAAAAGGTGCCTTTTGCAAAGTGATCCTCAGGAAGGTTAACAGCGTTATCCCAGATGGTGGCTTTGCTGGGCATGTGTAGAACATAAAGAAGCTGATCTGATCACTATGCCCTTTTCTAGACATATGTTCCATATTATTAAAGTATTTGTCATGTTTGAAGTGCCTTTTGGACTTTCGTGCTGCTGCAGTGAAATCTGTCCTATATTCTAAACATTCAGGGTTAAAATAAGGCAGCTTTTTGCTAAACCTACAGTACTCTGGGGAGGGCGTATATAATAGATGTGCTATTTTATACAATGAATTTAACTATTTGAAATCCATGTAGTCTGAAACTTGTGATAGTTTTGCCTTTTACTCTCTGCTGTCATTCATTCCCACATCAATTCACCTAACTGAAACAGTTTTCTGCCTTTCAATTTAAATCAAATCTAGAATTTGATGGGAGAAACCTGCAATCATTGTTTGTATATTATAGCTTATTTTATATGTAAAGTGGATAATTATGGCTTATACCACAGATGATGATTAAACACAACATGGCATAATGCGACATGTGGCACTGTGTAGAATAATTTTGTAGATGAAGGCACATGTCAAATGAATGCCTTAATCCAAAATAAATTTTAGAAATACGTTTTTATGAAATATGTTAGTTGTATACACCAATGTTTTCTTGTTAATCTTAAATTAATACTGGCTTCATAAACATTCCAGACCTTAGCATATATCTTCAGATATCTCTTATTTCTCCTGCCCTCAAAATGTAGTAAAAAAATAAAACTTAACAAATAAGAATTGAACAGATATCTTGTTTCACGTTCATAATACATTAGAGTATTGTCAAAGCTGCACACAGAACTAAAAGTTTAACAAAGATTTGCATTCTTCCTTATTTTCCCATTGGATTCCCCCATGTTTAACACATAATGGAGTTTTTGTATTTTTTTTTCTTTTTTAAAAAGAAGACTTATGTTGAAATTCATTGTTCAGGCTAAATGATAGCTCCATCAGAAACCAAGAGCTGCATTTTAAAAAATGAAACTGAGTCACTGAATACAGTTTTCAACACAGGAGCCTCCCCCAGTCTATTATTGAAGGCTTATCATTCGCCTTCCCCTGTTAGAAGCTGGAAGAGTCACAAAACAAAGACACATTCTTGGATGACAGTGAGGTTGGCAGTCACCACATTGTTTCTTCTCTCTCTCTCTCATTCTCTCTCTCTTTTTCATATTAAGTCTCCAGATCATGGGAGCCCATGGCAAGCTCTGACAACTGTTCTTATTTACTCAAATCTCTAGAAATACCGCAAAGTAATTTAAGACAGCATGCCTTAACTGTCACAATAAACAGGATGACAAAGTAACACCCAGTCTGGTTAAGATATTATGCAATGTACATAGATTATATTATACAAAATGGCAATAATATACAGAGCCAACCTTATGTAGGGTTTATTCAGAAGTTGAAAGAGGCTTATTCCTATTTGCAAGGCATTGTAATCTCAAACAGCTATAGATGTTGTAGCAGCAACAATGTTGTAGCATTGTTAGAGAGCCAGTCTGGGATAGCGGTTGAGATGCTGACCTAGGAACCAGGAGCTGGTGAGTTCTAGATCTGCCATAGGCAGGAAAGTCTTCTTGGTGACTTTGGACCAGTCACTCTTAGCCCTACCCACCTCACAGAGCTGTTGTCATGAGAAAAAAATTGGAGGAAAGAGCATTAAGTATATTGCTTGACTTATACAAAATAAAAGTGAGATATACGTCTACTAATTGAGTCAAAGGGTTTTGGGCCTGCTATTATTTATTTTAATTTTATCAACAATATCAATTATTACAAAGTCTAATATATCTTTTATGGCATGAGCTTCTAGATTACTTCATTACTTCAATCCTCTGTTCATTCATGGAACCGGAAGTCATGCCATATGGAATCATAGTTCTTGCCATACTGAAGTAAAGGATGTCTGTTTGTCTGTCTGTCTGCCTCTCTGTCCATATCCCCACTCAGATACCGTAATATCAGATAATAGCACCTTTTTAGAAGCAGTAGTGTATGACATATGTTGTCCCTGCCTCAAATCCACCTCAAAACTGCTTTAGTTCCTCTGGAGTTGGTTTGGTGGAATAAATGACTAGAAGACAAAATAGCCTTTGATGAAGCAAGAACTCCAGAAACTAACTCTTTAGAGCAAATTGAGCCAATTTTTATTGCATTGTGTGGCTGAAGACTCTAAATATATTTTCTTAATGTTACACCTTTGTCACATAATTATGGCACCAACATATTTTAAGAGGGGGTGAGTAAACGCCAGCCTTTTATTGAGGAAACATCAATTTCATTTCATTTGCATAACAGTTTCTCTGGCAAATGAGGTGGTAAACTATAATTTCTAACTGTAGCCTTGAGTTGTTCAGTCATTGCTCATCTCCCAAATTCTTTCCTTTATCATCTAGTATTTGGCATACAAATAAACAACCCTACTTTGTATTTTATCCTATAACGCATAATTCATAGAAATATCACATAATCGTTTGTCCTTTGGAAAGCCAAAATTGCTTTTGTGACCAAAATGCAGTGATACCTTTTAAATATAATCGATATGACATGGAAATGTTCTGTCTTGGGTTTATTTGGCTGGCATGTTGTTAAAAAGTGAGGTTTTATAGATGCAGGCAACAATGAAGGTTTATAACACAAAATTGTTATTCTCGTCTCCTGTGGTTTAAAAGCTGGCAGTTCCCCAACTAATGACAATTTAGGATTAATGGCAATTGCAGTATAAGGCATTTCTTCAGACTGTTTCCTTCTTTCTCGATAGAAATCACTCTAGTATTAGCATTAGTACATTTAGAATCAAAGTAGATGATTGGCCTATCCAATATTATGGACAAACATATGCATCACATTAAGCCATGGTTTATGGAATAAATCACAGTGAAATGGTTAAATTTACATGCTCAGATACATTATATTCTAAACTAGCATAAGATGTGACTTATTCTGTAATTTTTATTCCCAAAGGAAATGAGTCAAATAATAGCTGGGCTTTAAATAAGTTTACTGCTTGGATCTAGAAGTGCATGAACTCTGCAAATGTACGAGGCAAAGATTCAACCCTAATATTATAATCCAAATTATTGAGTATATTTTCCACAAAAGAGGTTACAGGGAGTTCTAGATTCAAGTTTCCTTTATTAGTTCCATAACTGAAGCATCTTATTTATTTATCTGGTAATTTTGCAGTTGAACCAAGGAGGACTTGCCCATTGCCCTTCCTCTGAATAGTCTGTCCAATTCCTTTCTTTATCCTTATGTTCCTCTACTCTGTCCTCCCATCTAGGTTACCATCACATCCATCATTGTCCTCTCAGCTTTTAATAGCTATTATTCTTTGATTGCCTCATATACTCCCTGCTGTAGGGAAAAATCTGATCGAGCTATTTTCACTACCCTCTGATTCTCTCACTCCTTTATACTCCCTAGTGCAGCAGTTCTCAACCTTTTTTAGGTCGCGACCCCAATCTGTTAAGCACCGTGCATGCGCAGTGCTACCTCCTGCGCCGTGAATGCGCGGTGCTGCCTCCTGCACCGCGCATGTGTGGTGCTGCCCCCTGCGCCGGCCGAGGCGTAGGCTGCTGCCCGTTTGGGGCGGCGGCAGGCAGGCCCAGGTGCTCCTGGGCAGCTGCGGCAGCGACGGCGCAGGGTGAACACGGGCTGGCCCACCAGCTGGCCCAGCCCAAGTGAGGTAAGCCACCCGCCGGGCCCCACGCATGCCAAAAACTCTCCCTCCACCCGCCGCTGCCCCGCTAGCCTTACCTTCACTGCCGCCCATTTGGGGCAGTGGCAGGCAGGCCCAGGCACTCCTGGGTGGCCGCGGCAAGCAGCAGTGACAGTGCAGGGCGACCACCGGCTGGGCCACCAGCTGGCCCAGCCCAAGGGAGGTAAGGCATCTGCCGGGCCCCACGCACGCCAGCTGCCCTCCCTGCACCCGCCGGCCTCTCACCTCCCACCCTGGCCCTCTTTTACTTACATTTTTAGTAGTTGCTCAGCAGGGAGGGGTGGAAAGTTCCAGACTGCTCGTCTTCACTGCAGACAACTTGCAGCACCATTTGCAGACTGGGACTTTTGGCGGGCTCAGCAGGGCAGAGACAGTCTGGACAATTCCTATTGGCTTTTGAAAGCCAATAGAATTAGACTCTATTCAAGAGAGTCTATTCGATTGGCTTTCAAAAGCCAATAGAATAAGAGGGAGTAGCACAGCTAAGGAAAACGGGGAAAAATGGCATAGCACAGCTAGGGAAAAGGGGAAAAAATGGTGGACTGCGTTGTTTGGCGACCCCCGTAAAATGGTCGTTCAACCCCAAATGGGGTCGCGACCCACAGGTTGAGAACCGCTGCCCTAGTGCATCCCTGCTTCCTGCCTCCCTTAACCCTGATAGATAAGGCTAGTTAAGGGAGGTTATCCACCATCATTTCCCATATATCTTTCAGCCAAGAATGTTAGATTCTGCTCCCCACTGATCATCTTCCGGGATTGCTCAGCAGCATTTACTGTCCCCTTCCTTGCCTCTAACTTCCTCTTCTCTCCTTTTTCTGTCTGATTCTCAACTTCATGGTCCATCCATTCCTTCCGTTTTTTATCTGAATCATGTAATTGCCATTCTTCTACTATCTTTTCCAGCCTGCTCTGCTATGCTTTCCCCCTTCTTCTTCGTTTAGCTATAACCAGGGTTTTTTTCTCATAGAACACCCAGAATGGAGTTCCGGCACCTTTTGTGGATGGAACCTTATAGGGTAGGCAACGCGGTTGTATGAAGTGTGTGAGTTCAGACACTTTTTTTTTTTAAAAAAAAGCACTGGCTATAACTGTCCTGACCATTCAATTTATTTGAACGACACCATTTCCAGACATTACAGGATTATTTTAGGACGTTGAAATTTATGTTTAAGGAACAACATGCGCAGCTGAACTTTTTCAAACAAATTTCAATAGATGTAAACCTTTCAAAAACTGCTCTTTTTTGAAATAAGTAGTGCTGGAAAGCAGAGTCTAGGGAACAAATGTGGACTCTGCAATATAAGAATTGCCTTCCAGCACACAAAAATTTCAAAAACAATATCTGCTTTCTATAAGAGGGTATTTATAAATGTGTAACTTGTCATGGAGCTGGAAAAAGCTGCCCCTGTTACTAATAAGGAATTTCTTTCCTTTAGAGCACCGAGGAACCGATTATTACTTTCTTCATATGCCAGAATGTTTTCTGAAGATATCCTGGCATGTGAAGGACAAGAAGGAGAAGGAAATTTGTAATTGTAACCTTTGGCTGTCCCTGTATGGAGCTATAATCAGATAATGCCCTTGATGTTGCAGGCTTTTGCATTAGCAAGGAGTCTATTTAAACAGCACAGTAATTCCGTCAACTAAATAAATCTTTTGAAATGAATACAAATGGATAATCATGACTCCCAGAGGTCAGCTTGCAGAATGTAAAATGTGCAATAAAAAGGGTTGTGCTGTTCTTCTAAAAGACTTGGCTTGATTTCACTCATTAATACTTGAACAACATAAATTCTTGCACAACTACATGATTAACAGTAAGAAGCTGTCTCCAAGGCAATAACATCATTCACTGCTTAGTAACTACCTTAACCATGAAGGATATGTGGCAGGCAGACTAACTGGGCCACAACATTGTAGTTCTTTTACTCAGATAACAGTTGTACCAGGAAAATATTGCTTTGACAAGCTCAAGTCAGTGTACCATCAATCTCTGATTGATTGATTGATTGATTGATGGTAATCAAGTTATAAATGAATGGGGTCAAATGAAGTCTTGTCTAGTCAAGAGTGAATTTCTCCAATTACTGGGATGTGTAAGATACAACCTGGAGCCCCTAAGGTGGCACATTTAACACTTCTGTTGTGCAAGCTGCATTGGTTACCAGTTTGCTTCTACATCCAATTCAAGGTGGGGTTTATTGCTTTTAAAGTCCTGGGTCCAGGTTATTATGTACTGGGCTTAATTAAGAGCAGGTGTGGGGAGCTGCACCAGTACAGTCAGTAGACCATGTGGTCTGCCCGGTCAGACTTGCTGTCTGCAAGCAACGACTAGCATGCAATTTGAGCGGGAAAAGTCGTTGCAACGATTGGCTGGTGACGCCCCAGGGAGAATGTATAAAAAGGGGTGGAGCCATTTTGTTGTGGTTCTGTTTTACTTGAATAAAGAAATAGCTGTTCATGAGCTCTGATTATTCAATGCCTACCAATGTTCTTCAAACAGAACACAAGGGATCTAAGGAACCCACTCACCCCAATGTGACTAGCCTGCCTCACTTGCTCCAGCAGAAACAGCCTGTGCAGGTCCTGTTGGCCAAGGAATTCTGGCTGGTGGGGTCAAGGAGAAGAGACTTTTCCACTGTGGCCCTCAGCCCTGTGGAATATTCTACCACCAGAACTGAGAACTGCTCCCATCCTTCTGGAAGAGTCTCAAAACCTGGTTTTGCCAGTTGGCCCTGAGGGGAGTGTTCACTACTGAAAATGGTTAACTTGAGAAGATCTCATCCATGAGTCCTCAGTCTCATTGGTTTTAGATTTTATATACTGTTTAACATTTTAATTTTTTTACATTTACCTTTTACTGCCTGTAAACCACCCAGCATCACATTTTCAGTGAGAGGGGCACCAAATTTAATAAATAAAAATAAATCAATAACTACTGGAGAACTTTCTCACCTGTAGTAGCTTCTTTATTTAAGCTTCTAGAAAGGTATCTGTCTTTTGTCACCCTCAGACTGAAGCTGGATCAGTTTTATATACCAAAAATTTAACCAAACATCACAACACATTTGGATGCAATCAGCGTAAGGAAGACTGACCTGGACATGTAGCTTTGAGATGAAAAGTGGAAATCTCAGAAATGGCAGGATCTGTTACTTAAGTCCACAGAGGATAGGCAGTTGCCACACTGAGGCTAATGACTCTTACTCTGCAGTTAATATAACGGGATGGCAAAACTTTGCTTAGCTTTTACATCTTTCTAGCTCATGCAAGATAGCCAACAAAATAGGCATGTGATTAACCGTTTTATTCAAAAATATGATCTGTTTTATATTATCAAGGCTTTTCCCTCAAGAATTCTGTTCCTGCTCCGAAACTGAATTGGGTAGATTCTTTGCTGTCACTTCAAGAATTATAGCTTAGCGGTTTAAAATGCAAGAATAGACTCTAATTTAAACACTGATCACAGCAATGTCCAAAAGTCTTTAATAGTTTAGATTAAGATCTGTTGAAATAATTAGCTGCCAACATGATGCAATATGGCTGCCTTCTATCTGTCAATATAGAGGAATCCAGATTAATCAAATGTGAATGATTATACTTTATTTATATGTTACATTGTAGTTTGCCCATTCCCATATGTTCCAAATTGGGTAATAGCAATTAAAATAATTCATCCATCCAGCTATGAATTCTAAAATAAGAGTTCCTGTTCTGAGATACACTCAAGCTCTTATATTTATTTATTTTTTATTTCCTAATCAGGACACATAACACCAGCTCTAATGTTGGAGTCCATTTGGACAAGATGTGCTCAAATTAATGATGAATTATCCTATTATGTTTACCATTTGACTAGTATTAAATTTTGGATGGCTTCGCTTAGTATAAATTCTCCTTCCTATGCCCATTTGGAAAATTCATACATTGTATGTTTAGTTAATGGTATGAGAAAAAGGATCACAATCCAATTTTCCAGGAACAGTATAATAGAGTTGTACTAAGTAAAGTCATACAGAATTTGTATGACTCTACATGATAAGTCATATTTGTTAGAAAGTACATATAATGAGATTTTATTATTTCCTGTGCTAGACAATAAATATCCTTTCTTTGTTGCCAAAACTGGCAGTATCTACAGCTACATTTATTGACTTCTCGATTTGCACCAGTGGCATTTTCAGTTTCAGAGACTCATACCTAATTAGAACTGGTAATTAAATCTTATGAGACCAAATAGCCCACAATTATACTTTGTAAATGCTTGTTAGTGAAATCAATATCATATGCAGATTTTAAAGACTAAATGGAGCAAGAAACTGGAAGTCCTATTTTGTTTAAACAATGTGAAACCATTTTAACATCTGTATCTGATATAAAAAAAAATCTTGGACTATGGCTTATTGAACAGAACCTAACATTTTGGATTCACTGAACCTCATTGCATTTGCACAGAAAAAGAAAGAGTAAACCATTGCATTATACAAAACAGAATGAGAATAAATGCTTCATTAAACTACATTGTTATGTTCTGGGAAGAAGTAATTACAGAATCACATTGACTTTGGTAAAGGTTTAATAATTTGGGCTGTCCATATTTTTTTGAACTGCAGGCCTGTTACATGGAAATAGACAGATGCATTTTCTGTGCCATTCTTATTGCTAAGAAGTTAGTCCTTCAACATTGGAAAAACACAGTTATGTCCCCAGTTACTCATTGAATTGAAGACATGATGATGCTCGTATCTTATGAATCAGTTGGCTACAGGCATTGATTAAGTATTAGAAGTGAAAATTGGTCATCCTTTCTTGAAACTTTAAAACTTTACATGCAGATATATGTATATGAGAAACTCTTATAAATTATGCACAGAGAGAGAGAGAGAGAGAGAGAGATTTCTTTTATGTCTCTAATATTTAATTCATTTCTTTTTTTTGTATAATTATAGGCAAGAAATCCTACTCAAATATATAATATCTTTACTAGCTAGTTATTTATCTGATTGAATGAACAACTAAACATATGGCTGGCTCATGAATTCTGGGAGTTGTAGTCCACGAGTCTTAAAAAAGCCAAGGTTGCCAATCCCTGCCCTAGGGGATGAAAATGATAGGGAGACCATTTCTGAAAATGTAGAAAAATCTGAAGAAAAATCACCACTGCCACCATCCCTGAAAATTTTGTGAATTCCCCTATGGTTGAAATGATCAAAAGGGCTGAGATGCATAGTGGAGCAGATAAAATGTTCTGTAGCAAAGAAGTTTGGAATTTGGCTTCTTTACAGCATTCTGAGAACCAGAACATGGTGTATCAGTACCAAGAAAAATGCATCACCTCAAATAATGTAGGGTAAAAGATTAAAATTTACTGTAATTCAAAGATTTTTGTTCAAAGATTTGAATGACTTTGTCTCCAGATGTTTTAGGTGCTCCAACACTGGAAGTTTTTAAGAGATTGACCAACCATTTATTTGAAATGGTATAGGGTTTCTTGCTTGTGGTGTGTCGTGACATATTGAGACTTTTTTCCATTGCTGGCAATGGGGTGGGCGCGGTTTTGCCATGACACATCTGACCCATGGGCTGGCAGTTTGAAACCCCTGGACTAGAAGATCTCCAAGGTCCCATTTAACTCTGTTATTCTGTTATTCTTGGTAGGGTTGTTAGCCATCTCTCAATTTACCTGTTTCCTAAGCTGGAAATAAATTTCAACAAAATTATGTGCCAACTCACTGCTTACTGTATGCAGGGAACTCTAAAGTAATTTTGTTTCAGAATTGGCAAACTTGCTCATGAATAATGGCAGGAAGAAAATATCATATGAAACCAATTTTAACTACATATAATTTGGAAAGAAGCAATATCTACTTGCATTTCTCCACCACAAAATGTTAATTCTTCTTGCTTCCAATTAGTTATGCATTTTAACTAGTTTTGCCACCTCGGGCAGCATTACCGAGCCATTACTGTTTTTAATTGCAATTACTGCTGTGTTTTACTCAATTTTCCCCCATGCCGATGCTACAGGTTCCAATTAGAGAACTCAAATGCGTATTCTAATTTCTGGCAGGTATGAAGCAATAAAGTGCACAACATTAACTATGTAGTTGCAGAGATCTTATTTGGCATCCAGATAGAGTTTCAGCAGATTCTATATGCCCAGATAATCTATGCATCAGTCTGCATTGAGAACAATGGATTCTCCATACACATTCCCTCTCAAATCCAACCTTTTTCATCTCTTCTTTGCAGAGGAATTCACACGTAAGTGCACCAATGAACTCACCAATGAGATGAGAAGCAGGGCCCATCATTTCTGCTGAAAGCCTCTTTCTCTGAACTATGTGGGGATTCTCCCATTCTCATCTGAGCAGATTGTCATACCCCAATCCCCGGAATTGTACACCCAAGGGGAAGAAGCAACACAAGAGGAAGAAAGAAAGAAAGAAAGAAAGAAAGAAAGAAAGAAAGAAAGAAAGAAAGAAAGAAAGAAAGAAAGAAAGAAAGAAAGAAAGAAAGAAAGAAAGGTGGGAGCATACCTCAGTGCCAGCCAAAAAGATGCTATTCTATAGAAGCCCCAATACATTTCAGAAAGATCCTTTACCAAGGTTACTACAAAATAAACTCTATAAAGAGCTTATACTAACTTATCCATCTAAAAACATCATTGTCTAAAGTAGAGATAAGACCAAAATCACAATACACTCTTTGAAACTACAGCAAAAGAAGCATATTGTAAAATGAGCAATATTTTCCTTGTTTCAATATATTAGAGATAAAATAAGTAACATTGTACTTATTTTATCTCTAATGTATCGAAACAAGGAAACTCGGAGCTATAAAAGAACAAACCATTTGCAAAAATGAAAGATGTCATTCCCTTGGGAGATGAAGGCTGATATAATTAAATCCATGTTTCAAAAACTAATTTGTTAGCTCATTTTTTAAATCTCTTTTGACTTTGCTGTATTTTAATTTTTCTTAGCAAACAAAATAAACATCTACAATTTAAATAGAGTTTTAACTTTAATATTAATGGAGGGTTTTTTTTCTGGTTGTATGAAGAAGTGTTATTTCCTACAAGAAAACTTAATATATCTGGATGAACAGAATAATAAATTTGGGGGGGAATTCTTATAGGGAATACTACAAGAAAAAAGTAATACGGAGAAAAAAATCTGCAATTGCTAAGGCTAATACCAATGATAAATATTTGAGTACCTTCACTGAGTTCCTAGGGAAGAAGCGTCTTAATGGCAATATCCATTTTGATTCTAAAGATAGTATTTGCCTTAAATTTTCTTCACCCTTGTCTCTTAGAGATCTAACAAATTTTGCCTGTATAAACTTTGTTTCATAGAAGAAGCAATTGGGATCCACTGATACAACGAGACAGAGTATATCAAAACTGCTTGCAATTACAAGACCACTAATATCAAGATTGAAAGATCTACAAGAATTTCAGAGACTCATAACATGCTACAACATACCAGAAAAAAGATCTAGCATTCCTAATCACACGAACCTTCTCAATAGCTTAATCAATAGCTTAATCCAACAATAGTTGCTATTGCATGTATGAGATATATCTTCTCAGAATCTATAATGCTGAATATTTAGCAAGAATTCATTTGGATGTAGACATCAACTAGGATCCTTAAACTGTTTTAGACTTCACTGACAAGGAGCAACATTAAACTTTGTCTCAACTGAAATGGAAATTATTGCCTGTTTCTCTCCCCCCACCCAACTAAATGCTGTAAGACCCTTGCTCCAAGCATAGAATACAAAGAAAAGTCATATTATACTCTAGTTGGAAACATTGTGTTCAGCCTCATGGAGTCATCTGGGGAAAAATGATCTTTTACTCCACATGGAATATATATAAAAGCTATTTAAAAGCACATAATTATAATGTGATAAAGTCATTGCACCCTGATATTCCAGCAATCTCTCCAGCTTTTCTTGACACCAACAGATTAGCATCTATATAATGTTTTGACAATGAGAACTGGAGCAAAGGGACAACCTCATTTGGTGTGTATGAATGCATCCAAAAGAATCTGTTCAAAAATATACACCTTTCCTTTCTTCTTGAAATTCTGAATCACAATAACTTCCCATCTGGTACCACCAATCTGGTCATAAATTAATGAGGGCCCTTGGGTACATCAGATGTATCAACCCCCAGAGTCCTCCTCTGAAGCTCAGAGCTGCTAAAGAAATTGGTTAGGGCACAATGCACTTAAGCTTTTCTTTATTTGAGTTCTCCATCAAGCAAAAAAAAAAAAGAGAGAGAGAGAGAAGCCCTGTGTATATCAGCCTATGATGTTTAACGGAACAATGAACACGTCCATAACCTTTCGGGGCCTTCTCATAATTTGTACTTCTCAACAATATATGGAACTGACCTTACAGTTGAGCAGTGCAAATTGTGTCTCTCTCACATGCAGACAAGTAGGGCATGTGTGTAAAATGCCTGGATAATTTACATGAGTGAGAATTATAGGGTGAGATTAAAAAAATATTTTAAACAGAGATTTTAATGGCCAATTGCTGATTCACCTCATCATTCTGGCAGTAAACTAATTCCGTTTGAGCCTTCTAATCAGTTGTAATCATGTTATGCTGACGCTGTAGATTCTTGAAGGCAACTTGGTTCATATATTCTCCTTACCCAGTGGAGATTGCTTAGCCATGTCTCGGATGGGAACAATGTTAAGAATCTATTTTGTGTGTGTGATTTTTATCAAAGAGGCTATACAGAGAACTTAGCCAGTGAAATATATTCTATGTTTTCTATTCCACATTACTGTTCATCTGTCTGCCAAAAATATTCTAGAGCAGTGGTTCTCAGCATGGGCCATATGCCCCCCAGGGACCATTCCTAGGAGGCCACGATCTTTATATGATACAGTTTAGATTAATAAACAGATGGTAAAGTAGCTTTTTTCCCCAGCTAACACTATTAGGGAACTATGGGGAGGGGAGTCACAGAGGTCAATGAGGCTCAGAAGGGGGCCAGGAGTGAAAAAAAAAAGGTTGAGAATCTCTGTTCCAGAGTAACATTTGCACAGATGGGGTGGGGGAGACTGAACTGAATAGGACTGAATGGGAAGAAGTTCAAATTTGGTAACAACTCTCCTGAAACAGATTGATAAGTGCAAGATACAGGGGGAAAGATACCAGTTGAAATTATATGTTATAACCAGAGATTCAAATGGATGCTTACTCATCAAAGGAAAAGAAACGCTTAAGTAGATTTGGTATCATTATTGTTATTATTTTGAGAATAAACTACCCACTTTGCAGGACTGAGTGCTAAATACTCCATATGTATATATGTATGTATGTATGTATGTATGTAATGTAATGTAATGTATGTATGTATATGTATGTATATGTATGTATGTATGTATATTAAAAAAATGCAAAATTGATTGAAATGTTCATGCATTTGGTATTTCCATGTTTTGAAAATTTCCATGTTATAAACCTCAGTAAAACAGGCATCCAGCTTATAATCAAGGTTAAAGCGGCATCTATACACTGAAAGAAAATAATATACAAAAAATCACTTATGAGCACGGTTCTGTGTGTTGTAAAGGTTTTTTATACAGGAAAAAAAAAGATCCTGAATATATTTACTGCAAAATGAAAGCCCATGGGCAAACTCTTAATGCGAATATTGCATTCTGCTGGCTATGCTAAGGAAGGGTAGACAGAGCTTTTTTAATCACAGGAAAAATCTTTCTATAGAAGAAGCCTTGGTAATAAAAATGGGAATTACTTACCCAGAGCCATGAATAGAAGTGGGCCGAACAGAGTTTACAGTTAACACTGCCACATATTGTCTATTGTGAAGGAATAAAGTGTTTATCTTGCTATCTCCAGAATAACAGACTCTATTATCTTCAAAATTGAATTATTTAGGGTGGTGTTTCTTAAAGGCAGCAACTTTAAGATGTGGGGACTCCAACTCTCAGAATTTCCTAGACAGCATCTCTCTAGGCCCAAGTTTTTTATGTGATTCTTTCCCCTTCTTTTGTATACCCAGTATAAAAGTGCAACATGTGTCTTAACCCCAACCCACAATTTACATATAAAGAGGCATGAGAGTTTTCTGGCAGATTGATTGATTAGTACATACATTTTCATTTCAAAATTTCAGTGCTTCCCAACAAGGATACACACTCTTATGCTGTTTGGCTCCATCTTTCCTAGGAAGGGTGGATTTGAGGACTATCAGAGATGGGGTGCTGACATCATGAACATTGACAGCATCAGGATTTTCAGAGAGATTCTGGATTTGTGTGTATGTGTGTGTGTGTGTGTGTGTGTGTGAGAGAGAGAGAGAGAGAGAGAGACTAGAACACGTGAGGTTTCTCTGTTTTAAGATCCATGTTAAGCCTGTTTTACGATTTACAATACAATTTTTCTATGTACCCCGCTTTGAGCAATTAAGCACCACAAAAAGTGGGATTCATTGGCTGTAGGTAGATCTAGGCCCTCCGGTTGCTCACACAAATAGCATGCTTGATTCCATATTTATTCATTTGTACGATTAAATTTATATCCTGCCTTTCTTGTAGTGGTCAAAACAGTGTCTATAATATTCCTGCTATGAAGTTTCCTTATATCAATAATACTAGGGTGAATGTGACTGGCCTAAAATCAACCAGTGAATTTCCATACTGAGGGTGGACCTGAATCTGTTTTTTATGATCCTCTTCTAACACTTTTAACAACTATTCTAATAATTAGTCATAGATTGCTGTTGTTCCCCCCTTTACAAATACAGGTAATCCTTGACTTACAACAGTTTGTTTAGTGACCATTTGAAGTGACAACAGCACTGAAAAAGTGACTTATGACCGTTTTTCATACTTCTGAGCGTTGCAGCCTCCCTATGCTCATATGATCAAAATTTGGATGGTTGGCAACTGACCCATATTTATGATGGTTGCAGTGTCCTAGGGTCAAGTGATCACCTTTTGTGACCTTCTGACAAAGAAAGTCAATGGGGAAGCCAGATTCACTTAACAACCATTTTGCTAACTTACCAATTGCAGTGATTCATTTCACAAAAAAGGTAATAAAATGAGCTTTTCCTCACTTAACCAATGTCTTGCTTAACAAATGAATTTTGGGCTCAATTGTGGTCCTAATTTGAGGACTACCTGTAGACATTTTGATGTTAATTTAACAAGGAGCTACTTCATATACATAGCCAATGCACTGTAATTCCTGCTTCCACATGATTCCTTGGCAAAATAAAGAGGTAGGCAGAATACATTACATTTTGTCAATCCCCTACTATTCAGACTAATTACTGTTCCCTACCATCGTAGGCTGAGTAGATAATGTGCCTCATTCATTAATATCTGAATCACTTTATTCAGGGCTTAAAGACAACATCCAATATTAACATAAAGTTATAATGAAAAAGGAAAGGGAAAGGAGAGGTTCCTACCCCATCACATGTAGGAAACCTCTAAATTAATTGAATCTTCTTCTAAGTAATATGACAGGTAACCATAAATAGAAACAGGAGATGGAAAACTAAAGGGAAGGACTTGTACCTGATACTAGAGTGGTTTATTGATTGCAAATTAATAGAGTGCTTCTGTCCTTCTGTGGATGGTTTCTCCATTTCTCACGGATGCAATATTTGAGATAAGAAAGAGTATTATCCTGTGAAGACTAGTTTTCTTATTGATTGCTTCCTTCTCCTTGTCTTGACTTCTGTTATAAATATGCATATAGGTATTTATATGGAGAGCGTGCACTTTTCCTAATGGATTCCTTGCCTCCATATCTTTCCAAAACTAGGTTTTTGCTTTATGATGCATCATAAGATGTGATCACTTTTTAATGGTATTGGGTTTAGGATGGAAATGATTATCCTATCCAATTACCAAGACTTGAGTTTGATGACATCTGACTAGCTGCATGAATGGTCTGGGCATCATTAATAAGGTTGGAAGTTAAGCTATATTCCAGATGTTCAGTTTTACAAGGATATATGAAATCTTGTTCCAAATATGACCCAGCATGTACAAATTAGAAGGGGGGAAGTTTATTGAGGTTAAAATAATATTTTAGGAAGATTTCTAAACTTGAATTAGCTTTTCAGATCTCATCAAGAGAAACAGGTACAAACAGATTAAAAATATCCTTTGATATGATGATGTGGTCTTCCAGTTATAGACATGAAGGGAGATCATAAGAATGAGGATCTGGACTTTATTAGATTTTGCAGTCCTTTTTCCGCATGTTCAGATTTATTTATTTTTATTAATGCATAGTATTTATCTCTTACTTGTGGAGACAGAAGTAAAATAGGTAGACCATATTGTATCCAATTATTCTTATTCATCCATGAATTGGATGAAACCTGGATAACAAAACCCAACACTTTTTATGGTGCCTCACAGTAAAATGGACCTCTGAGGTAAATTGGATTCCTTTTCTACCTTGCGGCTACCTGCATGTTCTTCCCTATCTTGAATCTAGAAGTATGGACAACACTTTGAAGCAGATTTGGAATCCATCCACAGGAGTGAAGAGCATGGAGGAAATGCCATGCACAAGTGAACGTTGGATTACAGGTAGGCCTCACTTTACAACAGTTTGTTTAGTGACCGTTCAAAGTTACAATGGCACTGAAAAAAGTGACTTATGATCATTTTTCACGCTTACAACCGTTGCAGCATTCCCCCTGGTCACGTGATCAAAATTTGGATGCTTGGAAACCGACTCATATTCATGAGGGTTGCAGTGTCCCTGGGTCACGTGATCAACTTTTGTAACCGTCTGAAAAGCATAATCAATGAAGAAGCCAGATTCACTTAACAATCATGTTATTAACTTAACAACTGAAGTGATTCACTTATCAACTGTGGCAAGAAAGGTCATAAGATGGGACAAAATTCACTTAACAAATACCTCGTTTAGCAACAAGAATTTTGGCTCAAATGTGGTTGTACATCAAGGACTATCTGTATTTGATGTTACAAATAGTCCCCAACATTTTCCCTGAGGATAGGAATAGTGAGGCATGATTTATAGTTCTTGCTGGTGGAACCTCTGTAGCAGATCACATTCACTGCCAATTCCTACTGGGAAAGGGTGAGAAAGCCACAAACCTATGAGTTGCTTTTTATTTCTGTTTTTCAGAACGACTATGCAGAACTTTGGTGAAAACAGCTAAAGTGAAGCAGAAGTAGAATTAAAAAGGGGACAGGTTTAAGCATAAGTTGTTGGAACAAAAACAACTATAACGATGTAATTTACATTATTCATTACTGGAAACCCTGACACAGGAGGAAGAAATCATACATATCTGTTTAAAAGGGATTTTCAAGACATAACTCAGTTCCTTCCATGCTTCTAGCTGCTCCCAGAATGAGAGGGCTTGTCATTAAAACTAGGGGCCATGCCACTGAAAACAATCTTCTGTCTTTTTCTGCAATTAAGGCAAAACTATTCAGCGAAGACATCTTTTTCCCTATAAAATAAGGTGATGGAGTGGTAGGCAAAAGGGCAAAGTGGAGAGAGAAATCTGAAACAAAAATTAGCACATTTGTTTGCCGCGGCTGTTTTTCATTTTGCCTTTAAGAAACAAAAACAAAAAGTATTGCAGACCTGCTTTCCTCTCTGTCATTAAAATACAGGAAGTTGCTCTATAATGAATCTAGTCCTGGGTTGGTGTTATTGATCAGCAATGGCTTTCTAAGCTTTTAGACAGACTTGTTAACAGTCTCTCTTGGAAATATGGGAACGTGAACCTTGGACTTCTTGCACGCAAAGCAAATGCATTACCACTGTACTACATGCTGCTTCTTGATAATGCTTACCCCAGGATACAGTATTTTGGAGGCACTGAATGGAAATTTTGTTTCTGCCAATAATGCTTCAGGGTGAAGGGAGAAACATCGCCTTGAAAATGCTACAAATAAAAGGGGGACTTGTCTGCTAACCAAAAGGAAGGAACTTTGGAAAACCTTGGTAGCTGCTGCAAATTCTTTCAAAGGCCATTTCCCCCTCTTTAAGGTTTTGGAATTTTCCATGTCTTTTCAGGTGCTGCTTCTTTTTCTTTATTACTTGTAGGGATTTCACCCAGAGATCCTTTCAATCAACAGGGCAGAGCAGAGTAATTTATGTCAGCTTTATGGCTGGCTACTGCTGTCATTTAGCAGACGAAGTAGAAGGTTATCATACCGCCACCAAGATAGTAAAACTACTGAAAAAAGCAAAAAGGCAATTGCTTCAACCCCTTCCATAAAATAAGTGTTTGGTTTGGTACCAATAAAAGTTAGCTGTAAGACTTGAACTTTGAGTGTTATTCTCAGAAGACTTAAACTTTTTCCAGCCATGCAGAATTTAAAAGTAAGTCATGAGCCAATTCAGAACTGAGAGCTGAGTTAAACTCCCATCTTTAGTGGCAAGATGAGCACATCAGTGTCAAAAGATACCAAAGTTAAAACTTGGAGTGACCACTTCAAGAAATGAAGAAAGAAAATGAACAGAACCCAAAGTGATGTGGGCCTTGCTATCCCCAAAATGCTGGGATAAACAGAGAGTTAAATGATGCATTTAAGCTAACTGGATGGTCTCTTATGTTAACATCAGCAACATCACATCATCTTGCTTAATCCCCACTGCATTCTGCACTCTCCAAATATGGAACTGAAATTTTAATTTTAATGCAATTTAATTTAATCTGTTGCACTGAAGTGTGTCATCATTTTGATTTGCAAATCTGTTTCGATAGAATGATTTCATTAAAGTTTCATCAGAGCAAGTTACCCTTTCCAAACTTTGAATAACTGATCTGTTTTCAGCAGTAGATTCATGCCACAACAATGTGAAGGTTTGCTTTTGAAGAGGTTAAATTACTGTATTATTTAAAAGTACACACTGCCGTTCTTCCCAAACAAGAAAGTTTTGCACAGTGAAAATTTAAGCGTTTTTCCAATGAAATAGGCATATTATATATCAGACATGTGAAACACAAGGCCCGGGGGCTGGATGCGGCCCGCGAAGTGGTTTCATGTGGCCTGCGAAGCCATCCTGGAAACAGTGAGGGAACGGCCCCCACTGCCTTGGCCCTGGAGCCAATGTACAATTTTGTGGTGGCCATCTATGCTGAAACGCATTCAGTCTTAGCTCCACAAGGCCGTCCAGAAACAGCAAGGAACCAGCCCCTGCTGCGTCTGCCCCGCCCCCTGGGTGCATGCTGGGGAGATGTCACCCTTTGGGAGGAATGAAGAAATGGACCATGCCTTAGCACTTGCCCCAGTCCCACCGCCTTCTGCCAGAGACCCTCAGATCTGTCCCACTCCTGCCCAGGCTCCCACAGGCACCCTTGACACGAACGATGTAGAGCTGGCCATGCCCACCCAGTAGGCCACACCCACTCTATCCACGCTCACCCAGTAGGCTGAACCCACCCTGGCCACATCCACCTGGCTCCCCCAAGGGCAACCGCAATGCTGATGCGGCCCTCAATGAAATTGAGTTTGACACCCCTGTTATAGATCATTTGGTATTGATGCTGGTATGCAAGTCCATTCGTCTTACCAACTGTACTGCCTGCTAGCTATTTCCCTGATAATGACCAGACTTTAAGGAAAATACATAGGGCTTAGGACACAATTTCACACTGGGTTTTAACACATGCCATATGATCCCACTTTATTTTCATTTCTAGGTTTTTAACTTTAATTTTTATTGCAGCTTGCTAGACCCTAAGATATCTGTCTTCCTTAAAGATGCCTCTTAGACTCTTGCATTGAGAGTTTGGAAAACATGTTCAGCAATGTTTCAATCAAAGAGCACATGTATTTTCTGCCTATTTTTTTTTAAAAAAAGCCTCCCCCCTTGAAAAAAATATGGGTAAACAGAGAACCCCTAAAGATATATAAAGGGAATATTAAAAGGAAAACACGTTTTTTATTGGAGTGTTGTTCCTTCTTGAGATTCATTGGCTCTCTGCAGTCTCAGATGAAGAATTTAGCCAGGTGCAATGCAGGCATTAGGCTTGTACAAATCAGCCACAATTCAGTTCAGCCTTCAAAAGGGGCATTATTTGAGTTTATGATTTGATGGCCCACACGATTTGATTTGAACTACTTTGTGTTAGGTATCAGAAGGAGTACTTCTGAATCTTTTTGCAGCAGAAGAATGGAAGAACTGGAGAAGTGAACTGAATTCAGAGAGGCTTGTTTTATTAATAAGAAGTAGCACCGCTTCCAAGCAACAGAGCCAATCCGTGCAGTTCAGACAAAGATAACAGGAATCAAGCATATAGTTAAGTACAGTTGAGATAAAATAAAACCAGTCCTAAAGCACTTTTTAAATATTGTAAAGGCAAAAGTTTCCCCTGTCTAGTCATGTCTAACTCAAAGGCACACATGTCAAACTCGCGACGTCACGTAACGTCACGCAACGTATCGGGCTGGTTTTGCCATTGCCGGCAATGGGGTGGGTGCGGCTTCCGGATGACGTGTCCAGCCCATGGGCCGGCAGTTTGACATCCCTGCTCTAAGGGGTGGTGCTCATCTCCATTTTAAGCCAAGGGAGCCACTTTGTCTGAAGACATTTTCTGTGGTGTGGCTAGCATGAGTATATGTTGAGATGCACAAAACACTATTACGTTCCCACTGAGGTGGTACCTATTTATCTATTTGCATTTGCATGCTTTTGAACTGCTAGGTGGTCAGGAGCTGGGGCAAGTAATGGGAGCTCACCCTATTGCATGGCACTCAGGTCTCATATCAAGTACGAATTTCAATGTATGTTAGTATATTATTATGCAAAACCAAACAAATTGCATCATTCCTAAATTAATCAAATAACCAGGACTGCTGTTTATGTTTAGCCAGATAAACTACATATACACAAGGCTCCAGAATGCATTACTGACCCTGACTTAGAACTTCATCATAATCATTGTTTATAAACACTGATTATGGGGTTTCTAAATCTACTCCATTCTAAAAATAGTATCCCTCCCCCCTTTTTTTTCTTGGCCTGTTTATTGTTTCTTGCTTATCAAATCTCCTGCTGCTTTGGCAGAAGATCTTTTGGCCAGCATTGCCAAAACATAGCAAAGACTCAGATGAAGAGGGGAGGCCCTTTACGTTGCTGTGTGAAACCTTCAAGAGAATACAGCATCTCAGTGCTTCAAGCAGCTGGCTTGAGAGACAGTCTGCTCACTTGTCCAAAACTTCTCTTAAAATTGTTCACACAGCTCTACAAATTACTAGTTCTCCTTTCTTCGGACTGCATAGCAAATCTGAAAATCTTACGGTTCCATCGAGGCACTCAAATTAGACTCCGTGTTGATTTTACCAAGGGCAAATTAAGCAGAATTCAGACCGTGATTCCTGTGCTGGACTGAAGCAATCAAGAATACGAATGTCATTATTACTTTTATAGGGTGATACTGTCTAAACAGGCAGACTGGGGTGTTTGTAATAATAGGTATCTTTATACTAAGGATTCTCAGGACTCTTTCAAACATAGTTACTTTTTTGGAAACAAGGAACATCAGGTTTCAGAAATGACTGTGTTCCCTTGATCCCAAGAAATCATTCCTCAGGTTCTTATAATTGTAGCCTTTAAGTTTATAAATACTATCCCCTGCCCAAAATTGATTCCTAGGAAAATCACAGACAGGGATTGATGTTTGATATTCGTCTGCCTGCAAAAATCAGCTGTGCCTCACGCCCCAAAAACCTGACTCCATGAGAAGAAGTTAAAGATGCTAAGAGGCCCCTGGGTTTGTTAGTTTTGTCAGTCTAATTAATATTCACAGCAAAGTTTCAGATGGTATAAATTGGCACAGGTCCACCAAAGTCATTTGTTCCACCATTTAAAAATTAGCAACCAGCCCTTGAATGGTGCCTTCTGTCTTCTGAACGCAGTCTTGCATCTTTAATGCTCTCTGAACCAAAATGTTCAGGGCTCCCTCCACTGCTTCCTTGGCAGAGTTCAGAGACCTTGGTTTAGCCTTCATTGTGGAGAAAGTAGGATCTGAATTCAACGCAAAGGCCACGGAGCCCTGAACTGGAGTGCAGCAATCTCATTTAATATTGCAGGAAATAACTGTAATGTTAGATACACACGAGGGAGAATTTTAGAGACGACGCGTTTAGAGACAGAGACAGACAAAACGTAGTAAGGAATTCTTAAGTCACAAAAATGTAATGTTAAGAGCCTGAGTTTCAAGCTGACTTATGTTTTCCTTAAATACTAACATTTATTTTGTCAGTTAAGAGGTTTACTTTTTATTCCAGAAAAGCAAAACAAAAAAATCAGTCTGTACTTTACTGCCAAACAGCCCCATCTCCACAGTCCTAAGAATGAAAGATAGCTATTCTTTCCAAAGTTCTTGAATTCTTAACACAGCATATATGCCCGTTCTGTACTTGAAAACCATCAAGTTTCCACTTGTGATCAAAGGGTGTAATCGAAAGAGGCTCTGTCATGTTTTAAAATCTCCCTGTGATTCAGATTGTGCCTTCTATTGTTTCAAATCAGTGCTAGGCATGAATTTGGGTTCCTGCCTTTGCAAGCTCTGTCAGTACCCCATCAAGAATTCTTTTCACATTGCCTGAAGTGGGAGCGTTTGGGCTGCAAAAGGAATATTGAATGAGATGGCTAAAGGTCAGCCGTTGTAGTGGCACTGTGAGCTACAGGACCCCTGTGATTGTGTGTCCTTCTCAGATGCCAGTTTGATTAGTTCTCAAGTAATGTTTAAACTGCTTTTGCATCAGAGATGCTTGCCCTCACAAAAGGGACTTTAATGCACTGCGGACAACCTTGGCTGCTTCATCTCTTTTTCCAGACTGTAACTCCATGCCAGATGTACTGATGGCCAAGGCTTTCACAGTAGGGAATTGTATTGTGAGGAGAAATACAAACTACTCTGCCCTCAAGGTCTGCAAAAATGACCCATCCGGTGTGGATAGAACGGCAACTTCAGGGAGGCCCAACATGTCTTCCAAATATCCCCCACTGAAAAATTCTGTGGCTATAAATGCATCTGTATCCATGCATAGAAACTGGGGATTGCAAATCCTTAGGGTTCAGAACAGGGGCGAGGAAGTCTTTTCATCTCTCTCCTTTTGTTCTTGCTGCTCTGTTTTGTTTTCTTAAGCTGGCTGGTTTGACACAAGTGATTCTTATGTACCCAGATGCTTTGTTCCACTTTGCTTGCCAAAAAACGCAGCAGTGTGGAGTTGCCTACCTCGCCTTTCAAAACCCAGGCAGCCACGTGAAGAATTCTCCAAAAGAATTTAACATTTTTATGTTTATTTTATCTTATTGCTTTTCAAATGGCCCCCTTGCCCAACAGTATCACCTTATTTCACTATTTTACCAATCAGCTTATCCCTTTGTAAGTGTTTTAGGCATTCCATATATATATATTATTACTGACTTTCACTTTAATAGGAACAGAAGACGGCCAGATTAGGAACAGAGAAATATTGTAAATACCATGCAATGGTGTTTTGCAGTTCTACTGGCTGACTAGGAAGAGGCAAGACTTTCTCCTGAAAGATGCAGAAAAGCCTCTTCTTTCTGCCAGTACATTACGTATATTTCTTATTTATTACATTTGTTTTATTAAATTGAATAAATGATAATGTTGCAGTCCTAAGAAAGAGGTTTGCTCATTATTGGGATTTGATTTCATTCTTGATGCATTCAGTCCTTTCTATGCTACATATCCAGCAGTGCCCTTTCTCTTCTTATTGTTTGTGTTTTGAGGGCTTTCTTCCAAATGCTCAGAATATAAACATATCAAATAAATAAACAAGCCCTGCAGTTAACAATGCGGCTGCAGGGGACATGATCTGTCTTCCCCAGTTGATAATGCTTTTCCAGCAGATGCACAAATCATACTGCAAACTTTCTAAGGTTCAAATGTTTATGTAGGAGGCCTACTTGGGACATTCAGTTCAAGGGCGGGTCTACATTTTAAGCTGTGATTAGAATGTAGTGAGTTGCCGCATCACATTGTTGATACTGCATTCTATCAATTTGTATGGCACCTAGTTACAGTCTCAGGAAAAATAAACCTACTAATTACTATGACTACCAACTACTCTGTTACATATTGAACTACCATAGGCCCAGCCAGTTGCATCTCACAAATTTCAAACAAGGAAACAGAAAAGGCTTGCCTCCTGTCCATCATCCCTAGTATAATTCTTCCTGCTAATAAATAAGTAAAAGACTATTTACTGTATTTCATTTTATTTATTTATATCCCTCCTTTATTATTCTTTATGTAAACAACTCAGTGACCAAGTAAACAAGACAGTGAAACAAGTCTAATACTCCTTCCTCCTCTTATTTTCCCTATAACAATTATTTTGTGAGGTGAGTTGGGCTGAGAGAGAACGACTGGCCTAAAGTCACCCAGCTGGATTTACTATGTGTAAATTCTACATCTTTGTCAGGCTTCACATAGATCTGGCTGTAAACCTTGATTCTACAGCTTTTTCTTCCTACCCTTTTCTACAGGAATAAACCTATTCATCAAAAGACTCGTGACTTGGCAGAATTACTTTAATTTTTGTAGACAGGAATGAAGTCATCATAACAGAAGATCTGCCTGGCATAGGATACAGAAACCAAAGCTGTATTTATAGATTTCAGCTTCTGGATTTAAATTCTAGGCTGCTTCCTCCTGTATTCCAAATATGTGGAAATTTGCCGTTGTCTTGATGGCTTTGGAAGGTACTTGATCTAAGCTGACATACTATGTTTTCTCTAACATGATACTGCTGGCTCCTTCCCTGCCAGTTTCATCCCTAAAAATCTTGCTAATTCATTTCTTAATTTCATGTTTTTTACTATCAGTATATAATGGCCTGAACTGGACCTAAATTTTCATATGTGGAATGGACAGAGATATTGTTTGCATATAAGGATCAGACTTCCACTGTTCTGTATGTGATTATTACAGTTGGTACTATACAATTACATGTGACTGCACAGCAAATAAACTAATCTAGCCTAGCCATGAACAGCTGCTTTTAGAAGTTATAGAAGCCAAGATTCTGTTGACATTAGGAGGGGTTTCAAGAGATGTGATTTTGATTCAGGGTCTTCCTAACCATTTCAAATAGAAAATCAAGCATAGGAGTTTAATAATCCTGCATAAACAGTCTGAGAGTTGGTTTGGTGTAGTGGTTAAGGCATTAGGTTAGAAACCAGGATAGTGGGTAGACTAGTACTGGCTTAGGCACAAAGCCAGATGACTATCCTTGGGTCAATCATTCTCTCTCAGCCCTAGGAAGCAGACAGTGGCAAACCACTTGGCAAAACTTTGCCAAGAAAATAGCAGGAACTGACTTCTAGGCAGTCATCAGGAGCCAACAATGTCTCAAAGGCACAAAAAACCAACTATTAAGAAGTTGATTAAAGTGTAATCAACAGACAAAGAAAATGCAAACCATTTCCACACTAAGTCCAAGAAAATTGCATGGCTAAGCCCATATATCCAACAAGAGTCAAGCTCAAGTTCAAGGCATCTTGACTTGAAAGTGCTGCATTGTGAATTTCAAATGTTTCAAATCACAAGATAAAAGGATAGTTCTCTTGCTAGGACCCACCATAATTCCCCCCATCTCTCTTTCTTGCCCTCTCTCACACCGAAACACAACTTATACTGAGCTTGAAATAAAAGTCAATTGAAGAATGAAAGAATTCTTTGAAAAAGACTGAAGACTTCTCTCTTTACTATAGCCCCTTTCCCCAAATTTCCCACTATGTTAAGAACAGTATTTTCATGGACTTTTTTTTCCATTTCCCCAATCTTCTAATTTTCACCTGAACAGGATAGAAACAAAATGTTGACCTCCGAACACCAGTTCCACAAACTTCAGAATATCATAAATCATAATATCATATTGAAAATTATTTTCCTAACAATTTCTCTTGGCAATACCACTTTATACCAGTTCTAAGGGAACATGTAGCTGGGAAACCTGTTTCTCTCTTTCATTACATCAGGGGGCATGGGGTTCGTCCAAGGATTTACATAAATGGATATTGTCTCTGGACTGGCGTAATGATGAAATTTAGCTCCATAAATAAATTTTATTCTACATCTATAGAGAAAATTAGAGTGTTTGAGTACAAACAATAGAAAAATGCAGCAAAATTGTAGTTCCCTTAATGCATTCATGAAATTATTCTGAAGCATGCCAGAGTTTTTCCTTCCTTCTTTTTTATGTATTCAGAATAATGCTAGTTCCCCTGAAAATAATTTTATTTCCATAGCAATGTCTATAGCTTTATACACACACACACACACACACACACACACTTATTTGACAGAAATATTTTTTTCCACTCCACTGAAGTAAGTACATTCAAGAATAAGCTTTAACACCCTTAAAAAAAAAATCTCAGGAGATGGGAGAATATTGAATTTTCATTCACTGGCCTTTTGTTTATTTTGAATGTATTACATGAATAATATATTCTAATTCCCCAGATAGTGAGAACTGTTAATCTTAAATTACCAAGGTTGTATTGGGCAGCAAAATCCTCACCAAAGATGTTTCTTACAGCCTAGATTTAGCATCCGAAAGCCAGTATGAATGCTTTCACTTGGCTAACCCTTTAATAAAGCTTACTTACTCAGAAATGAATCCCACTTTGAGTGAGTCTTACTTTGTCCCAGCATCTGTATTTTAGAATGGAATCTCCTGTCACACCAATTTCAATCCTGTTCTGTTTTATTATCAGGGAGTTATCCTGCTAAACAGAGAGACAGGGCTCTGATCCTTTTGCGTAATTTCTTTCTCATGTTCCTTTGTGTTGGAAAAAAATGATTTTTTAAAAATTTAAAATGCAGCTTTAAAAGAGTGCACAGGTAGTCCTTACAGCCACGACTCAGCCCAAAATTTATGTTGCTAAGTGAGAAATTTGTTAAGTGAGTTTTGCCCAATTTTATGATTTTTCTTGCCACAATTGTTAAGTGAATCACTGGAGTTGTTAAGTTAGTAACATGGTTGTTAAGTGAATCTGACTTCCCCATTGACTTTGCTTGTCTGAAGGTTGGAAAAGGTGATCACGTGACCCCGGGACACTGCAAAAGCATCATAAATATGAAACAGTTGTCAAACATCCGAATGTAAATCACGTGACCATGGAGATGCTGCAATAGTCATAAGTGTGAAAAATGGTCATAAGTCACTTTTTAAAGTGCCGTTATAACTTCGAATGGTCACTAAATCAACTATTATTAGTCAAGGACTACCTGTATAAGGAAAAATTGTTGTATGTGTTTAGCAACAATTTCTTTGCCATGCTTCACCAATCTGACACCTGGTTTAAGTAGTACTTTGTCAGCAGCAGATATAAATGCAACTATAGTTCTACCATTTCATCATCACTTATCATTAAATTACTAATTTTATTAACATGATTGTTGCTATTTTGGATAGATAGGTAACAAAATTCACTCACTTCCTGCTGTACTGAGCAACAGAGATAAATAACCTGGTATCTAGGTATTTGTTAATAAAGAGGTTGTGAATGCAATTACATATTCATCATTTTATTTATCATATGTTGTTTTGTCTACACAACTGACATTATTATGAGAAGCATCAGCTTTGAAAATTATATCTTTTTTTTGCTGACTATGTTGGTAAGATTACAATAATTTATATTTCTTCATAAATTAACTCTAGAAAAAAAATCTGAAATATATTAATTGATCAAATCTTTCATTCATTTAACACAGGGGTGTCAAACTGCCGGCCAGTGGGCCGGTTTCATCATACTGAAGCCATGCCCACCCCATTGCCAGCAATGCAAAAAGAGTCGCAATACGTCGCGTCACGTCACGTGACGTGGCGAGTTTGACACCCATGATTTAACAGATTTGCTTTTACTTCATACATTCCAATATTTGTATCCAAGGTAGTTTCATTTTTATACCACCATCACCCAAATTGGTATGATATCAGATTCACCTCACCAGTAATGGTACTAGAAGTCTTGCAAGCAACAATCAAGAACAAATGTGAACTGAGTCTTATCCAATGCAGAAGGTAGAGTCATCTAGTCTAAAGAAAAGAAGAAACAAGGGTGACGTTATAGCAGTATTCCAGTGTTTGAGGGGCTGCCACAAAGAAGATGGCATCAAAGTATTCTCCAAAGCATCAGAGGGCAGGACAAGAAACAATGGTCGGGAACTGACCAAAGGGAGAAGCAGCCTGGAATTAAGAAGAAACTTCCTGACAGTGAGGACAATTAACCAGTGGAACAGCTTGCCCCCAGAAATCATGGGCACTCCATCACTGAAGATTTTTAAGAAGAGATTAGACAGTCACTTGTCTGAAATGGTTCTGCTGCTTGAGCAGGAGGCTGGACTAGAAGACCTCCGAAGTCCCTTTCTATTCTATTCTATTCTATTCTATTCTATTCTATTCTATTCTATTCTATTCTATTCTATTCTATTCTATTCTATTCTATTCTATTCTATTCTATTCTATTCTATTCTATTCTATTCCATTCCATTTTATTCTATTCTATTCTTCCTTCATTCCTATTTTTATGTCCCTTCTTTAGCCATATATCACTTTCAAAGGCTATATGCCTTCCCCTCTTTATTTTTTGAGGCATGGCTACCTGTTCTGTAAAGATAAGTTTTGAGCTTCAGCTGGAGGTGTGGTTCTTCTAGACAGCAATGGTGTCCCCATGGTTTATTTTGCACATTAAGAAAATATGCAAATTCATAAGCCACACAATGATACATATTTTCTCTTAAGACTATTCTGTGTGCTCCTACACTGATTCATAAGATCTAATTGCATACAACTAGGGAATACAAATCTGTTTTCTCTGAAATTCAAAGTCTACCTTTGCAAATTACGTCAATGGGTGGAAGGGTGATGCATAAACATTTGTTCAACTTTTATTGATTATGTCAAGTCAGTGTCAACTTTCAGCAATCCCATAGATAGATTTTCTCTAGGAGGAACTGTCCTAACCTCATCCTTCAGGTCTTCCAATAGTTGCTCTACTTTTTGCTTTAATTAATTCTTTCTACCTTGCTGTCAGTCATCTTCTTCACTTTCCTTCCACCTTTCCTAGCATTAGAGCCTTTTTCCAGAAAGCTGGGTCTTATCATAATGTGTCCAAAGTAGGATAATTTGAGCCTGGTCATTTGTGCTGGAAGTTGGATTGACTTGTTCAATAGTGCATTTGTTTGTTTACTTGGTTATCCATGATATTCTCAGGGGTCTTCGCCAATATCAAAGTTCAAAAGCATTAATGCTCTTTCTATCCTGCTTCTTCAAAGTTTGACTTTCACATCCATTGAATGTTCCAGGGAAACTATTGCCTACACAATTCTGATCTTTGTAGGTATAGACACATCACGGCATCCAAGTATCTTTTTTGAGATCCTTCATAGCTAATCTACCAAGTGCTATGCTGATAAACTATCCACTACTTTAATATCTTCATTGTCAGTTCTAAGGCTGGCTGCTGCACCTGTTATCATTAGTTCAGCCTTTTTTATATTTAATCTTAGCCACGTTATTTTTCATGGTGCAGCATTTTTATTATTAGAGCTTGCAGATCATTTGCATGTTTGACTATCAGAGTAGTGTCATCAGGACAGCATAGGTTAGTGATGTTCCTTCTCCCCATTTTAAAACCCAGCTGCTTTTCTTTCAGACCAACCTTTCCTCAGTGTATATTCTACATATAAGCTGAATAAATAAAGGGAACATATACAGCCTTGCTTTACTCCTTTGCCAACCTGGAGCCAGTCTGTTTCACCATTTCTATCTATATTGTGGCTTTCTGATAGATGTGTAGGCTTTGCATTAGAACAATGAGATGTTGTGGGATTCTCATTTTTCTAAACACATTCCATAGCTTGACATAGTTGACACATAGTTGAAAAAAAATTATTGAGTGTGCATCCGCAATAATGTCTCTAGTTTCTTTAATAAAATCAGCTTGAATATCTGGCATCTTCCTTTCCAAGTAGGGCTATAGTTTGTATTGTATGATCCTAAGCATTCTTTTGCTGCCATGCGAGCAACCTTTTTTTATTACTACTTTCTTATAAAATTATGATAATGACAAGAATTCTCTATATTCCATAATACCCCTATTATTTCTATGGAGAATCATTTCTGCCATCACTTCTCATAATGGAACAGTAGGTGATAAAATATATAAGTGTATTCCAATGAATGTCATAGGGAGATGTGTTTGTTTGTTTAATGAATAGCTGTAATAACAATGGACCATAAATATAGTCACTGGGAATTCTGGAAATATTTCCTGTGCCTGTAGAATTTGAGCTTTATTGTACACGTGTAAATTAGGATTAATAAACACATTGAAAGAGGTAACAAACTAAAATAAAATATGGACCATATGTTTCATGATCTTGCAGCTGCAATCCTAAACAAGTTTTTTGAAGGACTGTCTCAATGAAATGGAGTTTACTTCTAAGCTAATGTTCATGATATTGCACTGTTTTTGTTGTTCTTGTTGTTGCAGCCCTCTCTGACAAAAATAGTGAGTGTCCATCTTCTGAAAAACACTCTGCATATGGGCATGCCCCTTTGCCTGCTGTTAAGCACTGCAGGCTCCTGTAAGTCACAGCGAATGAATTTAAATATGGTTCATTAAGCCTGAGCTCCTCATCTCATCCCCAGGCCCTCGTGGTGCTCTATTAAGTCAAATGTCAGCAGCCTTGCAGAAATCTCCCTACATCAGTGCAGATGTTTTATAAACATGCCGGCTTGCACACTGCATGACATTTGTAAATGGAAACAAATTATAATCCATCCCTTGTAACCCCGTGTCCTTCCTTCTCCTCCTCCCAAAATAAATCTGGAATCATCTAAGTCTTCCCCCATTTGGGACACATTCTGCAGCAGAATTCGCCCACTGAAGGCTTGCCCAGAGCTACCCCGTGCTGGCCTTGCCCTCTGGTTATTGGTTTCACCTGTAAACAGTCCATTGCCACTGCTGACTCCGCTAAACATCATTGTACTTCGGTCTGCATTTTATGTCAACTCTGGAGCTATTAGACACTAATATCAACAGTGCTGCTCAGCCTAAGATCATTTATAGCTCCCCTGCTTCACTTAATGCTTCTGCTTTAGAAGCACACTATTATTAATAGTTGCCCAGCTCAGGAAAGGCAAATTAGGTATTTCATTTGGGTTAGGTGTTAGGTGCAGCCTTTTTGCATTACATTTGGCCAAAACCAAGCAAATGGGGTGGGAGGTGCATGGTTTAACCTTTCTAACCAGAAAGCATCCTTTCATGTCTTTCTTTGAAACCTTTGTTTCCTTACAACTAGCTTTGTTATAGTTCAGTAAATTAAGTGAGGCTGTACCAAAATATACATATTGGCAATATGTCTTGAAAGCTGTTGTGCTCGCAGCCCTTTCCTTAAGTACTCTGTGCTCTGTATAGATGTCCATGGATCTATTTTATGTGGCTGATGATAGAAGCTGCCATGCTGAGGCAGCATATCTTAAACTTCTTCATTAAGATGTGTTTAAGTAAAAGGACGGTTATTTCTGAAAGCAATTTCCCAAAGAGATTTACACACCCAGCCAACCTGAAAGGCTATTTGAAAATAAAATTCAGCCAGATAGTATTAGAAATAACATTTAGACTTCATAGTGCTTTACAGCACTCACTGGGTGGTTTACAACATCAGCACATTTCCCCCACCAATCTGGGATCTCATTTTACTGACCTCGGACGGATGGAAGGCTAAGTCAACCTGGAGCCAGTCAGGATCGAACTCCTGGCAGTGAGCAGAGTCAACCTGCAATACTGCATTCTAGCCAACTGAGCCACCATGCCAGATATATGATACATTTATGCTGTTGAATATCTATCCTCTCAGCAGAAGATCAAATCCTGAATCTGTGATAGAGGGGAAAAAACCACCATCACGACTGATCTGTTATACAGCTGCTCCTCAGGGTGCTGATATCTCTCTTGCTCCAGATTGTGCCCGTTCTAGAAACCCAGACTTAACAGGGATTTCATCCGAGAGGAAATCCTATTTCTCTATACCTTTCTGGCCAAAGGAGGCCTGCTCTATTTCCTTGGCTATTTTTTTTCCTTTCTGGTGCCAGTTTCTCAGCCATCTGTGCAATCCATTGACTTCTTTAAACATCCGAGAACGAGCCGTTTTGTTCTTCCTTTGGGAATGCCCCAAACTCAGGAAAGATTTTGTTTTGAAGAAGCCAGTCCAGTGATCCATCTGGCCTCTCAAATGACAGACATTATTTAAAGTAATCAAGTTTTTCATGCACTTCCCTGGGACCTTCTGTCTGCAGACCCTTGGTAAGGCCCTTTCCCTGACTTGCATACCAAACTCCAAAGAGCATTCTGATTCCCCAGCATGTTCCACGGTGGGATCCTTGCATCTAAAGCAGAATGCCCTGCTCGATTATACTTTTGTACTTTTGTTATTTATTCCCTCTGTTTCCATACAGCCGTACACCCGCTCTCTCCCCACCCCATCTCTAAATCCTGGCAGTTCTATTTTGCCTTCAGTGATTTCTTGGTGGCAAAGGACAATTGCTGACTGTGAATGTACTGAACCTCTAGACTCTTACAGAGAAGAGCTTTAATTGAGATTGCACTGAACCAAAGGATATGTTTGGAGACTTCTCCTTTGCAGAAAAAAGGAAGATGCTTCTGATTTAGGCCATACCCTCTTCTCCTTCACAGTCGTTTTTTTTTTTAATAGGTGGTAAATGTTGTACTAGAAGTCAACATTGCTGTTACAGCTATTGAGACAGTTGAACCAGGAAACTTATACCTTTCCAACATCTTGTTCCTTGCAGGTGTTCAAGGGTGCCTATAGCCTCTATTTTTCCAGTGATGGAATGGATGTTATATACAACATATTGCAATAATGTCCTTCTGATTTTCCATTTAAAATTATGAATTCTAGCATGCATTCTGTGACTTTCCATTTCTGGTGTACTTTGCTCTGCCTCAAAGCCGGGCTTTAGCTAGATAGACAAAACTTCTTCTTTGTGTAATATTTGGGTGGCAAAGTTGAACTCCCAAGTGGTGATCAGTATGTTCTTCCTTCATTAAAACTATTGCACAGTTCTCTGAGGGGGCAAACTTGCAAAGGTTTGCTTCAATATGGGTACAATATTAATTCTGGCTCTGTAGTCCTGAAAAAAGCCCTCATCAGACCACAGGATTAGAGCTTTATTGTAACCTTCTGCAAATATATAGCTGACAGTGATTATAACTTTGCTATGTACTTTGTGTCTTTAACTAATGAGCAATATATATATATATATATATATAGGTCTTTGGTTCTTCGGGTAATGTACTAACTAATGGTTCTTCGGGTAATGTACTAACTAATGTACTAACATCCAACGGATTCCCAAGAAATAAGATTTCCAACTTAATCCAAAAAGAAACTCCCACTAAAATCCATGACAGAGAACAAGAAAACGGCAAAGCCCTCCTCCCATACATAAAAGGCACCACAGACAAGATCAGCAAAGTCCTGCACAAATATAACGTCAAAACAGCATTCTGCACAAACAGAAAAATATCCACCATCCTAAGAAACCCTAAAGACAAAATTGAGTTAGAAAATCAAGGAGTATATGAAATCCCATGTACTGCTTGCCCCACTACATACATTGGACAAACCAACAGAAGGATAAATGCACGCATTGAAGAACACAAAAACTCAGTCAAAAGAGAGGAACCAACTTCTTCCCTGGTCCAACACCTTAAAGCCACAGGACATGAAATTGATTTCAAAAAGACCAGAACTATTGCCAAAACTGAACATTTTAATAACAGAATAATCAGAGAAGCCATCGAGATAGAAAAACGCCCCCACAGCATGAACAAACGAGATGATACCTCCCGCCTACCAGCCATTTGGAAACCCGCCCTTATTGACAAACGTATTCCTAACTCAAAGATTGACACCAGAAACACACAGGATGCCACCTCCACACATCCACGCAAAAAGCAAACCCAAACCCACACCAATGATGAGGCAAGACCACAGACCAGGAGCCAGACCAGAGCTGCAACAGTGGCCACTTTGAACCTCTCCAGCACAACAAAGCCCCCACCCAAACAGAACACTCCCCCAGCCAATCAGAACACAGCCAACCCCCCAGCCAATCAGAGCACAGCCAAGCCCCTAACCAATCAGAACATAGCCAAGCTCCCAGCCAATCAGTTCAAACCCCCACTGGCAGTTAAAAGGAAAAAACAGCTTAGACCACACATGGCTCCTAGAAGCAGAAGCCAAAAGCACCAGCCTGAAGATGATGAATGAGATTTCATCGAAACGTTGCCAAGACACTTCAAATTCTACGCGGGAGAAAACCCGAAGAACCAAAGACCTACATACAAACACCCGCGAAAACCTCAGAAAACACACACACACACACACACACACACACACACACACACACACACACACACACACACACACACACACACACACACACACACACACACACACACACACACACACACACACATATATATATATATATATATATATATATATATATATATATATATATATATATATATATATATATATATATATATATATATATTATCTTGGGTAATCATATAATAAGTTGGGAGGAAAAGAGACAGGCAGAATGAATTATTAGAATGAGACAGAGCAAACATTTTCTTATATGTTAAGAAGAATCTTGCATTCATTAAAGTCTGTTTAATTAATTAACATGGCTAGCATTCACAGATAAGTCCTCATATGTATATAAGAGAAAGACACAGATAGATTTTTAAGTAGCTTGGAAATAACTCATCTAGACCAGTGTGCTTGCTTGATGAAGAGATGGTTCCCACCAATGTTAATACCATTAATCACTCTACTTTTCCTTCTAAAGCAAAAGTACTGAAAATCTAGTGGCTCTATTCCTTCATGAAGGCTAGGAGATTACTTATGCCAGTGTCCTTTTATCCTTGCAATTTCAGTGTCATCTCTTAAAATGATCTGAGCAAACTTGCAGGAGGTACATGGGACCCCACAGGAAGGGAAAGACAATGACTATCACTTCCTTCTTGGATGTTCCTGCAAGAAGGCACACTTTAGTTTCATCTTAAAATCAGTATCAGCAAGGTTACTGGGAATGCAACTTAACCAAGAAAAAGTATAATCCAAGCTGTATATATTTGGATTTATTTATCCCATTTTTATTTTTTATAAATAACTCAGGACAGTGAACATACTTAATATATCTTCTTCCTCCCCCCGCCCACAATATTAACAACTCTGTGAGGTAGGTAGGCTGAGAGAGAATGACTGGCCCAAAGTCAAAGCTTTCATGCCTAAGGCAGGACTAGAACTGACAGTTTCCTGGTTTCTAACTGGTGCCTTAATCACTAGATCAAACCAGCTCCCATACCTTCCGAATACCATATTCAATATATGCTACATACAATGCAATAATATAATACCTATTGAAAGTGTGGAAAAGTAATAATACTTGATATGTAAATTCCAGGCACAATTTGAGGATGCTAGAACATTTAATGATCTAAACTGAGTGTCTCTCCCGCTTGTTTATGTAATCCACTTATTTACCACCTTCTTTTCAGATCATAATAAATTTAGATGAACTTCTATTAGGCTACCATATCTTGGCTGCAGAATTGTGGATGATCTCTAGATGGCAGTAAAGAGATGCAGATACTTCTAACAGCTTGCTGCCATCTAGCCCAGAAATGGTTGATTTACTTTACCATTACTATAAAACCAGCTAGAGTCACCATATAGGAGAGGTAGGCAGCATAAACAAACAAACAAACAGACAGACAAACAAATAAAAATAAATAAAACAAAGCAATATTGTAAGTACCCGTGCGCTCTCTCTCTCTCTCTCTCTCTCTCTCTCTCTCTCTCTCTCTCTCTCTCTCTCTCTCTCTCTCTCTCTCTCTCTCTCTCTCTCTCTCCCTCTCTCTCTCTCCCTCTCTCTCTCTCTCTCTCTCTCTCTCTCTCTCTCTCTCTCTCTCTCTCTAACATACGAAGAAGATTGTAGGACTTGGGTTTGGCTAGCCTAAAGAAAAGAAGAAATAGAGGTGACATGATAGCAGTATTCCAGTATTTGAGAGGCTGACACAAAGAAGAGGGGGTCAAATTATTCTCCAAAGGACCAGAGGGCAGGACAAGAAACAATGGTTGGAAACTGACCAAAGAGAGAAGCAACCTGGAATTAAGGAGAAACTTCCTAACGGTGAGGACAAATAACCAGTGGAACAGCTTGCCTCCAGAAATCGTGGGCACTCCATCACTGAAGATTTTTAAGAAGAGGCTAGACAGTCACTTGTCTGAGATGGTATAGGTTCTCCTGCTTGAGCGGGGGGTTGGACTAGAAGACCTCCAAGGTCCCTTCCAGCTTCTATTCTATTCTATTCTATTCTATTCTATTCTATTCTATTCTATTCTATTCTATTCTAGTCTAGTCTAGTCTAGTCTAGTCTAGTCTAGTCTCTCTCTCTCTCTCTCTCTCTCTCTCTCTCTCTCTCTCTCTCTCTCTCTCTCTCTCTGTGTGTGTGTGTGTGTGTGTGTGTGTTTCTGTATGTATATAAGCACATACACATACATTGTGTTCTTCTGTTCATCCGTTTATTCAGTCTTTTAATGTCAGCTCTTTGAAGTAGTCCAGACAGGAAAACAAAATCATGAGAACTAATACTAACCTCCTCTGCCTTTACCTTCCAGAAAACTAGGGAAGGTCCTTTCTGAGTCATTTTCTCCAGCCTTATCCCTCTTTGGATGTCTCAGAGTATTGTCTTGGCTGCAGCTCTTCCTTCCATGTCCCAAGGTTATTCCCATAGCACATTACATTTAGCTTTTTTTAAAGAAGTAGGTCTTTTTAATCATGAATGCTGAAGTTTATTTTACTATTTGATTGGTAATATAACTTGCAAGTTTCTCCAACATGGTGTTTTGTACCACATGAACTAGCAGAATAAGAATTATAAAATTTGAAATTCAAGGTATTTAGAGAGAGCCTGACTGACAAAGCTGATTTACTGTAAGAAAGAAGCAAGATTTCTCAACAAAAATGTTAAGATTTACAAGAACTGCTTATTAGAATGATTGTTGAATCCAGCTACTTATCACCTACATGGCTATTTATCTGTATCTAATATCTTTCTTCAGAGTTAATTCTAGTTATATTTTGATGGTCAACTTGAACAAATTGATTGTTTATGTGAGTAATCTACTCCTATGAATAACATATTGATATTAAAATTTATAGAGCTCTGTGATTCATATTTTCTGAAGTGGAAAATCACAGTAAATTGTCATTTACAAACTAAAAAGGATGATAGAAGCTCTGTACTTCATGCTAATTATTGTTGGAATTACAACTCACAGTGCAGAATCCTGCCTTTGATGGCTTACCTTCCTACTGCTTTCAGAATCTAATAAGTTTAAGATTTAAAAAAAATAATTTGCCACAGAGCAACTGGCTATCTGAAGCAATGCAAAACAGAGATGTGATCTCTTGAAATTTTTGTGATTATTTTAATAAATATCCAAAAATAATTAAATGGAAATTGGGGAAAAACCCCTCATCTTTAATTGCTGATATAGATTCTCCATTTTTAAAACACTGGCAGAAAAGCTCATGCGATAATTAAATTTCCTTTAAATTCAGTAATTCAACTTTTTAACCTTTCAGGTTTTTCATTAATCAAGGTTTGTCAGTTTTAATCAGAATGCACTCATAACCTACTGCCAAAGTAATTAAAATGTCAATTCTGCTGGCAAAGGTACAACAGTCGTTATCTAAGTTACATAAGTTATCTGGCTGCCACATTGATTCTTCCAATCACATTAATAGACTAATTGGCTTTGGCGGGGAATTAATCTTCAGATGTCCCCTCATTCTTTCAAGTTCTAGAATGGACTTTAGTAGCAGTTTATTCAACTCCTTTAATATCTATTAACTCAGTAAAATATGAACTCAGATCCTCAAACTATTTATGCTACTGGAGTTCAAATAGAATCACTCTGGAATACGTTGGCTGAGGCATAAAAGTCATACCAGAATCTAACTATTTTAATTAAAGCCAGCGATAACAAAAGCTTTAATATTCCTAGGGTAATATGTTTGACCCACAAATAATTTTCTTAGTTATGTACCCTACTTCTTGCTATGTACTACAGTGTGAATAAAGAAACAAAAGTTAGTTTGAGTACAAAGTGGCCTCTCACAAGATCATGAAGTAAAAGGAATTCATGAGAGAGATTTAATGCTGTATTATAGGAAAACAGCAACTGTTATTATTATTTCAATGTATGAATTGCCTGTATCTTGCGCATACATAATACACACAAAAAACACATAGGTCCTCTGATTGATTTAACTCAATGAAAGATAATTTCATTAGCCATATGAATGATATATTCAGTAGTGTAATTGATATGTTCACTTTTCTTGAGGACAGCCATATATTTACATACTTCATGGGTATTTAATTATTTAATTTATATTCAGCCTTTATTATATTTATAAGTAACTTAAGGCACTGAACATATCTAATACTCCTCCTTTTTTCTGTGATGTGGATTGGGCTGAGAGAGAGAATGATTAACCTGAATTCACCCTGTTGGCTTTCATGTCTAAGGCAGGATTAGAACTCACAACCTCCTGGATTCTAGCCTGGTGTCTTAATAAAATCTATGAAGTACATGATCAATGCTTTCAATGCTGAAATATGATTAATACTTTTTTCATCAGAATTAAATCTTTGTAATGGAATATAGTATTAATAACAGCAAAATTGTTTTTAAAAATCACACTTGAAAATATAAAAATATACATGTACATTCTTAAATAAAGTTAGAATTGTGAATGCCTATACTGTCTAAAGCATGCTACATTGTTATTCTAGTTCTATTGTTCTAGTTGTTCTTTGATATTATATAGAAAGCTGAGTTGAACTCTTTAAGGCAGGGGTGTCAAACTGCCGGCCCGAGGGCCGGACGCATCACACGAAAGCCGCACCCACCCCATTGCCGGCAATAGCAAAACTGTCCCGATATGTTGCGCGATGTTACATGACGTCGCGAGTTTGACATGTCTGCTTTAAGGCAATATCTACACAGACACTACACCCACCTGCAGTGGTGGGATTCAAATATGTGAACAACCCGTTCTTTGTGTGGATGCCGCTTCCGAAAGTCCATTCTGGGCCTGGGCAACAAAAAATTAGCTACCAGTTCTGCCGAAGTGGTGCGAACTGGCTGAACCCCACCACTGCCCCCCTGCCTCCTTTCAGAAGTCTGAGATCACATGATCTGTGGGGATCACAACTCTGGCTTGAAAAATATGAATTGTGGAAGGAGGACAGGGCAAGCAAGGATGTAACAGGAAAAGTGGGATCATTCACCATTGCCCTAACATTTCCATCTTGGGATGATGGTCTGAAGGACTGTTTCTCACCTGATTCACCAGAGGCTGGAGGCAGAGAATGTTGCAGGTACCTTCTCCTAAGAAGGTACATATGGTGAGATTCAGAAGCAGGGCCTTCTCTGTGGTGGCTCCCTCGCTTTGAAACATCATCTCCACAGAGATTAGACTGGCCCCCACTTTGACACTCTTTCGCAAGACTCTGAAGATCTGATTTTGCCAATGGGCCCGAGGAACCCAAAGTGGGATGGAGCACATCAAGTGGCTCGTTTGACTGATTGCTGTTGCCAGGGACTGGGGGGTTATTGGTGTTATTGTTGTATATTGGGTTCATATTTTTTGTAAGCCGTGCAGAGTCACTGAGAGTGAGTGGGTGGCCATATAAATTTTCTAGATAGATTAGATGAGAGAGAGGGGGGAGGGAGGGAGGGAGGGAGAGAGACTGTAGATCACAGAGACCTTAACTGACAGCAATACCTAGTGACAAAATCTGTTTCTTTTCCTGTCCCTGTGGGATTGGGTTCTGACTAGGAGCGAGCCTTTTTTTCCAACAGCATGTCCCATTCTCCAGACTTCGCTCCCAGTCGGTGTTCGCAGGAGGTCAGAGATCGGCTCCGAGGCCTCTTCCATGTGGAGTCCCTCAGGGGTCCGTTCTTTCACCTCTGCTTTTTAACATCTACATGAAGCCGTTGGGTGAGATCATCCGTCGGCACGGGGTGAGTTATCATCAATATGCTGATGATACTCAACTTTATATCTCTACCCCGCGTCATTACAGCGAAGCAGTGGAAGTGATGAACCGGTGCCTGGAGGCTGTTGAGGTCTGGATGGGTGCCAACAGGCTCAGACTCAATTCCGACAAGACGGAGTGGCTACGGGTTCTGCCTCCCAAGGACAATTCCAACTGTCCGTCCATCACCCTGGGGGGAGAAGTTTTGTCCCCCTCGAAGAGGGTTCGCAACTTGGGTGTCCTCCTTGATCCACAGCTAAGTTTAGAACACCATCTTTTGGCTGTGGTGAGGGGGGCATTCACCCAGGTTCGCCTGGTGCATCAGTTGCGGCCCTATTTGGACTGGGAGTCACTCCTCACAGTCACCCATGCCCTTGTCACCTCGAGATTCGACTACTGTAATGCTCTCTACATGGGGCAACCTTTCAAGAATGTCCGGAGACTGCAAGTAGTCCAGAATGCGGCCGCGCGAGCCGTCTTGGGTCTCCCAAGACATGCTCATATCACTCCAGCCCTCCGTGAGCTGCACTGGCTACCAATTGGTCTCCGAACACAATTCAAAGTGTTGGTTATGACCTATAAAGCCCTTTATGGCAATGGGCCAGGATACTTGTGGGACCGTCTTCTGCCTCATGAATCCCAGCGACCGGTTAGGGCACATAGGGTTGGCCTCCTCCGGGTCCCGTTAGACAATGTCATCTGGCGGGGCCTAGGGATAGGGCCTTCTCCGTTGCTGCCCCAGCCCTCTGGAATCAGCTTCCCTCAGAGGTTCGTACTGCTTCCTCCCTCCTAGCTTTCCGAAAACTGTTGAAGACACATTTATGCAGACAGGTTTGGGGCGTGTGAGCTGCACTCTGCCCCTGGACCTTTGACTGTGATTGTGTGTTGTATGAGTATGGTGAATTACTTAGTTTTTTATATAGTAATTGGTAATTTTAATTGATTTTATGTTATGTTTTCACTTGTATTCTCGTTGTGAGCCGCCCTGGGTCTTGGGAGAAGGGCGGCATATAAGTCTAAACAAATAAATAAATAAATAGCTAGTTCTGCAACAGAAAGCTGCTTGGAAGCCTCAAATTCCACATATCAGTTTTTTGGGGAAGGAGAAAAGATTGTAAAGAAGACCGCTGGTTCACAATACAGATATAAATGTATGGCATTGTGTCATTCTACTTATGGAAAGCATTTATGCCTTGGGTTCAAATTTGGCCTCATGAGACAGATGCCAGGAGTTCCAAGGCCTGCCAGCCCAATTGCTGCTATTTCCATGGTTCCCAATACCTCAAAAATCTCTCTCTGGCATCTATAAAGAGAGAATCTATAAAATGTCATCTATAGGTAGTCCTCGGGTTCTGACAGCAATCGGGACTGGAGACTGCAGTTGCTAGGCAATGCAGTCATAAAGTGCAACATCACAAGACAGCATTGCTTAGCAGTGGCAATCCTGGTACTCTTGGTTGCTGTTGTAACTCCCAAACACACAGGTTGTTAAGCAGGAAGCAGGGAGTCCCTTAGGAGGCCACCTGAGACTTGGGGAAGAGTGTGTGTGAGCACAGAGAGGCTGAGGAAGAAGGGCCCAGGTGCCTACAAGCGAAGGGAGAGGAAGAGAACGAGGGTGATGCTACATGGTGCAGGAAGGGCAAAGGGCAAAGACCAACTTGTAACCTTCCTGTCTTGTTCCCCATTGACTTTGCTTGAGGGAAGTAGGTAGAGAAGGTTACAACTGGCAATCATGTGATTCTAGGAAGCTGGAACTGTCATAAGGGCAAGCTGGTTGCCAAGTGCCCAAATTGTGATCACATGACTTATAGGAACAGCTGGAGTTTCGAGGGCCAGTTATAAGTACCACTCATTCAGCACCTTCACAAATTTGAACAGTTGCTGTACAAGCTGTAGTTGGCAAATGAGGACTACCTGTATAGTAAAGCCATCTTCATATCTGCTTTGGCCTCATTTTTCAAATTGATTTTCATCCATTTCTCTCATCAACTATATATCCTATACTGTATTTTGTGTAATGAATACAACAGTGGAATCCATTTTAAGACTTCTACCTCAAAATATACCATAAAAGGCAGGGTAGAAACACACATGTTCATATGACAATGATCATCATTTTACTTATTATACCTCTTGCTGTAATATATTATTACAATTTGAGAACAGCTTGCTAATATTGAGTGGGCCATGAGCTTGTCTGTTTCTGGAAAACACATACATCCTGCGTTGTATTCCAAGATGGAAGGCAATTATTTGGACCCCATGCAGCCAATTGTATTCAAATAGCCCAATAGGAAAAGCTAAAAATAGATTAGTTTTTAGTAAGCAAAATACTGTGAAGGAATATATGTGTATATATATATATATATGCAAAAAACGTGGCCTAGTTTTGAAAGAAGCCTGTAAGCATTACTGGGCCCAGGGACTGCAGACTAAATATGGAGAAAAGGACTTTATATCTGAGTAGTGTGGCCTGATGTGAAAGACCCACTACAACCCAAGGGAGGGGGAAGGGTGAGAAAAAGATTCAGAGCAACTCCACCTTATTTATGTTAGGTATAAGCTGAGTGGGAGAACAGACTTGGCAAGTTTTGACGGTTCTCCTACATTGCTCTACCAGCAGAAAAGTCTTTCCAGAAATCTAAGTGGTTCTTGACTATTACAAGAAAAGCAGGTAGAGTTAAGTGTCCCCCTGCCTTTGATGGCTCAGGATGTGGAATATCTTAGACTGGAATACTGGTAGTCCTTGTTTAGCAACTGCTCATATAATGACTGCTCATAGCTACAACAGTGATGAAAAAAATAACTTTAGAACCAGTCCTTGCATTTACAACCTTTGTAGGTCTGCAAAGCAAATGAAAGCTGAAGTAAGATTATACGGACATTGGTGAATGTCTATGGAGACTCTCAATCATCCAGGACATGGTTGTCCCAAAGGTGCTTTTTTCCAAAAGGTAACTGGACTTTCTTTTTTTTTTTTTCCACTTTGAAAACATTTCACTTCTCATCTGAGAAGCTTCTTTAGCTCTAAGTTAGAACTGAAGAAGCTTTTTGGATGAGAAGCAAAACTTTTTCAAAGACGGGAGGAACCAAAAAAGTCTAGTTGCCTTTTGAAAAAAACACCTTTGGGAAGCACAATGGTGCTTTCACATAGCAACTGCTCCGCTTAATGACTGAGTGGCTAGCCCAATTGTAACTAGATGAGACTTTCTGTAGAACAAGACAATTCTGTACATAAGGTAACAATGCTTAAGATGGACGAACTTTATTCTCCAGATTCTGACACCTCCTTCTCTATTCAATTTACATCCTAGCTTTCTGCCTTGCAGATGACTTTGATGCCTTTCCTCAACCAGGTATGTTGAGCATCTTTAAAGGGAAGTGAATGAACTCCTAGATACTGAGGATCCTGGGAAGCAGAACTGCATGTCTTAGTTTAGAAACAGAGGAAAGAAGTAATAATCTGGATAGAACTTTTGTGCTAGGAGAGCTTGCAGTTATTGATTGATATGAGAATGAATGCCAGTATATAACATTAGGTGGCAGACAGTGCCAATGAAGAAAGTAGATGAGATTCAGGCAAAAGGGCAGATGCCAAATGAGAAATGAACTCAAATTGAGGGAACCAAGTGAGTGAAAAAAAGGGCCCAAATCTTCCAATGGCAGCAGTATTCCCAGCAGCAACCACCCACTTCTTCCCCCCTGCCCCAGCATTCAGCCCCAGCATTTTACACATGGCTGTGTTTCATCGCTTGGTTTAATCAATTTACTTTTGTTTGTTTTCATTTTGATGGTTGCGAGCTGCCTTGGGGATCCCTCGTGAAACTAAAAGGCAGGTTTCAAATAAATAAATTAATGAATAAAAATACTCAGCTGACTCCACAGCCTGCTCTACCATATGCTTCTTAAATAAACAAGTTATGCTTTATAAGTGCCCATTATAATTGACCATACATTTTCTGTAGTGAGGTTCTCTTGCCGGGCCCCTTTACAAGAGAGACGGTGCATACAGTTGGACTCAAGAGCCAAAATACGGTCATTGCTGAGCACAAGTACTGTAGATGTGCAAATCTGAGTTGACGGGAATTGCAGTGGAAACGGAAACAGATGTCACAACTCGTTTGAAGGCTCTGAGCAACAAAGAAACTGAATTAAGACATGAAATCAATGGAATACCAGAAAAAAAAACACTGAATCATAAAGTCATTGAGTTAAAGGCACCTTAGGGTATCGCCTCTCAATGCAGCCTCTAGAACATCCCTGACAGATGACCATCCAGCCTTTGTTTGAAGACTTCTAATGAAGGAGAATTCACAATATTACAGCCAATCTGTTCCACTGCCTGGAAATTCATGCAGTAATATTATTTCTGATATCTAACTTGAGCCTGCTTCTTTGCAGTTTTAACCCATTGAGTCTGATCCTGATTTCCTGGGCAATAAGGAATATGTTCACTTCTCCTTCTGTGATGGCCTTTGTGATATTAGAAGATCACTATCATATCTCTCCTTGGTTATCTTTTTTTTATAGATTAAATGTATCTAGATCACTAACCCTTCTTCACAGTTTCCAGGCCCTTCACCATCTTAGTAGCCCTCCTCTGAACTTGCTTCAAATTCTCATTGTTCCCTTTAAAGTATGATGCTCAGAATTGGACATAGTATCCCACATGGAGTCTGAAAGAATAAAGAAAGTATTTCTCATTACCCTATCAACACATTTGTATATGGGATTGACCGGGACATTTGGATCCCTTTCACATGTACTGCTGTATGGCCAAGATAGGTTTCATCTGATACACCTGCCTTTTGTTTTTCATGCCCAGTTACAGAACTTTGTGTCATGTTAAACAATCTGAACAGCATCAGTGCCGCAGAGACCTCCATTATGCTCCACTTGATGCTTTTCTCCAAGCTATGATGTAGCCATTTAAGGCCACTCTTTGAATGTGGTCATTCAGTCAACTGTGAATCCATCTAACAATAATGACAGCCAGTATCATTTCAAACAGTAAACTTGCTTTCTGGAAAATGAATTCATTTATAGTTCCCCCCACCCCAATTTGCTTTAAAAGAAACTGAAAAGTCAGGATGACTTTATATTATTTCTCTCATTCAGAAATGCCCAATAATACGATGACTGAATATTTAGAAATAATTGTATGTATAAATATTGAAACTACAACTTGATAAAAAAAAGAAATCTAGGTGAAGGAGCAGTAGAATTACTATGCTGAGGGCTGTAAAGTTGAAAGAACATGCACTAACCACTTAGTTCATAAGATCTAAAATATAACTATTGCATTTCTTTCTTTTGATGCCGTGCATGTGTCTCAATCTGTCTAGGACCCAAGAAAAGAAATACCTTTGAAGGATCCCTCTCCTGTTCTGGAAACAAAACCACAAATATATTTGTTATGTCCTCAGGGGCAGGAGCATAATAGATGATGATTCCCTGGTTCAGGATACCTTAATTCAAGGGAAGCCTTTGGCACACTTTTTCGTGCCTAAGCATGCAGCCCTTGCATCATCTGAAATCTCAGATTCAGACACTGAGATACTATCTGAAATTTTCAGCCACAAAAGAAGCTCAGAATCCAGCAAGTTGGGTGCCTTTCACATCTAAAAGTCAGAGGCAAGCAGGGATAGAGTTAATGAATCCCCTGCTGGTTCAGGTTTTAAGGCAGCAGTTGAGTATAGCAGCAACCCTGCTAGAAGTAGCCTCGCTTATCCTGCACTGAACTCTCCAAGGTCCTGATAAGAGCTTTGTTCTACCAGAACTCAGGTGGCCTGGTCCATGTCTTGGTGAACATCTAGCTCCAGCTGGCTTCTTCCAATCCTCAGCCAGCCCATAGCAATATTAACTGAATTCAAGCATCACACTCAACTGCCAGACATCACAATATAGTCAATATTACAAACTAATAAGAATAGAGTAAGACATAGCGTCCCAACTGCAATTGACGACAGCCCCAAACAAATTAGAGTTAGCCAAGAGAAGAAACTATGATCACATACAGCAATACTCCAATAGTTTACCGCCAGAAACCCAAAGGCTCTTTGTGGTCCCTAAAAGCTTGGGATGCAGTCCACAGATTCCTTTTCTAATTATGTGAGAAATACAAAAAGAAATAATATTAACTATAATAGTTATGTTAAAATTAAAATTAAATGTCTGTATATGTATATGTATATGTATATGTATATGTATATGTATATGTATATGTATATGTATATGTATATGTATATGTATATGTATATGTATATGTATATGTATATGTATATGTATATGTATATGTATATGTATATGTATATGTATATGTATATGTATATGTATATGTATATGTATATGTATATGTATATGTATATGTATATGTATATGTATATGTATATATGTGTGTATATATATATGTATGTATGTATATATGTGTGTGTGTGTATATATATATATATATGTATATGTGTATATATATGTATGTATATATATATGTATGTATGTATATATATATATGTGTGTGTGTGTGTGTATACACACACACACACATATAATGTTTGTGTGTTTGTATGTGATCTGGAAGTCTCTGTGTGCGTGTTTGTGTGTTACTGTGTGTGTGTATGTGTGTCCAGATCACACATACATTTTGCAGTGAGGCCTCCAGTATGTTACTCAAAGGCCAAACACAGCTGCATGTTTCTCGAAATGTGTGCACCCTTACATTATTTATTTTATTTCTTGTATCTCACCTTTATTAATTTTACAAATAATTCAAGCCAGCTAACATATCCAACACAACTTCCTTCTCCTATTTCCCCACAAACAATAACCCTATGAGATGGGTTGGGCTGAGAGAGAGAGAGAGAGAGAGTGACTGGCCCAAAGTCACAGCTAAGATAGGACTAGAACTCAAGATCTCCTGGTTTCTAGCCTGGAACCCATAACATCAATTTTCTCATCTGACACTTATTTCTGGAGAGGTTAATAATTCAGTAGGTGTATCAGTCAAAAGAAGGAACACCTATTTTTATTTTACACTTACATTCTGAGTTATAAATATAAAGGAAAGTGATGTGTTATACTTTGAATTCAAGAAACATTTGTCGCAGGTCATCCAATAAATCTCTAAATACTGGTTTCATCAGCAAATTTTTCTTCCAAAGAATAAAATCTGCTGATAACAACAAAATCTCCTTTCAAGTGCATTTGCAAATCAGTATGTCACATTAGCCTTCTCGGTTATGAAAAAAGTTATTTCCTTGTATAAAGAAACACTTAAAGCAGTTAAGGTTTTCCAGCTTTTTTTTTTCTGCTTATGCTCTCTGTTTAACACTCTTAAATTTGGAAGGCAGGGAGTGCTATTGAACAACTAGGACTATGTATGCTTTCAAACTATATTTATTAATTCAGTAAAATATGCAATTCTATCATGTATTCATAATGCAGATAGTTTGTGAAGTTCCACTTATATAGCAGCAATGGTCTTAAATATGTAATTCAATGTGGAGCATTGCTTGTTTGTTTAAATAAACCAGGGAAATGTTTAGATTAAAATTGCTGTATAAAATTATACGCATATGCGCAACAAAGGAAACATGAATAATGTATAGTATTAAAGTAATACATTTAATAATCACTTTTCTATCTAATCCGTCTATTATATTCATTGGCAGCCAAACAACTACTTTGAGCTAACACTGTAGTCTCCCGGCTAATGTAACATCACAGTATGCTAAATAAATACATGTCCATTTTATTCACAGGAATCTAGCAAGTAGGTAGCATTCATATCTGTGTATATAAATAAATATTGTTTCCTTTGGAAAGGGCTGTCTGAAATTGAAGGTTGTCTTCCTTTTGGATAAATACAATAACTTAGACATTATAAGCTAAGCATTTCTTTTACATGGCAGTTGAAACTACAGTGGTTTTGACTGGTTTTGACAATAACCTTCTTATTTGCAGTGATTGCCCATCAAACAATACACAATGACTGTCTGGAACAAGATCCGAGACTAGTAATACAAGGGGGAAAAAATGAGAATATTTTCCAAGAACGTGTATAGTATTTTGTTTTTCACAATGGGTATGGAGTGCTCTTCCCTTCCAGGTAAATTGTTTGTGCACATTATTTCTGTCACTTTTACCTACAGGATGCTTTGTTATTTGCAGCGATATTTTCTGTACAGCTCAGACTACAGTACAGACATTTATTGATTGACCTGATTTTTAATTCATAGCCTTCCCTTGTCTGGACCTTAAGGTAGCCTGTATTGTAGTTTCTCTCCATTTTCTTCCTAACAAATAACCTTCTGTGATAAGTGGTAGTTAAGCTGATCCAAAGTGAACATTGTGGTCGACATAGACACTGAATTTAGGTCTTCCTTGGCCTACTTCAATTCTGTTACCAGTAAACTGGTCGGGTCTCAAACATATTTCAGTATTAATGGGAAAAACAAACTACGAAAGGCACAGTGTTACAGCGCTTTTATAAACCCTGCATAGGAACTGGTTTATCCAGATTGTGAAAGTTGAATCATGATATTAAAAATAGAAAGGATGAAAATGACGGCCCCTTTATCGTAAAGTTCTCTCATCTGCAAAAGATTTTAAAGTGCTCATCATTCTTTCAAAGTTATACAGTTTTCTCAAATCATTAAGAATGGAATTAAACCTGGGAACTACATCTGGACACATAAATGATCCTTTGGGAAATAGTAGCATTGCTCGATTTTCCACTGTAGAAGAATTTGATTTTTACAATTTTTATATAAAACCATGGGTGGGGCGAGAGGAACTAGATTTTTTTGTAATCATACATCTAATGGGTATAAATTCTAACAAATCATGTGTCAACATACAAAAGCAAATAAAATATCCATTCCCCAAAGCTACGGTGCTAAACATGCCACTGTCTATAAGATGTATCCTTTTAAATTATCTTTTGGCACTTCAGCATCTGAATCTCATTTGAGATCCCAGGGAATGCATTATATGGAGCTGCTAGAGATTATATTATACATTCTAGTACTTTTTCCAAGTGACCTTTCACTGTTCAAACATTTGGATCCAAATATGTATTATCTAATGTTAAATGGCATATCTACCGTATATGATCATGCATGTTATCTCACTTGGATTAAGTGTTCTCCATTTATGCAACCAGCCAGATTTCTGCAAACCATATGTTTCTGCAACTCCCATGTTAAAATGAGGAAAGGACACTATAATGTTGTTGTATCTTTAAAACTATATACGTTCTGTACTTTCTCCACTTCAGAAACAAGGCTTGGTAAGTTGGAATTTTGTAATGCAAGCATTGGGTTTGGATGAATTAATAAAGCACAGTTTTTTCTTGGACCTTTAGATATATAGGAATCTTAGTTCCAGTGTTTATCTGCAAATCAGAGAACAAAGTAATCAAGATACAGGAAATTTGTTTGGACAGGGAATTATGTCTCAAAATGACCCTAGACATTCTCTTCCTTGCCCCTAGTAAAAAGTAATGGTATATTCAGCCTACTTGGACTCTCATACTAGAAGAATAACTCCCTCCATTCCCATAGCTAAGGAGAAAGATTAATCATAATTCTATTTTCCAGGACCTCCAGTTAGGGCAAATCTGCAATGTATAAAAGGAGAGACTGATATGGCTGTAAATATTTAAGTCAGTAAAGGCAGTGAAATAAAGGCAGTAAAAATGATCACATAACTTTTTAGTGAATATCTTGCACTCTTTTCCATCTGTTTCCACTGTTGTCTTAACAACTGTAATTCCTTAGGAGGGGGAGGCAATTATATATAAGATCCCTGGCGGTGCAGTGGTTAAAGAGCAGTACTGCAGGCAAACTGCCCACAGCCTGGATTTCGATTCTGACTGGCTCAACATTGACTCAACCTTCCATCCTTTGAAGGTCAGTAAAATGAGGACCCAGATTGTTGGGGATGACATGTTGACACTGCAAACCATTCAGAAAATGCTGTAAGGTACTGTGGGATGGTATATAAATCATGCACACCCTAGGAAAATTAATGATAGGCAGATTCAATGCTTTATTATTCAAGAAAAGACATCTATGAACTCAAAACATACTATTTTATGCACGGATGGACAATCTTTAGATGGCATCTGAACCCCACCCTTCTATCTAGAACACCTTCTGATTGTGTTGCCAACATTTAATTATCTTCCTCTAGACATAAAACATGCCAACATGCTAATGTATGTCTAATTCAGAAAGCAATGATGCCCACCCAGTAACCAAGAAACAAAGTGACAAAGAGAAAATACCGGCCCTATTCAAATATATGATATGCCCCCACCCAATATTGCATCATCATCACCATCATCATTTTCCTGCATGCTGTGACTCTTCCCTCCCCAAAATCATTAAATGCAACTCTTGGTTACCATGTTTGGTAGCCACTGTGGTCACAATAATATTGACTGCTCATGATTTTAATTCTTTTCCAACTAGGTGAATTCCCACGCTTGTTCGGGCTTCATAAGATGAATGAGTTTTGCTTAAAAAGACTGTATTGCCTCCCCACCCCATGCAAAGGGAGTGGAATATTAGGCAAGTAGCAGCAAGTAATGCAGAAAAGCATCTGGGTGGATCAGTAACACCCAGCCCAAATCAGACAAGAAGTTTCCTGCAGGTAATTTTCTAGATTGCCTTTCTTTTTATTCCTTCCAACCCAGAAGAATGTGAGAAAGATTATATAAAAGGTCTTGGGGATCTGCCTGTTCTCCAGCAGGATACCTCACTGATAATGGAACAGAATGGAACCAGTTTGGTGTAGGGAGAGAAGCCAAAAAAAGAAATATAGGAAGTCCTCGACTTATAACCTTTCATTTGGTGATCGAAGTTACAATGGCACTGAAAAAAGTGACTTTTGATTGTTTTTCATACTTGCGATTGTTGCAACTGGTCAGGTGATCAAAATTCCGATGCTTGGAAACTGACTCGTATTTACGACGGTTGCAGTGTCCCAGGGTCATGCGATCATTTTTTGTAAAACTTCGGACAAGCAAAGTCAATGGGTAAGCCAGATTCACTTAATAACCATGTTACTAACTTAACAAGTGCTGTGATTCACTTAACAACGGTGGTAAGAAAGGTTGTAAAATGGGGGAAAACTCACTTAACAACTGTCTTGCATAGCGATGGAAATTTGGGACCCAACTGTGATTGCACTTTGAGGAATCTCTGTATGTTGTTTTATGATGGGCTAGATGTGACCAGGAGCTGCAGGAAAAAGATCCTTCTGGGATCAGGAGTTGTGCAGCAGCTCCAAATGTTACCAGCTGTTTGGTTCTGCCTCCGGTAAAATTATTTAGAATGGACCATATGCAGCCTGCCCTGTACTTCCATACATGCCTACAAAACAAGGGGCAAAACTATTGGCAAGATCAGGTGATATTCAATACATACATACATCAATACATACATACATTGCCCTGAGTAGACACTTATACAGGTAGTCCTCAACTTACAACAGTTTGCTCAGTGACCGTTCAAAGGTACAATGTCACTGAAAAAAGTGACTTGATGACCATTTTTCACACTTACAGCAGCATCTCCATGATCATGCGATTGAAATTCAGACTCTTGGCAACTGGCAAATATTTATGATGGCTGCAGTGTCCCATGGGGGGTCATGTGAACGCCTTTTGCAATCTTCTGACAAGCAAAATCAATGGGGAAGCCAGATTCACTTAACAACTGTGTTGCTACCTTAACATCTGCAGCTTACAGCTCACTTCTTCCTATTTTTTTCCATCCAGCAATGTCTATGGGCTGAGAGAGAGTGAATGGAGCAAAATCACCCTGTGAGCTGAGGTGCCTGAGGATAGATTAGAATCTGAGCGTCCCTCATGCTTGCAACATTAGTTATCTTTCATCATAAGCTTTCTCGCCGCTGAAAAAGATCTGTCTTGGGTTTTAACCTTTCTTGATTACTGTTTGAGAACTAAAATGAAGACAGATGCCATCTGGGCTCCCAGAGAAAAAAGCAGGATATAAATCTAATAAACAAAGAAATAAATATCATTTTTGACTGAGGAACACTCTCCCCCCAGTGATTATCTGATAGCTCTTAGATATTACACAACAGCTGTTAATGGAAGCCCTTCATCTGTAATTGAGCTGGCAGTACCAATGATGGATCTGTTTTCAAGAAGTCAGTTTGATTCTCCAGTGTTATATCATGATGTGGTGCACAGGAGCGCAACTGACCTTGAAGAATTCAAGATTGATTCATTAGTTCATGCAGTCGCTTTAGGAGCATGATGTCCTCGAAAAAATCAATGAAGAAGGGAAACTGGCAAATTCCTGGAGTGAGCTTATCTCATGAACTTATTTCAGGTGTTCCTCAGTAAATCAGTTTGTCAGGGTTCCTTTTGTCTTTTAAAAATAATATTAAATTATTTTAAGATTTATATTACAATATGTTTCTTCTTCTTTCTTTTCCTGCCTCAACATAGCTAATCAGTTCGTCACCCATTCTGGGGTTGTAAAATGGAAAATCACATATGGCCCTAAGTTCAGGTGGCCTACCCTGATTTTCCATTTTAAAAAAAGCTTAGAATGGAATGGAATATTTTTTTTATTGGTCAAGTGTGATTGGACATGCAAGAAATTTGTCTCCAGTGCATAAGTTCTCAGTGTACATACAACCAACAAATCATAAGATACAATCATAAGATACAAAATTATAGTTATAAGATACCAATACAAGTAGGTAATAGGAAAGATGAGAAGAATGATAGTAATACAGTAATACAGTCCTACTACATGGTTAGATATTGTTAGACATAAGACAGTGCTGTGGGAATTATGTGTTTAGCAGAGTGATGGCATGGGGGAAAATGTTTTTGTGTCTAGTTGTTTTGGCATGCAGTGCATTGCATTAATTGCAGTGAATTGCATGAAATTGGCATGCAATTAATAAAGCAAGGCTATATTTATTAATTTATTAATTCTTAAAAGCCCAGAACATGCAAATATTCTACTCTCACCCATTATTATGCATGTCCTCAATGATTCCATTAAATTCATTATTAAGTTCATCTAAACAAATTGTTCCTTTAGGCACATACATCATACCAAGGGACTCTAAAAAAATTTGAGGAAGTTCAGTTCCCTTAAATAGATTTTTTAAAAAATATGATTTCTTAAAGAACTTTTGAATAAACAGAATAAACAATCTCTAATATATGTGCCAATTTTTCACAAACTTGTTTATCTTTTTTCAAATTTATATATCTGTTCATATCCATATAATACAGATATTTCTGTATTCTAGAGATTTAAAAGTTAGACTTTAGCATCTCCTTTGGGAAAATAGAAGAAAATGGCATAATGAAAGCAATTTCATATTGTGAAAAGAAGTGAATTATTAGGTTTTTTTTTACAGGCCATACCAGATATTTCTAGCTGTATTATTTACTGGAAATAATAGCTCTAAAAGAAATTAAAAAGGCACAAGGCAATGTGAAAGGATTGAATAAATCTTGAGGTGCCTCCCTGCACATGCATTTTAAGGCTTTAACTTTGCATATATTAATTAAACATCTCTCTCTCTCTCTGTGTGTGTGTGTGTGTCTGTGTGTGTTTGTGCGCGTGCATATATACACAAGCACATACAAATATACATGCAGCCACAGTTGCACATTTAAAAGTATGTTGATTCAAATAGACCCACTGATGCGAAGAGAAATGATTGGTCACTCTTTTTCTAGAACAGAAAGATGGGTGGGTCCTGCAGCAGGAAACTGCTCAACAGAAGGACATAATATTCTGCTATTCAGGCTGAAAACCATGGAGGTTCTCACCAAACTATCTCAGATGGGATTTTCTGAAGCTGGTTGAGAGTCAAGTCAGCACAGGAGCAAGAGATGTGGATATACTTCCAGTTTTCTTAGAGATCAAGTGTTAGAAACCATATATATTGTCCTCTACAGCAGAGGTCCTCAACCTTTTGGGCACCAGGGACCAGTTTCCTGGAGAGCGGTTTTTCCGTGGACCGGAGAGAGCGTGGTTTTGTGTGCTGCCTGCATCCCGCAGATGGGGCTTTCCTTGTTTGTGCGGACCCGTTGCTGGCATGCCGCGGCCTGGTTCTGGTCCAGCTTCAGAAAATTACATTCTGATGCTAGCTGACCAGTTGTGCCCATAGAAGAGATGATATTGCTGAGCAGTTTGAGGCCAGTACAGTTTATCTTGTTCCTCTGTAGAAAGTCAATTCTCTAAAAGCTGCAAAGGAAGAAACTGGAGGGATGAAGGAAGGGTGGCCTGGGGGCAACTTTTGGAGCCTCAAGAATTCAGACACTGCTAAATGAGATGCTGAGGAGGAGTAGAATGGAAATTCATTAAGGAAAATATTAGTTTTTCACTGGATTCTTCAGCTTGGAAGAAAATACAGTTTTGGTTTGGCTTTAAAGATAGACACTAAAATATGTACAGTTAATTCTTGTTATTCATGGATTCCATAATTACAGAGTCCATATTTGCTAATTCTGCTGCTCGCTAACATTTATTGTAACCACAAAAATTAATTACTTCTGGCGTTTTTGTGGTCATTTGCTGACATGTAGAGCAACAAAAAATAAATAAAAAAATAAAGTTGCCTGATGCACATATTCCCAGCTGAAATTTTAATCTTTAATTCAGTGTTCACAGCAGTATTACAGAACATAACTACTGCAAACAAGAATTGACTGAATACACAGGACACATTTAACTATGAACAGAAAGTTGACCTTTGGGTGCTATAATGATGGCACAGGAGAATTCTACAGCATGCTACACAATTTAGTATGAGCTGACAACTATAATACAGACAGACAAAAAACACAAGGCGGCAACTGAAGAAAAACCTGAAATTGAAATCGTCATTTGTGAGTCGTCCAGCTGAAATTAATGCTGCTTCCCTTTTTTAGAGAAATAGTCTCACTAGGTGTTATTTATACTTTCTCAGATAAGTCTCAGTTTCAAATCAGTTTTTAAATTTGTGTACACCCCTCCACCCACCCATATCCATCCATTAGGTCATACCTTCTATATTGGGCATATTTCTATTTGAAGTAGTGAAATACACTCTCTTTCTCCCCCTCCTCTCTCCTGTTTCTCATATGTTGTTTTCACAATGTCAGTGAGAGAAGACAAGCTCAAGGCTACGAGTCTATTGGAAATAATGTTTAAGCCGTCTTCTCCAGCTATTGCTCATAAATACTGCTAGGCTCGCAATGGAAAAGATGTGGTTCTCACCAGGTTCTCCAACTACCTGAAGGTTGATCTAAGATAAAATAATAATGCCTGAGCTGTGCCAGGTATCTTTGCCCATGCATGTAAGCTGAAAGTAAATCACACAGCCTCTATTCAACATCTCCCTTACAAAAGCAAACGGCAAAATGATGAAGGAGATATCTGAATAGCTGCAGAGCTCATAAAACACATGTCTCAGTCATATTTCTTAAGGAACCATGATTATTTTAATTATCCACAAATAAGCAGTTTGGTCTAGTGATTAAGGCACCAGGCTAGAAGCCAGGAGACTGTGAGTTCTAGTCCCATATTAGACATGAAAGCTGGCTGGGTGGCTCTGGGCCAGTCACTTTCTCAATGTAGAAGAGGTGGCAGAACCTGGGGAAGGAGTGAAAAGGGGAATGAACCTAGAGTCCCTACATAGCCATAATAGAACTAAATCCAACCCCCCTAATAAATTACATTGGCCCTTATCTAAGTCTTAGCAGGTGCTGACCGTTAGTTGAGAGGATTCCTGTGTTTAGGCTTTTAGCAATACAGTAAATCAGTTTAATTGAATCTGCACATGTGGACCAGGTCTTTCGTACCTGATACTGAGGCCAACTCACCTCACAGGGTTGTTGTGGTAGGGAAAATAAGACAAGAAAGGAGTATAAGGTACATTCTCTGTCTTGAGTTATTTATAAAAATAGTAAAGGCAGGATTAAAATCTAAAAAAAAAAGCCCAATGCCTATTATCTACTGAGATTCTCAACTGCAGATGAAATATACTGATTGAAAATCTCTCATCTGCAGTGAGCCTAATCAGCTCACATGGGCTGATTCTAACTCAAGCTACAACAGTCCATGAAAAGTCTGTTTTAAAAAGTAAAAGCTATACATTCTGTAAGAATCATTGTTGCAGGATATTTCAAAATGCTCAATGCAGAGTGTGTCCACATGCTTGTCATAGCTTTCTCAAGTCTCAGTTCAATCCCCTGTTCTCTCTGACTCCATCTGGTGATCAATAGAACTGGAAAGGACCTTGGAGGTCTTCTAGTCCATCCCTCTGCTCCAGCAGGAGACCCTATACCAGGGGTAGACAACCTTGGCTCTTTTATGACTTGTGGACTTCAACTCCCAGAATTCCTGAGCCAGCCAAGCTGGCTCAGGAATTCTGGGAGTTGAAGTCCACGAGTCATAAAAGAGCCAAGGTTGCCTACCCCTGCCCTATACCATTTCAGACAAGTGGCTGTCCGGATAAATATTGGATCAGATAGAGCCTTCTCAGTGGTCCTTAAAATCAGAGGGAATGAGAACTGTTCTCTTACATAGGTGCTGTAGTATTAATGGGTTGAAAGTGGAATTTGAATTTGAAAAACATGTAAACATTTTCTCCATTTTATATTTGCAGAAAGCGTTGCCTTCAGAATTAGTCCTTGATGTCTTCATTGTTCTGAAGTCCCAACAGAGCCATTCCCTGTAATCACCTGCATTAATGTGTTGCTCCCATTAATTGGATTTGTTTCCTTCACAAGGTGCAATAAGCTATCTGTGAGCTCTATAAACATTGAGAACAATTTTTCAGAATGTCTTTCAGGTTTGCATAGATTTCAGCTGGCTTGTATGATTCTCCTGCCCAACATCATCAGCAATTATCCAGGGACCTACCTCCTTGGCTTGACTTTGCCTAAGCAGACCTTGTCATTTGCTTAGTTTTGTTTGCCCAATTTGAAATCTGTGCCGACTATTTGAGCCAAACCACATCCAACTAAGTCTAAGCCTGGGAGATGATGTCATTAAATTGGGCCTAGAATTTTCAGCATGTATGAATTCTTGGAGCAAAGGATTAAAAGCTGAAGAATTTGGAGGAATCCATCTTCAAGAAGGTGAACATGATCCTCATATTCCAAATGAAGATACAGATTAGATCTATCAGAAATTGCAATCCTACCAATGAAGATTGTCTTCAGTATGATACTCTCTTCTCCTTCCCCAATTTATTTTTAAAGTCCCTACTAGCTTTAAGATCATATTAGTGCATTTCCTACATAAGGATATTTTTGGACGCTGTTATTAGAGTTTAACTAAAGGCTTGAGTGTTCCTGATACTCTCCCAAACAGTGTACATCATACTGAAGAATTCTTGTTGCTTTGATACGCAAAATACCCGAGATCTTTCAAATATGAAAACAGCACTGAAAATTTGATTATACTAAAACATTTCAAGTATATGCACCAATGTGCCTTCTTGAGAAAAGCAAGGGAAAGGGAAATATTAAAGTTGCTAGCATCAATTGTAGCAAAATCTCTCAAAAAGAAATAGTCACTCATTTTACACACATCTGGGGAAATATGATGAAAGCATATCAAGAATAGTAATCTTAGAAGGAAAATTATGAATAAACTGTAAAATGCCACACCTTCTGTATGGCATGATTCAAATCTGAATAAATTCACATGGGGGCAGTGCATTTAGAATAATTGGGGTTTTTTGCACCTTATCTTTGAAGCAATAAAACCGTTCCTTTTTCAGACATGAGCTCTGAACAACGTAAAAATGTGCAAAATGTTCCCAAGACATTTCCCCTCTGGTCATGTCATCCTTCACTTGAAATTTGGTTGTTTTTATTCATTTATAGTTTATGTGTTTTTTTTTAAAAAAATTCTTCCTTTACCGTACATTTCCAATGTGACTTTCTTATCTATAGTTCAGTCACCGTCTGTCTGCATGACTAATGCTAAATATTTAGAGAAAGACTTTTTATTAAAAAAAATTGTGCTGAATATAGAAGAACTATATAGAAGATCCCACTTCACACAAGGCTCTTTGTTCCTTTGGGTCTTGACAGAAACCCCTAACAGCAATACGGAGATTTATGAGTAAGAGAGCTCAGGCAGGAAAAATTCAGTAGTTCAAACTGACATAGTACAATGAGTAGTAACATATTTGGCTTGTGAGAGGCACTTGTCAGAAGAAGTTAGTAAGGGGAAAGGGACTGTTGTGGCTGTTGTTAGAAACTTGTAACTGCCTGCCATTATTTTCCTCTTCAGTTGAATAGTTAAGTTACATCATACTTGTGAAACAAGTTCATGACAATGCAGAAGTCTAGTCTGTAATTAATATCCTTTATGTTAGATTCCTTTTGGGCCAACAATAGAAGAAATTTAAGTCAAGAGATGTTGTTCTCCTCCTTGGAGATGTCTATGGAGATTCTCAGTCATCCAGGTCATGGTTGTCCCGAAGGTGCTTTTTCAAGAGGCAACTAGACTTTCTTGTTTTTCTTTGAAGATGTTTTGCTTCTCATCCAAGAAGCTTCAAAGAAAAACAAAGCCCAGTTGCCTCTTGAAAAATCACCTTTGGGTCCTCCCTTGGAGAAGCAACACCAATAACAGCTACAGCTGCTGGTCCTCCATCTGACACCTTGATCTTCACCTCTTGTAGAGCATGGCAACAATTTACCTACCTTCATAGGGTCTGAAAAAACAGGGCAGGGTGACTGCCTTGTAGACAGATTGTTGGCAGCTTGATGCATTTAAGTACTTGTTTTGTAACCTAAGACATTCAAACAGGGGCTCAGGCTTAGAAGAAAGAAGCACGAAACCCTTCCTTCCTTCCTTCCTTCCTTCCTTCCTTCCTTCCTTCCTTCCTTCCTTCCTTCCTTCCTTCCTTCCTTCCTTCCTTCCTTCCTTCCTTCCCCTGTCTATGTTGGCAAAGTCAGAAAATTTAGTAGATTGAAAGTTCAAATCTTGAAAACAACAAAGTATTATAACGTAAAAAGTCTTGACTTTAAGTCAATGTTATTTATAAAAGCATGCTCAATATTACTGCCTGTTCTACTATGTTTTCATGATCAGAATCAGGCCAAAGACAGAATAAGACAAGAGAGCATAAATTTAATCACTTTTCATAGCTATGCTGTGTCACTGTCTTCCAGTTCCAGTTAACTTTGTTTAATTCCTAAACAGACAGGCATACAATCCAAATGAACAAGACAAACACATCATTTCTCATAATGGTCAATCATTATGCTTTAAAAGAAGATTATTTCTCAGGAATTTTGCTTTATGGCATTTGTTGTTGTCCTATGCATTAATTAAAATTATGAGTACAAATTCAATGTTAGGTTGATTGTACTCCAATGACACAGAATCTTGTAGCTGAACACAGCCTGTTTATGAGTGACCAAATCTGGAAGAATGAGAAGGAAGATACCAAAAACTAAATTAAATGAGATAACATTAAATTAGAGCCATTCTTCCCCTTCCATTATTTTTTTTAATACAAATTAAGTTACCCATGCTAGTTATAATTATTTCTATATAGAGAACCAAAAGGCCTGTTTATATAGGAGGCTGAAATAACAGTCTGCAGGCCCCACAGATAGATGTATGAGATCTAAAGAAAAACATAGCATTACTGTTAGCTTTACTATTTTATTTATTTATTAAATGTATATGCCACCCATCTCACTATTCAAAGACACTCTGGGCAACTAAATACTTATTACACAGAGGATAACATTTATGAAAATACGTCTTTCCTTGTTACTCCCATAAAGGAAATTAGGTGGAAAGTCTACCACATATAGAGTAGACATAGAAAAAAAGGTAGAAGGTGATTTTATTCAGAGGTTCTCAAAAACATCCAATGTGTATATTTTCCTTGAGGGTAAATCATTTCAGAATTAGTGTCTTTCAAAGCAAAGGTGCCAATTTCATTTTTGTTTGGAATTATTCACGTTTGCTGAAACTAAAACACAAAACTTAGCCACTGCATGTATTACTGAAAGCTCCTGTTTATGCTATTGAGTATTATCCACATGGCAAGGAGACAAATGTTTCAGGGAGATGATAGATTTTTCATCCTAACAGCAATCATGGCCTATTGCGTTTGAGTGGCTAGCCAGAGGAAAAACATTCAAACTTACAAACACACTGTGAGATCATAAATCAAATTTTATTCCAAGGGATTTCTTAAGGTTTTATAGATTTTATGGAATGACAAGTAGCTGCTTCAAGTCCAAGGCCCAAAGGCTGATTTGTAGGAATGTTAACATCAACAAGGCAATTCATGCAATTTTGCATACACAGGTCTCCCTTCTCTTTCCTCCCAATACATAGGACAGGGGTGTCAAACTGCCGGCCCACGGGCCGGTTTCATCATACCGGAGCCCCGCCCACCCCATTGCTGGCAATGGTAAAAAAGCTCCAATACATTGCGTGACGTCACGTGACATCACAAGTTTGACATGTCTGACATAGGAGATCTAGTAAGCTTGATTTGCCTGCTGGGAGAATCATCCCTTCCACCCCTGAGAAAAAAAAGCACATTTGCTTTTCTCTTCAAATTCCATGATACAATGCTAATTAAAGAGAAAGGGTACATTCTTTCCCCTCTTTAAAATGGATTATTTTACAAGCTTGGGAACAAGACTTAATTGTTTCCATCATTACCTTGACTTGCGAAATTGCCAGCATTAAAGAAAGGGTCATAAAATTAGCTGCACACAAAACTATTTATTTAAAGGTCTTTCATTACCCCAAGACCATACATTTTACCCCATGAGTCTTTCTTCTGCAGGAGCTCTTATTGTTAGAACCTCTAAAGATAAATGCTCAGGCCTGGAACTGGATCTTGTCCATTTTGGGTACCGCTTAGTCCTATACAAAGTAGAAGGTTAGCTGTAAAAAGCCAGGCTGCTGGTATTGTCCCTGCTCTTTGCTCTCTCTTCATACTCACCTGTCCACCTCAAGCAAGAAGTGGCAGGAAATACATTTTCCTTACACCTGGATTTCAATGTGGTATAAGCTCAGAGAAAGAGAGATGCATGACCCAAGTGATACTGAGAAAATCTTGTGAAGATCCTACTAAAGCCAACACTGGATATATGGAAATAAGAGTTTAAATTTTGACCCCAAACCCTTTTATATAGGAATATATGCATTTCTATAAGCATCAGAAAAACTTTTAATATTATCTTTTCAATCACTGCCTTTCCATGCTGCATTAGATTCCTTCAGAGTCACACAAAAGGATGGCTTATTCAAGTCTTAAAAGTCAGCAGAGATATACACTTAAAAATAAATTGGGAAAAGGTATTTGGGTAATTTTTAGAAACATATATCAAGAATGGGCAGCATGTGGTTCTCCAGATGTGGCTAATTCAATCTGTATTAGCTTTGACAACCTAAAGCAATGGGATGAGAGATGAGAGTAATTGAAATCAGAAAGTTTCAACCTCCAACTAAAGAGCTACATGTTGTACCTTTTGAGCATACCCATGTAGACAGTGGTAATGGACCAGTTTTCACACTTACAAACTTTGCAGCATCCCCATGGTAACAAGATCAAAATTCGGATGCTTGGCAACTGTCATATATTTATGACGGTTACAGGGTCCCGGGATCATGTGATCACCTTTTGTGACTTTCTGACAAACAAATCAATGGGAAAGCCAGATTCACTGTTACTAACTTAACAACTGCAGTGATTCACTTAACAAGGGTGGCAAGAAAGGCCCTAAAATGGAGCATAATTCATTTAATAATTGTCTCGCTTAGCAATGGAAATTTTGGGTTCAATTGTGATCGTGAGTCGAAGACTACCCATACTTCACTCTTTGCCCAGATTCTACCTTAGTGTATCCTGTTGTCAAGCACTGTGGAAATCAGAAGATTCAGGCAATTCAAATCAGGTTAAAGATTTATTGCAAGATTAAGCTCTGTAAACTTAATCTGAACTGTGAAGAATCTGAACTACTAACTGTCAAAGGAAATTAGCAGGAGATAAGAAAGACATTCAAAGTGAGCTGGACTTAGATCTCTTCTTGGTGCACAGGGACTCACTGATTACATGTTTGACCCCTCCCTCAGGCTCAGCCTGGTCATCTCTTACACCTGTGTAAGCAATTCTGTGGCATCTAGCCTTACCAAGCACAGAACTGTAGTAAATTTAATACAGCTCTTGTTTTGTCAGCTGGAGAAGACTATCTCCCCTTATTTCTTCGGACTTCCAGCCAGGGCAGATAACATACTGTTCACCTGGCAGGATTTAATTTGTTTTGTCAAAGAAGTGCACAGAAACTATGGAAATTGCCTATCGGGCAATGAAGTTCATTAAGAGGGTTCTAGTCCACAACATTTATGTCATATTAAATCTTCTATTGTTTGTATGAAAAGTGTCATGATGAGGATTAATCATTTGAGGATGAAGAAGAGTTGGGAAAGCACTGAATGCTGATGAGGGCAAGAGAAGGAGCAAGGAAGTTCTGACATTTCATAGCAGGAGATCTGTAGCCTCAAATAGTATCTTTATCAGGACTTTCCCAAACATCCTGTAGTCCATGAAAGCAAGGTAACTAATGAACTGAGAGTCAAAGGAAGGTAATAAACAGAAACATGAGGCTGCTGTGAAAATGATTCAGGCATAAGTGCCATGCCCAAGTAGTCTGAAGTGAACCAAATCAATGCAGCTGATTGACAAGCCTGAAGTCAGAGGTATCAAACTGGAAGCTGGAGGTGATCTGGTCCTGGAAGCACCAATTTCAAACTGTGTTCTGATAACAAGCTGCCAGAACTCTGTCCCTGATTGATGCCAAACAGAACCAGGCAAATTTTTCTACATACCTTCTAATGATGTGTGACGAACTGTGTAGCTGTGGTCCTGAGGAGCTAATTTAATGAGGACTGAAAACGAAATGTGGTCCAGGGAGAATTTAGAGATATTAAGGTTCTGGTATCAAGATGTCCTTCCCCAGCTTTTTGCTGTGAATAAGAAATTTCACAGGTACTTTGCTTAAATTAAATCTGATTGCAAGTCACAGCTCTGAAAAGGTGGCAGCCTGGGCTACCAGCCTCCTAAGAAACAATTCATTGCTCTTGGCTTTTGAAAACTGAAAGTCGTCTGCTATTAAAACATCCATTTTATAAAGTCAGTTGGTCAGGTACTTGTAAAGATGAAACATTCTGAAGACAGCTGCTCAGTTAAATGATATCACAGTTGCAAGTGACAATCTAAAGCAGTTTCTCAAACCAGCCTGGAAATTATTCGGGTTAAAAAGCACAGCTTGAAGATTTGACTTCTTCTGATCAAAAAGATGTCCTGGAGACAATGCCACAGTTTTAGGTCACGCACAGGGCTCTGTTACTGGTGAGCCTTTCATTATTTTCATAACCTCAGAATGTGTGAAAAGTTGCATTTCTTCACATCAGTTGTGATATTATCTAATACTTTTTTTCTGCTTTGCACATAGTGGCAAAGGGGCTTTTCATATTTGAAAAAGCTTAAAATCTTTTCAGATGGTAGTTTGAACAGCATCCCTCCATTCCTTACACCCTTCAAATATGAAATGGCAATTGTCATTTAAACAACCTTGGGCATTTTAAACTGAACCCTTCTTAAGAAATGGTTTCTAAGCTATTAAAATGCAAACAATTAAAACAGGTCTTGATGATTATCCTCTGCTTAGAATTTCTGAAGTGAAGGCTCTTTATTCAAGGTACGGTAATCGAAAAGGCAGTACCTAAGCTAATTATCTAACAAACCCAGTTTGCATCTAAGTTCTATTTCACAGTGCTGTCGTACTTTTCATGCGAATGTAAAAGCAGAAGATGAAAAAGTTTACATACCCGTATGGAGGCTATTTTTAAAACCGCATTCTGATGGGGAGCGAGGGCCCTTTTCTAAAATAATATATGGAGCCAGACTTTATGAAGTCATGCTTTTAACTACAACTTTAGAACTAGAAATGCACTTTGTTACCCTCCCGCTAATTTCAATGAATGCCTCATATCAGACACATTGAACAGAAAGCCTTTATCAATGCAGAAGAGATGTGAGAATGGTTCCAAAAATAAGTTGACCACAACTTCCATCATACTTGACTGGAACCCCTGAGGACAATGACAAATGGTCCAACTACATTCTGGATCTCAAGGCTAATAACCACTCAGAAAAAAATAATAATGGATGGATTAAAGATGGTTTTACGTTAATATGTTCTATTCAAGGGGGAAAATATGCACTGTTCAGGTTGAGAGCAAAAAAAGGCAGTTGAATATGCCTGCAATGGCATGCTGGAGACATTTTTTTCCCCCACTTACTGAATTCCACTAGGGATATAAAAATCCGTCATGGGTTTATTTTATCCTGAAATACTGCAATTCACTGAAGTATCACAACACAGATAATGCAAGCAGAGGAGTCAGCTGCCATCTGTTCTTCTCAGCTAGAAAAGTGTGTTTTCAAATACTATGTTCTAGAGGCAATTGTGTTAAAAACACAATGAGGGTAAATTGAGAAAAGAATTTGTCCGTTCTCCAACCTCCTCTTTTTAGGGAAGATGGTTGAGAAGGTGATTGAACTGCAATTCCAGTGAATCATGGAGGAAATGGATTATTCTAGACCTTTCAGTCAGGTTTCAGACCAGGGCACAATATGGAGATGACACTGATTTGGCTTGTCAATGGCCTTTGCTGAAATTAAAATGGGGTTGTGAATCTACCCTGGTTCTCCTTGGTCTGTTGGCAGCTTTTGATCATAGCATCTTTCTGAACCAATGATTTTGGTGATTGAGAGTAGAAGATTCCATGTAGCAATGATTCTCTGGTTGGTTCCAGTTGAGGGGAAAGATCACAGGAGGAAAGAGGCCGAGCCAGCAACCCTTCACTTGTGCAGTGCCTAAGAGGTGCAGAGCTTGTTGGTCTTACACCTTCCATTTACAATCTTCATGAAACCACTAATGGAGGCCCTCTATCAGTTCAGATTCCAGTATTCTGATGATATTCAATTATATATCCTGACCCCCAACTGCCCAAAGCATGTTGTTGATACCTTGTCCCAGTATCAGTAATCTTTCAGAGATTGGATGGGGATGAATAGACACAAATCAATCCTGACAAGAGCAACTGTCTAGAGGTATTTGGCCTTTTCAACTCTGGGAACTTTCTACAGTGTATGTAGTCTTGGATGAGATAGCATTTCCCCATTGAAAACCAGTGCACCATCTAGGAGAGTTTTGAGGTCCTGCTCAAAAGCAATTGGCAGTAGTAGCCAAGAAGGCCTTCACACAGATTCATCTAGTGCCATGAGGTCCTTGATGCTCTGTGAGCTTGGTAGTTTTTTTGCAGTCATTTCATGATTAAACCAACTAAGCAATATCAGTGCATCTACTGCACCAGTTCTGTCTGCTATTGGACCAAGAGGCCCTCCAAAGAGTATTGTGTGCTTGGTTATCGTTAGAGAGGACTATTACAATGTGGTCTCTATAAGCCTGAACTTGAAGAACAGTTGGAAGCTACTGAATGTTGCAGGGTAGGCAGTACAATAATGGGCATGTCTAAATATGCCCACATGACACCATGTTGTAGAAGATGTATTGGCTGCCAGTTAGCTTCTGGGAACAATTAAAGATGCTGGTTGCAACATATAAAGACTTTCATGTCACAGAAGCTGATTATTTGATGAAGCACCTAACCCTTCTATGATTAGGCAGAGAGGAAGCACATCAGGTCTACAGTATTAATCCTTCTCATTAAACAATGCTATCAATTGGGATTTAAGAAGCACACTTTCTTTAATTTTGTTTTTACTGTTCTATTGTTTATTGCTTTTCATGCTGTAAGTCATCAAGACTCTTAGGAAGTCAGGCAATTTCTAAACAGATAAACAAATGTATTAATAATATTATTATTAATAATATCAATAATATGCATTAATATATTAATAATGTGACTATACAGCTTTCTCTCAAATTCTACAATACACATAGCCAAAGCTAGGTAGAAAGCTGACTGAGCAATCGTCCTTTGCGCGTCCAAGCAAGATCAGCATGTCACCTTGTTGTGTTCTTAACTTTTCTGCTCTGAATTTCTCTGCTTTTGAAAGCAAATATTCACTTATTAAAATATCTCAGTAGAAACAAGCCCTGAGGAGGTGAAAGAAAATCCCTATCCACTCTCCTATGATGTTGTTGCTGCTGTTAATTCCACAGATCTTCCTTTAGGCCAGGGGTCCTCAACCTCGGCAACTTTAAGACTTGTGGACTTCAACTCCCAGAATTCCGCAGCCAGCAAAGCAAAGCTGGCTGAGGAATTCTGGGAGTTGAAGTCCATAAGTCTTAAAGTTGCCGAGGTTGAGGACCCCTGCTTTAGGCCAAGACTGGAACTACTTATGATGCTGGTGCCGACCAAAAAAATTTTTTTTTCTGGGACCAAAATCAATCTCTTCGGAGAAAAATATGTTTGTGTGTGTATGTGTAGATTGTGTTGACTGAGACCGAAAGGCAGAAAGTTCATCCTTTCATCATCTCTCCTGCTGGAACAGCTCTATTACTGATGCAGAAAGGAGACGCCTCGATTGTCACCTCTCCTTTCCATACTGTCTAGGACCATCTGATTTCACCACCAGCAAAACAATTCATATGACCTTCCCACATTTGTGCTTTGAAAATTCACTCTACGTGCCAGCTGTGATATGAAACACTGACCTTGAGAAACTGACTTGTAAAAAGGAAAAGAAAAGAAAAGACTCTACTGTTGCTTTTTGGAAGCCAACCAATTCCCAATGCAAGTAGAACTGGGCTGCAGTTCCCCAAATATGAAGGAAGCTGTGTGGGATTGCTGGGGATTTGAAGTTTTCTTATTGCCTCACTCCTCTTTCTTTAGATTCAGGTGCATCCCACTAACTTGGCTGAAGCTTGCTCTGCTGACAATACATTCAACAGTGTTATCCATATTCGAGCCATTACATCGAGCAAGAAAAATGTCAGAACGTGCTGTAATTCTCAGGAGCATTGTGATAACATCCAGCTCCACCTTGAATGCTCTTCCAACGAACACTCACATGACATGACTTAAAAGGAATTTTGCATATATTTTTTCCTCCAGTCTGTTAAGGAACCCATTAATTTAAAAGCGTGTCTCAAAGCACTGGGCTAGTTTCCCAGGGCTCTCCCACTCCCACCCACCCCCCAAATATTGTGATTTTTTAAAAAACACCTTGAGATTGAATGTGCTGACAACTCAAAGGGATGTTTCTCTGTTTGCTTCAGAGTTTGACAATGATTATGTGCAAATGGATGTTTCTTTTAAGCAGCAATGTAGAAACATGTATATGCTTGCAGGGTGAGGCATAGCTTAAATATATCTTATTTAGATAATGAGTGAGGGAGTTTCGGCATTCAACAGAACAGAACACTACTGACTTAACACCAAAGACCATTCAGATGAACCTCTGTGTAGATCAGGGGTCTTCAAACTTGGCCCTTTTATGACTCATGGACTTCAACTCCCAGAATTCCTCAGCCAGTGTGCCTGGTTGAGGAATTCTGGGAGTTGAAGTCCACGAGTCATAAAAGAGCCAAGTTTGAAGACCCCTCGGTGTAGATACTGAACACAAATAGAATTAATAAAAGAGAATATTTGTAACTCAGGGTTGAATTGTAGGGTTGCCTGGTGTCCCCTCTAAGCTTGGTTGTTTTCTTGCAGAAGTTTCATTAGTCAGCTAGGTAACATCATGACTGCTAACTCAGAGAGCATCACAGGAGACCACAAATAGAATTGTTGCCAAGCAGATATACAGTAGAAAGCAGCAAGCTATTCACAGGTCCACTGCACATGCCTTACACGTTCAAATATCATGTGTGAAGCAGACCAAAAAGTACACATTGAATTCAATAAATAAGATTTTAGATTCCACCTTTGTCCTCCACTATCAAAATCATTACTGACATATACAGAGTCATTCTCCCATAAAACGACCCAGCCCAAGTTTGCCAGCAAAAGTCAGCCAATATCAAAGATTATCCATATCTTTCTTTAGGAATAAAAAGATACCGTTCATTTCTTTACGGCAGGTTGATACAATGTCATTGAACAAAACATGATTGTTTTTTCTCTTGAAATTCTGATTTAGAGCATCATTATTACCACCATTCACAGCTGAGTTGCACGATATGCATTAATGTCTACTTAAATGTAGGTCAGCAAACATCTCTTGCAATTTCTCCACACAGTGGGATGGATCAGAGTCATGAACTGGGAGTGAGCAATTTTTCAAGTGGGAGATGTTATCTAGGAACTTTGCACAGAACATAAAAACAAACATGTCTTTAAAAAAGTAACTAAACAATTAACTAATTTACTGAGATGTTGTGAAGCTGCTAAATCTCATGGGTTTAGCAATCTTAGTATGGCATACTGGCCTACCATGGGATCTCATGAGATTAAGTGATCTTCTGATATCCCATCCAGCAACTGTTTTGATTTATTTTTTTATTTGCTTTGGTATTTAAGGGCAGAGACACCATGGGTAGCACATTGCTGAGTTTAGGATTGGCCTCTCTAAAATCAATGGGATTTAAGATGTCAATACGTATTTAATTTACTAACATTATGTAAATTTTGAAAAAGCTGAACCATTAGCACACACAGACATACACACAGACAAATCTAGAAGCACAGAAATATTGTTATGCTCACCATGAGTCTGCTATCCAGGGAGAATCTCTTCCCAAACTCCTTTTTTACTATTTGCTGCTTTTTATCCATGTCTATAATGTTCTTTGTTGAAAATACCATGTATTTGCAATTTTCACTGGGAAGAAAATAAAAATACATTTTATAAAACAAAATAAACTTATCAAAATAATATTACATCTCTCTCTGACTGTGTATCTATCTCCCTACCTCCCTATTTATCTTCCTCCCTATCTCCACCTCTATATGAAGTAGGTCTACATATTTCACTCTTCTTAGTCATCTTGATATATTTAAGACTGTTGGGAGCTGCAAGTACCACAGATCTCTCTAGCCCATTTACCATAGTGTACAAAACAAATAACATCCAAACTGAAGGATGTGCAGATCAACAACTATTGAGGATTCTCAGTTCTAAGTGGCTAGTCGCCTGGTAGTGATTAGGCAAAGTGAAATTCCTCTCCTTCTCCACTGTGGAGAAGGAATGTCTCAGAACATCCAGAAGCAGTTGGCATCTTCAGCAGGCCATCAGCTCTAGCTTATTTGCTTAAGAGGTCCACCATACAAATAGTGCAACTTCAGAGAATCAAGATCATGGACAGATGCATGTGGACTTTAATGAGGAGATGCTTTAATTAGTAATTCATTAGGTTTCAGTGAACAGTGACAAGGACTTCAGGCAAGTTAGTGATCATTGACTTATTGAATAAAATTCCTCATACAAATCAAGTCAGGCATTGGAGGTTTCTAACATTGTCTCATAGTCTCTTCAATGAACGTACTATTGAATGTGGCTTTGAACCTAGCGCTCCATGCTTATGTAAGCTACTCAATGGTAGGATTCAGCTGGTTCGCACCACTTCAGCAGAACCAGTAGCTAATTTTTTGTTGCCCAGGCCCAGAATGGACTTCCGGAAGCGGCATCCACATAGAGAACTGGTTGTTCACATATTTGAATCCCACCACTGAAGCTACTCTAGGATTTTCATTGAGTCCCTTTTCTGATATTAGAGGAGAGCATATACGGTGAGTTACAATTGCCCTTGCAAAAAAGATCTCACTAATGGTTTCTTACTTTTTGTAAATCTAGTTATAACAATGAATGTATCATTTGTTTGCATTTATTTGTTTATTTGCAATGCTTATGATATACTCGATCCTAAAGAATTCTAGGCATACAGCAATACACAGAATTAAAAAGGATATAAGCATAAAATCTCAAACTTAAAGGTAGGAATGAATGCCCCACTCAGGACATCTAGGAGTCAAGAGTCGCTGGAATAATATAAGCTTACAGAATATTATCAACATTGGACAGAGTACACCTTTGAGGGAAAGGGGGCTGTTACAGAGATGGAGCTCATGTAGCTTAGTATTTTTTCAACCTCAGCAACTTTAAGATGTGTGGAGTTCAATGCTGGCTGGGGAATTCTGGGAGTCTATACAGCTTAAAGTTGCTGAAGTTGAGAAACACTAATCTAGCTTGTATCTTGTAAATCTCATAAGGGGTAAATTTCTTAAGATAATCACACCAGATTCAACCCTGACTAGCCATTCTGTGATATATTACATGTGCAAGAAAAGGTCTCCATTATGGAATTATAAAATGCAGTGTCATATGTCGCAGGGATACATGGAAGAATTTTTATATTAAAAATGCAGAGTCTAAAATGCTGTAAAATATACTAGAGGGAGCACTTATCAATGGCAGCAATAGAAAACTAGATTCTCCTTTCCCTTGATCTCCTCTGGTTCTTCTCTTTCAGCAACTGATGGGTCTGGCCCAAATTGTATAAATATTAGGTTGAGAGGTTTGCTTTGAATATATGTACAGTAAAATAAGAGCAAAGTCTTCCTTTCCCAGAGGCAGTCAGCTGCTAGCAGGGAGAGGTTTACTTTCTTCCCTTTGAAGAGATACTCATAGTTGCAGAAGACTTGCTGCCATCTGCCAGGAAATGAATGAAAATGTAAATTTTTAAAAAATGCTCATGAACCACCTTCACAGTCCATAATTCTCCTACACTTTGTGTCATCAACTCATTTTGTTTGCCTTGTCTGCATTCAAGTTATTTCAAAAGAAAAGGCAGAGAGGAAGAAAATAAGAACAGTAACTTTAGGAAATATTTTTGGTGATAGGAAATGTGAATAAATACTATAATTTCTCTTCAGGAAAAAATAATTGTAATCAAGTTTCCATTACAGTCTGATTGATCAGTGGCCAAATAGCCACCAATTAAATATTAATTTAGTCTCCACATAAACATTAATATTGAATGCATTTCATTCAGTAGAAACTGAATAAAGAATAATTCTTAGTTTATATATCACATGCAAACAAGATATAAATGGTTTGCTTGATTGATTAGGTTTGCAGATTGCATTCAATCACAATGTGGTTTGTTATTGACTGTGTTAAGTATGGCTTATTCAACAAATTATAGTTAATCAAATCATGTCTGAGCACATAGAATAATCCAAGTTATTCTCTCAGTTTGTTACTTCTTTAGTGTTCTCAATGCTCTATGGCAATGTCAATAAATATTTTACATAGTTTGTATAATATTTGCCATTACACCCTAAATAGAAATATTCAAGAATATTGTGTTACATCATTCTTTTCTTCAAGCGGTAGAATCATGAAGCAATACAGCTGGCATCTTCTGGTCATAACTTATACGATTCTATGTATGAAATCTAAAATATTTCATATGAAATATTTCATATGAAAATATTTGAAAATGAAGGTTTGCTTTAAGGCAGGAATAGGCATGCTGGCTCAGGAATTCTAGGAGTTGAAGTTGTAAAGCAATAGCAATAGCACTTAGACCAGGGGTCTTCAAACTCAGCCCTTTTATGACTTGTGAACTTCAACTCCCAGAATTCCTCAGCCAGGCACGCTGGCTGAGGAATTCTGGGAGTTGAAGTTCACAAGTCATAAAAGGACCGAGTTTGAAGACCCCTGACTTAGACTTATATACCAAGGCTTTTCAACCAGTGGTACGGGTACCACCTGTGGTACATTGGCACCTGGCAGGTGGTGTGCAACCATCCTAGAAAAGTGGTAGCGGGGGAGGGGAATGAGCTGAACCGGTGGCAGCACCACACAAGCCTAAGCGAGAGATGGCTGGAGTTGCAGGGCTGTCAGGGCTCAGCAGAAGCGCCAGGATGAGTGCCGCTTTCCAGCTGATCGGCACTTCTTCAGGGTGTCAAGGCTCAGTGGAAGCGCCAGGATCAGTGCCAGGCTCCAGCTGGAACTTGGCGCTGATCCCGGTGCTTCTGCTGAGCTCTGAAAAAGCACCAATCAGTTGGAAAGCGGCACTGATCCTAGTGCTTCTGCTGAGCCCAGAAGAAGCTCCGATCAGCTGGAATGTTGCAGCATCTCCAGGGTCTTGTGATTTATATTCAGATGCTTGGCAACTGATTCATATTTATGACGGTCACAGTGTCCCAGGGTCATGTGAAGTGACCAAAACCTGCTGCAACCACCCAGCAGACAGGGGGAATAAAAACCAAACCCCACCCCTGCTGCCAATCCTCAACAGAAATGCTCACAACAATAAAAACCTTGGACAGGAGGAAGAGCGCCGCCGGGTGGGCAGGCAAGTATCTTCCTCGGCTGTGGCTTGGGGGGCACTTTTTTCAGTGCCATTGTAACTTCTAAGAGTCACTAAGCAAACTGTTGTAAGTCGAGGACTACCTGTACTTTATCATTTTTTTCATTTTGGGGGGGGTCATCAAGTTTTTGACACCTTGCTAGGCGACTGGTGGTACTCGGATGTTGCCTTATCCTAAAAGTGGTACAATGGGTGAAAAGGTTGAAAAGCCCTGTTACCGTATATACCGCTTCATTGTGCTTTTCAGCCCTCTCTAAGCAGTTCACATATTGCCGCAACAATCTGGGTCCTCTTTTTACTGACCTCAGTAAAGCTGAGTCAACCTTGAACCGGTGATAATTGAACTGCTGGCAGTGGGCAGAATTAGGTAAAGTTTTCAAATTGAGCTTGTCTTTGATAATTTCACATCCTGCTCCCCATATAGTTTTCTCAGGGACTATATAGAAGTAGCTTTCTATATGGATTTACCTTAAGGGTTTTCAGCTTTCTAGTGTCACCTAAAGACCTGAGTTTTTCAGGTGAGTTCCCATCCAAGGAGTAGCCAGGTCCAGCATGCTTAATTTTTCAAGATTAGCAAAGTTGGGTTAGATGCTGCCACCAGCTAGACTAGGCTTGTTTTATTAGTAATAGTGATGCAGGCTGTTAAATAGCTCATACTTCTGCCAATTGGAATATTAGCCTGTAACCCAGCGGTTCTCAACCTATGGGTCACGACCCCATTTGGGGTTGAACGACCGTTTCGCGGGGGTCGTCGGACACCGCGGTCCTCCATTTTGTTTATTTTTCTGTCGCGTGCGCGCTGCGCATGCGTGGATCGGCCCGTCGCGGTCAGCCATTTTGTTTTTTTTCATCGCATGCGCGCTGCGCATGCGCAGTTCGGGCCATCGCACGTGCGCCGCGCATGTGCGGATTGGCCCGTCGCGGTCCGCCATTTTGTTTTTTCCCCGTCGCGCGCACGCTGCGCATGCGCAGATCGGGCCGTCACGCGCGCATGCGCGGATTGGGCCGTTGCGCACGCATGCATGCGCGGATCGGGCCGTTGCGCGCGCGCGGGGGGTCGGGGTCGCGCTGCGCATGGGCGGCGCAAGTGGGGTCTCAACCTGAAAAAGGTTGAGAACCACTGCTGTAACCCAAAGAACAGCAGCACTTTAGATTCAGACCATATGAGCAGTGGGTATAAGCTACTCCTACAAGATTGCTGTTCAATGACTAAAATCAAATATGAAAAAGTTGCTGATGAAAAGGTGTCTGTATAAATAAAGTGCTACACATTTCATTGTTAATCTACCAAAATCTTGTTCTTAACTCCCCTTATCTCCCTATCATATATTTCAAGGCCATTTAGAAGAATCTTGATTTCAGTTATAAATAGGTAGAAGGTCACTAAGCTGTAAAAGCCAAATACACAAGGCTTTCCATTTCATAAACTGAAAAGGCCACCATTAACTTTATTTTGTGTCTAGTGTAGAAAATAGCAATGACACATCCTGAAATTTTGCTAAAAGGTGATTTTCTGAATTGATCAAAGGGTAATATAATTTTATTGATGAAACTATCCTATTCTGATGCTTATAGTAACAAAGCTAGGAAATCTCAAGCTATATTTCAAGGACTTGAAGGGCTTCATTGATTCACAGTTACCCCACAAAAAATTGGATATATAGTAAAAATGTGTATATCAAAGACAACTTGGGCATTGTCAGATCTTGTTTCAGGTATATATAATATGCTCATTTATAGTTTTCCTTCACTGAGAATCACAAGAGTTTTCTCTACAACAGATATATCAATATTTTGATAAATGTTCAGTGATCACTCCTAAGAAGTTCCCAGTCACACTCAGTATGCAGTTTTATCCTATGCATTGCCAAGATATCCTTGTCTGTTGATGTTGAACATAGTTTCATAAATCCTGAAGTTTGCACGACATTGCTGAATGCTATCAAAGTCATAAGGAAAATCTATGTGGGTAACCAATCAAACTTTATTATGGGTTGAATTCTAATTATTTGAATAACAGTTTGCTGGACAACATAGCAACATATCATATTCAACTACAGTCATAGGTCTGTACAATTAAGGTTCACTGCAGAAGACAGAAACAAGTTGGAATTGTGTACCGATCAGATGATAAAATCATTTGTGTTGATTCTTGATGGAAACATACTCTTGGAATGTTTTTGATACCAGAGGAATGGGATTTTTTTTCCTAAAGTTAGAATTAAAAGGAGAAGTAAGGCAAGCTATAATATTCCTCTGCATGTATTCAGAAGTGAATCCCACTGATTCAAAGTAATGGGATACATTATATAGTTGCAAACTTAGAACAGGTCAGCTGTAGACTCGATGAACTTTATCTCTGGACTCTACAGAGGGCTGAAATTTAATATCCAGACTGAAAGTGATCTGTGTTATTTATTCATTTCTACACAAGACTGAATGTTGCCCATTCCAGAGACTCCAAAGGATTTTTGAATATTCAAGTGACACCAGCTCATATAATAACAGAAAAAGAGTTCAATGGTTTTGATCAGAGCCCTGGTTGGCTCAGTGGTTAGAATGCAGTACTGCAAGCTACTTCTGCTGACTGCCGGCTGCCAGCAGTTTGGCAGTTCAATCTTGACCAGCTCAAGGTTGATTCAACCTTCTGAGGTCAGTAAAATGAGGACCTAGATTGTTGGGGGCGATATGCTGACTCTGTAAACAGCTTAGAGAGGGCTATGAGGTGGTATATAAATTTAAGTGCTAGTGCTCTTAGATTATGAAAGCAGCTTTGTCAGATCAGGCCTAAGGGTGTGTACGCAGCATTTCATCTTATAGCAGTCAATAAGTTGTATCTAGAAAGATCTCAAACAAGAAATCAAGGTAGCCATCTTCCTCCATTTTTCCTCCATGTATCTAGTTTGTATAATATAGGTAATACTCCTTCCTCCCCTTATTTTCTATTTCCAATTTTCTATTTTCCTCACAACAACACTGTGAGGTCTGAAAGAGACTGACTGGTTCAAGGGCACGCAGCTCATTTTCATAGCTAAGGTAGGTCTAGAACTCATTGCCTCCCATTCTCTAGCCTGATGCCTTAACCACTACACCAAACTAGACCAAGTTTAAACCATCCCTAACTGTGCTGGATTAATATTATGTTTCTCCCTTATTCCCACAGTCTCCAAGGACATTCACAACAGGTATATTATTTATGAGCTTTTTTCACCTATTACATGGAGTGGGTGGGTGGGACTGGGAACAGAGGTGGGAATGATGACAGCAACTCTCAAGTTGTCCTTGCCAGCTCAAGGATGGGTGAAAAGCATTTCAGCTCAATAGTGCAGACAAATTCTTGGATGCTGATGATGGCAGCGGTCCAGCTTACGAGATAGGAGAGGCAAAGAGAAAATGCTTGAAGGATCAGAAGGAATGTCTTTCTAATATCTTCTGCTTTCCAACATCTGTCACGTATTATTGATGCTTTATCTATCTAATAAGAGGCCACATCTGGCTAAGGTAACAAATAGATGGACGTTGCCTGTTTCCTACTAAAATGGAACTCCTGTACTACTTTTTCCTTGGTTCACACCTGATTTGCAGTCTATGCAAACAGTTTTATAAGTAATACGTCTCTCTCTTCTGCAACTACATCAGAAGCAATAATGTCTTAAGTGCAGAGGGGAGAAAGCTAAGTAGGCAATTATATGTGCATTTTTTAGCCATTGTGCTTGCAAATACATAAACTATGCTAACACTTAGCTAATACAATGAGGAGGAAATTGGGAATCCGATAACAATCACTGTAAACAAATTGAAGTGCCATGTTCATTATCCATGTAGCCGTCCATGCCAGGAACAGTGTTGCCAGGTGAAAGAGCGGAAACCAAATCATGCAGAAAACCGTTTCATCAGAACATAAAGACAATTATAACATCTGTTAATCTTTTGTGCCAGATGTAATTAGGTTCTACGGAGAAGTCACCCCTTAAGGATGATTCCTTTAGCATCTGTTCAAAGGACAAACAATTGTGGGTGGGTAACAAATGACCCTTTACAAGCAAGCAGTAAAATGTGCATATAGCGTGAAGTATAAACAGATCACTTTCAGAAAAAGCCAGTGTTTTAGCTTAACTCTTTACTGAAAAAAAAAATCAGTATTGGTAGGCCCCTGTATATGATTCACATCCATTAAAAGTACATGAATCATAAAAGGTAATGCTTTCTTTGTCCTTCATTGTTTACTGTTGACATAGGCTTCTAATCTAAAAAGTTCCGCTAATAATTTTATTACTTTTCCCCCCAAATATGCCTATCTATACAGGTAATCCTCGACTTACAACCACAATTGAGCCCAAAATTTTTTTGTTGCCAACCCAGACTGGTGTTAAGTGAGTTTTGCCCCATTTTCTAACCCAGTGTTTCTCAACCTTGACAATTTTAAGGCATGTGGATTTCAACTCCCAGAATTCCACAGCCAGCATTCTGGGAGCTGAAGTCCACATGCCTTAAAATTGTCAAGGTTGAGAAACACTGTCCTAACCTTTCTCGCCATAGTTGTTAAGTGAATCACTGCAGCTGTTAAGTTAGCAACATGGTTGTTGAGTGAATCTGGCTTCCCCATTGACTTTGCTTGCCAGAAGTTCGCAAAAAAGGATCACAAGACCTTGGGACACTGCGACCGTCATAATTATGGGTCAATTGCCAAGCCTCTGAATTTTGATCCTGTAATCAGAAGGATGCTGAAACAGTTGTAAGTTGAAAACCAGTCATAAGTCCCTTTTTTTTAGTGTCATTGTCACTAAACGAATGGTTTTATGTTGAGGATCTGCCTGTGTAGTCCTTTATTGATTGGATAAAGCAGTTATTCACAGAAAGATTATACTTGGGAATTCCTTTGCTTGTTTTTTGTTGTTGTTGTTAAATTACAAATTTTGTTCTAATTCAGTTCGATGAAAACATTTCTACATTAACTACAAATAATACTGGTTTCCTATTTTTTTAAAAAAAAAAATCAAAGCCATCAAATACCCTGTACAAATCCTGTCCTTTGAAATGCTTATAAAGGTAAATATTTATTTAAATTACTTATCGCCATATTATTCAGCTTAACATGGCCCTCTGCTGGCAATACTCACCTCCAAATTCTACCAGCAAAAGTGTGTTTTAAAAGGACTTAGTGTGAGCAGATTTACTCCAGGACAGGAAGCAAACTCATTTAAAAGAATGAGAGGGTGTGTGTGTGTGTTTGTGTGTGTGTACGTGTGATGAATATGGAAAGTTGTCTGCTTACCTACTCTGCGAAACAAATGTGGAATGGCCAAATTGCAATCGACAACACAATTGATTTCAGAGCTGTCTCACAATTTAGAGATCCTGTCTTTGAAAAGACACACTTGTGATGCTTATGGTGCCATGAGCGTGGGGTAGGTGGCAGAACCAGTTTAGCTATCTTATAGAACAGGGGTCTCCAACCTTGGCAACTTTAAGACTTGTGGACTTCAACTCCCAGAATTCTGGGAATTGAAACCCACAAGTCTTAAAGTTGCCAAGGTTGGGGACCTCTGTTATAAAATAACAGAATTGGTCTTCTAGTCCAACCCCCTGCTCTAGACAGAGACCCTATACCATTTCAGTCAGATGGTTGTCCAATCTCTTCATGAAACCTCCAGTGATGGAACACCCACAACCCCTGAAAGCAAGCCATTCCATTGGTTAATTGTTCTCACTGTCAGGAAATTTCTCCTTAGTTCTAGGTTGCTTCTCTCCTTGATTAGTTTCCATCTGTTGCTTCTTGTCCTGCCTTCAGGTGCTTTGGAGAATAGCTTGACTCCCTCTTCTTTGTGGCAACCCCTGAGATATTGGAAGATTGCTGTCATGTCACACACACACCCTACTCCTTCCTTTCGTTGGACTAGACTAGCTATGCTGGCTGAGGAATGCTGGGAGCTGAAGTCCGCAAGTCTTAAAGTTGTCAAGATTGCAGACCTCTGGACTAGACATACTCAATTCCTTCCCTTATATAATTAGGGCATCAAACCAAAGAAAGCAAATACCTTCATTTTTTTCCTTTTCTCAATATAGTGATTAAGATTAAATCATGTTACGGTAAATTAAGTCCCAGTAAATCTTATTAAATCACAATTATGACATCAAAACCAGCTCCACAAGAAGACTAATATGATACAATAGCAGCATAACTGTATCCAACATAATAGTCATGCAAAGCATATGAAAGCTGCCCATGAATATGTGACTGTGTGAAAGGAATTTTTGCCTACACAAACGCCCTTTCTTTAAAATATACAAAACCAAAAGTTTCTTAATAAAGGATAGTTTATTATTCTGATTTATTTCCATCTCTCTCAGAGCAGCCTGTCCTAATAGTGCCTTATTTTCCATCTGTGATTTTTTTTTCCTTTTAAAGGTGGGCAGATTATCCCGCCAGCGTTCTCATTTTATATTTTCAAAGGCAAAGAAAAAGAAAGGAGGAAGAGGCGAGAAAAAGGAGGAGAAGGAGGGAGAACTGTTGAATTTAACAATTGAGATAAGGCTGGAGCCTTATAATCAATTAGCACTGTCAAAGAAAATAATTTGCGACACAAATTTCCAGCTGCACAGATCTATTGTGCATTCAGGCCATCCAGACCTCATCTGAGTCTGAGAAAACAAACTGGATCTTTCTGTGGCAAGCCTATCAAAACACGGGGCTCAACAGAAACATTGGTTCTATAAATGTCCATCTTTCCGCAGCATAATATTTACCGGCTGTTTTATTAACCAGGCTGCCTTGGCATTAAATTCGCATTGTTCACAGTGCAAAAGGCAATTCCCACCACAGCGTTCAGCACCGTCTGTCACACTACATGGAGTTTGATACCTCAGTGCCAGTCAAAAGTAATCACTATGGCAAGAGGTTTTAAAGAACGATCATATGCCTCAGTTTCTTGATCAATTCGGTAACTATCAGAAACTAACAAAAAAAATTGGCTACTGAAAGAGTTTATTTTTATTTATTTACCTAAATGTCAAATTTATAGAACTTCTCACAGTGACTCTCAATGGCTTACAACAAAATAATAAACAATGAATATATATATATATTTAAAAAGTCATTATTAAAAAAGTTTTAAAGACCAAAAGGCAGGGGTGTCAAACTCAATTTCACTGAGGGCCGCATCAGCATTGGGGTTGCCCTCAGGGGCCGGATGGGTGTGGCCTGGGTGGGTGCGGCCTACTGGGTGTGTATGGAATGGGTGTGGCCTACTGAGTGGACATGGCCAGCTCTACATCATTCACATCAAGGGTTCCTGTGTGGGCCTGGGCAGGAGTGGGACAGATCTGAGGGTCTCTAGCAGAAGGGGGTGGGGCCAGGGCAAGCACCAAGGCATGATCCATTTCTTCATTCCTCACAAAGGGTGACACCTCCCCAGCATGCACCCAGGGGGTGGGGCCGACACAGCAGGGGCTGGTTCCTCGCTGTTTCTAGATGGCCTTGTATAGCTAAGGCTGAATGCGTTTCAGCATAGATGGCCACCACAAAATTGTACATTGGCTCTTGGCTGGCCTGGGCCAGGACCAAGGCAGTTGGGGGCCGTTCCCTCACTGTTTCCAGGATGGCTTCACGGGCCACATGAAACCACTTTGCGGGCCCCATCTGGCCCCTGGGCCTTGTGTTTGACATGTCTGCCAAAAGACATAAATGAGATGTTAACTGTAACAATGGAGCCATTTCATGATCTCATTGGTTCCTTGGGAATCCCCCAGATCTAATGACATAGACAAGTTTTGATGAAGTTCTGCAAAATAAGGAGAGGCTGTGCTAATCTACTTCATGGGGGGGGCACCATAGTAGAAAAGGCTCACCTACGTCAAGCACAATTCCCTAACATACTTGCAGGATGCCTCTTTGCTGGCTCTAATGAAAGCATGTCAAACTTGCGATGTCATGTGACATCACACAACATATCGTGACTTTTTCCTCATTGCCGGCAATGGGATGGGTGCGGTTTTGGCATGATACATCCGGCCCGCAAGCTAGCAGTTTGACATGCCTGTTCTAATGGGATCGACAGATGTAATTGAAGAGAGGTAGTCCTCAGGTAAACCAGCCCAATGCCAGGAAGGTTTTAAAGGTCAAAAACAACACATTGAATTGGACCTGGAAGTAAGCTTGGCAACCAATGCAGCTCACAGAGCAGAAATGTAATATGTGCTGCTCTAGAAGCCCAAACTACTGCATTTTGCACCAACTGAAGCTTCCCGATACTCTTCATGGGCAGTCCTCTTTAAAGCACATTACAGTAATCCAGTCAGGTGGTTACTGGGACATGACTGATTGTAAGCAAAGCTCCCCCTGATCTGGCAATGGGCACAAGTGGACACAACACAAAGCTGTGCAAAGGCTCTCTTACCTACCTGCTCTTTGAGCTGGAGTCATGAGCCCAATGAGACCCCCAGATTGTGCACGGAAACTGTTTGGGTAAGCGCAACCCTATCCAGCATCAAGAGCCAGCAGGTCCCAGCACATGAAACCACTCAGTCTTGCCAGTTCAGCTGAAACATGTTGTTTCCCACTCAGACCTCCAAATCCTCACAGGAACAAAATATTTGTGGCATTGCTTAATTCAGAGATACAGTATATAGTTAGTATGGTGTTAGTATACTGTTAGTATGTTAGTATACCTCACCCCCATTGTGGCAGATGAGGGCATCCAGTGGCCTCTTGCAGTTGTTGAATAGGAGCAAAGAGAGCACCAACCCCTGTGGTACACCATAATATTTACCTCATTTCTAGTTGACTTTTAATTCAGAGATTCTTTCTTAGATGTAATACAAATTTCACCACACCCTGTTGGCTCTAATTTATACAGTGGTCCATTCTGCTTTAAATCCAAGCATGAGAGCAGATGAATGGTTAACTATTGCCAGGAGAATGAAAATCATTCACTAATTGATATATTAGCCAAGTAGAGATTTGGCAATAGAAAGTAAATTAAAGCTGAGGTTTCCCCCTTATTCATATTGATAAGGAAATAATCTCAACCAGTAGTCAGATAGGACCGAAGCCTCTTAACATTGCCATGCATCACTATGCTATCAGCTGAATTAAGCTTTAGAAGGGAATGAGGTAAAGTACTACAAATCCATTAACGTAGGAGTCTTTTGACCTGAATCTATACCTGTGTTAATAAGGAAAAACCCATACAGTTGCATTTTGTTTTCTCTGCCTTTCAAGAATTTGTCTTTGTCATTCTCCGAACAGGCCCTTTACCTCCTCCTTAGCTGAGTCAGTTTCCAACCAGGTATCTGTCTCGCATCCTTAAATCATAATTCCTTTTTCCATTTCCCTCAGGGAATAAGAACCACCAAGATTTCTTTCTCCCTTTTCTTACAGTCTGCTTCACATATTACACTGTCTGGTTTATATATTACATTGATCTATGGTTTGCTTAACCGTTGAGTAAGTCACAAATGACTTATTTGTGGCTTCACTAAGCCACAAGCCATGCTTTACAAACCAGATTCATACACTGAAGTAAGCCGCAAACAAGCAACTCCCATTATAGCTTAATTCTATCTCTCTGGGTCTGTTTTTGTTATAGATTAAGGCACTTCTGTGCAAGTATTGTGGGCTGCTTCAAAGGAGGTCTGGATTTCAATGTTCTTATTACCTTACTAGTGTTGTTGGTTGATTAATTTCTAGCTCAAGTGTAGTGCAGCTGAAAGTGCTCCAAAGGTAGGGTATTTTTGTTTTGTTATTTTGTTTTGTTTGGGGGAAACTGTAGATCCCTTTCAGCATTGGAAAAGATACTTTTTTTAATATAAAAATTCCTTTATTAAAACCATCAGCATTGTACATAAAATCTTTGTATGCATCAAATATCATAGCATCTGATATACAACACTACGTATTATTATTATTTGTAAACGTCTGGTTTGGTAAACATTTTTCACTCCTCACTAAATATAAGATCATAATAATAATCAATCATCATAGAACACAACATATAACACTAGGTATTAATCTTTGTAAATGTCTGGTTTGGTAAATATTCTTTACTCCTCACTTTCAGCCTCAACTAAATGTCTGTTGTATTTTATCTTTTATGATCCCTAGTAAAAGATCCTGAGGTAGAGATTCAATAACCTGGTGTAGAAATTCAGTCTGCTTTTTCATTATTAAAGTAACCAACATTAAGCATAAGATCATATTAAGAAGCGATCATCGTAGAACATAACATGCAACAATAGGTAAGCCTTCTTCACTCCTCACTTCAAGCCTCTACTATACACCTGTTACATTTTTTTAACCTGTATGGTGCCTAACAATAGGTCTTGAGGTAGTAATTCAATAACCTGAGATAGAAATTCAGTCCGCTTTTTCAATATTAAAGTATTCAACATTAAACATAAGATCATATTAATAAGCAATTATCAAAGAACACAACATATAACACTAGGTATAATCCTTGTAAACATCTGGTTTGGTAAATATTCTTTACTCCTCGCTTCCAGCCTCAACTATATGTCTGTTACATTTTTAACCTGTATGGTGCCTAACAATAGGTCTTGAGGTAGTAATTCAATAACCTGAGATAGAAATTCAGTCCGCTTTTTCAATATTAAAGTATTCAACATTAAACATAAGATCATATTAATAAGCAATTATCAAAGAATACAACATATAACACTAGGTATAATCCTTGTAAACGTCTGGTTTGGTAAATATTCTTTACTCCTCACTTCCAGCCTCAACTATATGTCTGTTACATTTTATACTTTTAAAATCTCTCCTTCCAGTTCTGGAACTCCAGGCCTTTTCATATTTGAGGGCTGTATAGTTCTCATAGCCAATAAAAGAAACAGGGATCACACTGAGATGTAGGGTGTCAATATCCTGCTTTATTTCATCACTAGAAGAAACCAAAATGCTAAGCTCTGGAGTTTCCCCCCCCCTCTTCCTTTCATATGGAGGTGGAAGTAAAGATTGAAAGATATGTTGCTGCAGATTTTGCTGGAGCTCAGTGCAGGCCTTTATCTTCTCTTCTCAGCAACATTTAAATCAGAAAAAAGGAAAGATTGTCTTCAGATTGCTTCCAAGGTTTAAGAAATTCAAATAATAGCAGCATGGAAGTGTACTAAGTATAATTTTACCCTTCTGTTTAATTTGATTTATTCCATTTAGACATCGCCTAACTTCAACTGACTTTGGCCAGTGTACAATAAAACTAACAAACATAAAAACAAAATACAATAATTATAAGAGAATAAAATAATAAGTTGCAAAAAAATGGCAACCTCACCAATGCACAATCCAGAAGGGGCCCCAAGCATCCTAGCTTGGAAGAACATCTAGGTGTTTAAGATTTTCCAGAATGTCAGCAGGATGGGACTCACATGGTATCAGGGGAAATCTCATTACAGAGACCAGATGCTGTGGGAGAGAAGGATGCTTCTAGGGTCTTGCAGATAATATTCTTTAACTGAAAGGACCCCAAGCTTGTCAACTGTATTGGATTGATTCAATCCATCAAAGATATGTGCCTCAAGTAATTAGGATCTATGCCTTGTAGGGCTATATAGGTCACTATATAACTAGCACCTTGAATCACAACCAGAATCATAACAGGAACCAGTGCAGATTGCAAAACAGTATCACATGGGCATACTGATGCATGCCCTGCACTGCCAACCTGCTGCATTCTGAACTAGTTGAAGTTTTTGAGTGGTCTTCAAGGTCAGCCCTACGTAGAACACATTGCAATAACTGAGTGATAAGTGACTATCTGAAGGGCCTCCCAATTTAGGAAATGGCCAACTGGTGGGTCAGATGAAGTCACACAATGGTCTTCTTGGCCACAGTTGCCTCCTGTTCATCTAGGAGATGTGAGTATCACAGATTGTCCATCATTCTTTAATGGAAAAGTATGACCCCCATCCAAGGTTAATCTTGATTGAGTCAAAGAGGGTTCCTCTACATCCAAATCTACATAGCCTTTAAGCACTAGGATAGAATCTCAAGATCAAGGTCAAAGGTTATATGCCACCTTGAGAACCCTAGTACCTCTTCCTTGGGTCCAAAATCAGATTTATGTATCCACCCTGTGAACTATACAAATGTTTGCTTCTGTCTAATCTTATTTTGTTCCTAGAGAATTCTAACAAGAAGGGTACTTTATATTTTGTCAGAATCACCAAATTTATAATCAATGTATCTGGACTGACACACTGGATGGACTTAACACTCTTTATATGTGCACACACAGTCAATGAAGAATATTCTCAAGATAAAAAATATGGTGACTTATACATGGTATTATTTATTTTATAAATATTAGAATAAAATTGTGAAATGTGTAGAGAACATCCACACAGAAACATTTCAGATAAATTCATGCTTACATTAAACACATGCTGAAGTAATTAGCATTTCCAAATATTTATATATAATATTTATATAATATAATAATATTTAAATAATAAAAAACCACAGATATTTTTTAAAGGTGCTACTATATGCAAAGGACTACCCTATTGGTTGGTAAAGGTCTTTATCTTAATTACAATTAAGGACAATTAATTATACATTACTAATTGCATTAGTATATATATTTAAATGTACTGCTTGTTAGGATCTAAAACCCGCCACAGGACTTGTAAACACCTTATTTTAAATTCTTTACATCCTAAACTTGAGGTGGGCAATGGTTTTTGCAACCAAGAGCTACATTTTCCATTTGTTAACTTTTCTTCCCAAGGGAAGTCTGGGGATTTAAACTGGGTTTATTAAGCCTAATAGAAAGCTAACAGAAATATTTGGTGTGGCGGGTTTTTGGTTTGTTATTTTGCTAAGATCAGATCACACTAGTGAAAAATGGTGGGTTTGATGCTGAATTCCAGTGGTGTTATCTGAGAGAGCTTTGTGGGGAAGTACAAATGGAAATGAACCACAGATTATCTAGCTTTGTCTTCAATCTTACAATCTTTCAATCTTACAAAGCCCCTTACTGTATTTTGTTCCTTACTTGGTTTGAGATTGTTTCCAATGAAATGAAAGAAACAGATAGGATTATTATTAAATAAATTAGGTGCTGAGAACATTCTGAATAAATAAGCATAGAATTTGTGGGTTGGGGATCAAAAAAAAAATTAAGCGATGATCAAAGGAAACCCAAGGTGAAACTAAAATAAGAAAGAATATGAAAATAATTCAACTCAGCCCATTACCAAAGGCTTGGGTTATATGGGTTGAATAAACCTATTCTATATTGAAGATGTGGGGGCTTGGTTTTCATGTGTACTTATATTTTATCTACCCCTTTAGGTCTGTGGAATCAGTGTCCTTAGAGTGAAAAGTGAATCATAGAATGGCAAACATATGAACAGTTTGTTCCAAAAGATTCATCAGAATTATGAAATTTAAAAGGTCAGGCAAAGCTAAAAGTATGGAATTCTTATGAAGAGAGAGTACAGAAAGAGGGTGAGAGAACACATGAAGATATTTTGACCATCTTCTCTGCCTCTATGAGGTAGTTGGAGCAATGGTTGAAAACAACCTCTTTTTGCATAGGAAGAAAGGATGAGAAATTATTGTAAAATATATTTATTCCATGAAATATCTATGGGGACTTTGATGATTAAAAATACAATCCTATGGACGATCATTCAGAAGTATACCCATTTGGCATAAAGGGGGCTTATCTCCAGGGAAGTGCATTGGGGATTGTATCCAAAAGCTCAAATTTTAGACAGATTTACAAGGGATTAAGTCCCATTAAATCCTATTACGTTCTCTTCCATGTCAACATGAGTAAGTAAGATTGCCCAGAGGGTGAGAAGGGACAGCATGGCAAATTCACATCATCTTTTTTCTGCTTGCTGTCTAGTAAATATTTCATGCAGCTTTATTTGTAATTTTGGATTAATGTCCACCAAGCTTTCTGAAAATTTATGTTGCAGTAGCATGCAGCAATTTTGATTTGAAGCGGCTCCTTTTACTACTAAAGATTAAACTGAACATTCCTCAGTCATGTTCCATCCTATGCACTTTTGGTAACATCATACAAGCTTTCATGTTCAGGGGTTAATAAAGGGCTTTTCGCATGTATAGTTTCACACTTTTTTTTTTTGATGACCTGAAATTTTTCAAAACCTATGTGCCATGGATCAGGGCAGATCTGTGTTTTTTCTAAGTCTAAATACATCAAAATAGGTAATCCAATTTTGAAGGACTTATCTAATATAATTTGAGCAATAACTCAAAAGTATAAAAAGTAGATGAGTGATTTCAAATTCAATATTTAGCTAGTGACAAAATATTCATTACAGCTTTAGCCTTAAAATTGTAGACAGATGAATCAATTACCCCCCCAAAAGAGGCACAGATAAACATATTCATAAAATTTGAAGTCAAAATCAAACTCATGCTCAGCTTTGACACTCCTGTTTTATGAGAAAATGCACAAAACATATTGAACCATCTAACTATAATTCTGCCTAACAGCAACACAGTTGCCAGTTTGATCACTAATATTAACCCCCAGCTTAGTAAATAGAGTGACAAGAAAAGAATCAGAAATGTGCAAATAATAATAATAACAACAATAAACCCCTTACTTGCTGTTGCTCCATTAAAACTTGTTCCAGTACTAGAGAAATGAAAAACCTGTGGAAGTTTCTTGCAGTCCAGAATCCTCTTGAGTAAATGCTGTGTTTATTTATCAAGCCTTAAAAATTTCTGAGTGAGCTCTCATGTTCATCATGAGCACAGTTGAAAGTCCTACTGTAACTGCAGACATAAAGTTTGCTGCCAGTTAGTTTTTCTGCGGCTCCGTACTTGTAAATACAAGCTCTGTGGACAAAGTCCCAAATGACATCACAAGCAGCTGCTTATTGTTGAGTCTTTATTAACTGGCTGTCAAAAAAAGAAAGAAGGAACCGCGAGGGGTGGGGAGGAACCACTGTCTATCTTGAAGTGCAAGCTGGGAGCGTAGTAAGAATTTTGCTTATACATATGTAAATACTTGTGATTATCTCAACTATGCTTTCCTTAGGAGGATGAAGCCAAGTTTCCGTAAGAATCCTATCCTTGCCAGACCCCAAAGCAGAGGAATAAAAAAGACATGCAGCCAAATAAATAGATGCTTAGTAAATTAAACGCTGCACTTTAAAAAAAAAAAGACCCTGCATGCTTTAAGCATGACTGTGCCTATAAATATTATATAGAAGCATTATGGACTTAGCACAGATTTAAAATTTATTTGCTAAATCAAAATTTGATAGAGTATGCTAGATCTTCCAGTAAAGGGGGAGGGTAAACAGTGTATATTGCACGCAGTGTATATTGCAAAGATTTCAGCTCTTTCATTATACAAATATTTGTAAATAGTTTGTAGGATTAATAGTTTCTCTCTAAACAGCATTGTCCATGAGGTATTTTGTAACAAATTAAATTGTAGCAAATATGTAAAAGAGGAGAAAAAAAATGAGGGTCTGTAATCCTTCGTTCACGATGTAAATTGGAGTGGCGTTACTACTAGGTCTTTTTTTTTTCTGAGTAAAATGGGAGGCGAAACCTTTGGAAATGACAAAGGCAGCTATTCAGCTTGTGGTAGCTGATAAAACAAAAGAAAATATTGACCTTTCACTCCTCCTGGGTCTTCAGACTGGCTGGCTGTTTTTGTGTAAAACAAGGACAACATCTTCTAGTCTTCAAGAACTTGGTGTTTGCAGCCCTGCTCCACATTCTTGTCCCTAGGAATGTCTCCTCAAAGGAAGGGCCTTAAGCTAAAGTCACACTAAATGTGCGCTTATTTCCCAGAAGCTGGCTTTTTCAAGTGAAGCCTTAGATCACTGAAAGAGAAACATGACAGAAGTGCTACTGTGTACACTAATATCTTTTCTGTGCTGAGAATGTAAACATGGGGAAACTTCAGAGTAGGGAAAACTCAAGCGGGTTTATGAAGAAGAAGAAGAAATGATGATTCAACAAGCAAAGTGATGAAGAGGGCTTAAATATGAGTTTAGATATTGGTATTTTGGGAGAACTGGTTTCAGAATTCTGACAGGGGTTCTTGGGGATTCTCTGAGTTTGGTTGTTTCTCTGCAGGAGTTTCTCTCTCAAACCCCCAAGACCCCAACAGTTCAATTCTGAGCTACATATATTTTCTACTATTGAAATCCTGGTTTCCATACAGCTCCAAATTATACTTTCTAAGTTCAAACTATTATTTAAGAAACAAGACGTTTTGTTTTGCAATAGATACACAAGAGAATTTCAGTCTCTAAGTCAGGGGTGTCCAATCTTGATAACTTTAAGATCTCTGGATTCCCCATGCTGCTGGGGAATTCTGAGACTTGAAATGCACAAGTCTTAAGCCTTCATGTTCAGTCAAATATGATTTGTTGAAGCAACCCTGATACATCTGCAATATCTTCGGATTGTGTAAAAATATACCAGGTGGAGGGTAGCCAAGATGCATCCAATGACTTAGTATGCCTGATCATACTATGCATTGTCGTCCCATTCTCCCATACATTATTTATTTAAATATCAAATCTAGAAAATGCTCATCTCACTCACAGACTAGCAGTAGCATCTGTAGTAGCAGTTTTCTTTGGTTATTTGTAAACAGAATGGGATGACATTTGCAAGGAAATTAGATTTAGCAGGACATTAAACTCCTCAGAAATCAGTGAAAGAATTTTCAGGTCATGCTTGAACATAAAATTTGATTTTAAAAATCATTGGCCATTTTAAGAAACGAGATAATATGTTCACATTGATGGCAGATCTCACCAAAGTTACTTAAGTTTGGTTTCAGGGAAACATGAAAGGAAATTCAAGAGGAATTATTTATCTTTGTGAAGGTGATGGAAGCTACTTTCAGAAAAATGAATTGTAGGGGGGAAAGTAAAATGTATTAATATATCAAATTAGGGCTAGAGAAAGGTCAATTAATTAAAAAAATTAATAGGCCAGGGTTCAGCAGGCTAATGTAACTATACAAGACCACACCACAATAGTTTGGATTAAGAAACTGACTGTGCCTCATGTTGCAAATAGTCAAAATTAAACAACATTGGGGATGTATTCAGAAGAGTCCATTCAGTTTGGCCTTCTTCCATTCTTTCCCCTTAATAAAGCAAAATGCTTTGACATGTGAAAACAGCCAGGAGCAGCTATCAAAGCAGCTGCACTACCTGGAAAAAAAAGGCAGGACTACTTTAATCACCCAGAGACATGTGCCTTACGTGTTCCTGTGCCCTGTGAAACACCACTTCTGAAGAATATGTACAACCTTGTAAGCAATCTTCTACATATACATTAAAGATCTTTTCCAAATATACAAACTATTTGTAGTAAAGTAATATACTATATTTGAAACTCAAATACTTTGGCCACCTAATGAGAAGGAAGGACTCACTGGAGAAGAGCCTAATGCTGGGAAAGATTGAGGGCAACAGAAGAAGGGGACAACAGAGAAGGAGGTGGCTGGATGGAGTCACTGAAGCAGTAGGCGTGAGCTTAAATGGACTCCAGAAGATAGTAGAAGACAGGAAGGCTTGGAGGAACGTTGTCCATAGGGTCATGTTGGGTCGGACACAATTTCCCAACTAACAACAACAATATAATTTGTTTATTCTTTTTATAGCCCTTTAACCCCTTTTTATCAGAGTGGAACTGGGACAACTGAACAAAGCTGAATGTTTTCTGCCTGACGCCTATGCAGAAGACATTTTCTCTTTGCACCCTGATAGAGAAACATCTGTCACTGCCTAGGATTGAACTCTCAACCTCCTGAGAGTGAGGCAAGCGTCTTCACCTCTAGGCCATGTCATTCAATAAACTCTATATAAAGGACATATAAATATCCTTGTATAATTCAATGTGTGGCTCACTGTGTGGCTAAGGATATATGTTTTGGTTCTTGGTAATGTGCATGAAACGTTTTCAAAATCAAATCTGCCATAAAAGTGATAAGTAATCCTAAAGGTATAAATAGATTTTGAATTATCCCACTACCTTGGCTCTCAATTCAGTCTTCAGTTATGAATTCCGCTGAACTGAAACATTATTTGCTCTGAGCATATTCAGGCTCCTTTTATTGTAAAATAAGAGTTTTGATTCTTCTAATAAAAACTCATCTCTAATCGGTCAGCTGACTACAAGTATAAGGAGTTGATTTCTGACTGGCTATGAAGGAAATGTGAGAACATCTTCACAAAATGTATTACAATGAACTTTTGTTTTGGGTTTATCCTGGTGCAAAATTTCATTTTACTCATCTCATGGCAAGTTGGCTTCCAAAGAAGAATATTTACTCTTCTGAGAAAGGAGGAAAGGTATCTATGATAAGACAAACCAATAAAAGAGAAACAAGACAAAGCACATGTCTATAGCATGCATGTATTCCTGTCTAGCAGATCTATCTGAAATAGCCAAAATAAATAATTTTTTTTATCATGTGTCTAACTTACAAGTCCTAAGGATTAGGACCTAGGTAGTAGTAGAAACACAGAGGAGTATGGTCATTGTGAAATATTCCTCTCTGATAGATTACTATTATTTATTTACTAACCAATGGTTGCAAATTGTGTCCCAACTTATAGCATTCTAAGAAATGTGTGTATCTCTGGCGGGAAAAAAGAATTTCAATCAAAACAGTTTAAGTTCTTATTAAAAAATGTTAGGCTCATCATGGCATTCTGGTGAGTCACCACAACCAGAACTACCTCAAGCATTTAACTTGAGAAAACTTTCCACTGCAGGAGATACATATCATTTAGCAGGCATCACAATATAGGAGGGGGAAGCCTTTACACAATCGGTTAAATTATTTATTTGTTTATTTATTTATTTAATTCGATTTCTATGCCGCCCTATTCCAAAAAACTCAGGGCGGCTTACAACATAAATACTAACATATAGAAATCTGACATTAAATGCATTATAAAACCCCTAGATTAAAAACCAATCATCCAAAGACAAACTTACAACAAACATACACTGGCTGGGGCAAGGTGTTAACTGCCCCAGGCCTGTTGGCAGAGATGTGTCTTCAATAATTTGCGAAAGGCGGAGAGGGTGGGGGCAATACGGATCTCTGGGGGGAGTTGATTCCAGAGGGCCGGGGCCGCAACAGAGAAGGCTCTTCCCCTAGGCCCCGCCAGGCGACACTGTCTGGCTGACGGGACCTGGAGAAGGCCGACTCTGTGGGCCCTAACCGGTCGCTGGGTTTAATGGGGCAGCAGACGGTCCCATAAGTAACCTGGTCCGATGCCATGTAGGGCTTTATAGGTCATAACCAACACTTTGAATTGCGTTCAGAGACCAATTGGCAGCCAATGCAGCTCACGGAGTGATGTTGAAATGTGGGCATTTCTGGGCAGACCCAATACTGCTCGCGCGGCTGCATTCTGCATTACCTGAAGTCTCCGAACGTTTTTCAAAGGTAGCCCCATGTAGAGAGCATTAGTGGTGTCCACTCTCATAATTGTGAGGACAAGAACTGAGGAAGAAGTTAAGAAATGGAACAGATTTTGTGCAAGAAATTTTGGGCTTTGCCTTTTCACAGAGATGTGTGTCTTAGGGCTTCTCCTACAGTTTTGAATACTTCTCGTGACAAAATATCAGGAAACTGTGCAGTCTGTTTTCAACAATCCTGGTCAGGAGGGCCTCTTGTGGCCACAAAAAAGACTTGGGCTGTGTGCCTGTGCATGCATCACATTATAAACTCTTGTACATGATGAGAAGATATTTGCCCTGTATTGTTTATATTGCATAGATCATTCTCTTTGGCTTGTTTTACCTTCTGAGGCAATGTAGGGATGTTCACCAATATTCCCAAAAGCCAATGGATCAATAAAGTATATACTGGCAGATTGTTCTATCTCCTCTGAGAGAAAAAAACACAACCATAACATCTGTCACCCCATTTCCTCCTCTTTTATAGAAGCTTTGTGCGATAGCCTCTTAACAACAGAAGTCTTCTCCTGGTCATTTTGCATCAGCTGCTGCTACAACAACAACAACAACAAAAACTCCCATATTTTTCTTGAAAAGAGAATGGCAATAACTGAAAAAAGGGATGAGTTAATGTCAAACAGCAGAAGATAGGGTGGCTATATCAGTCCTCCTCATTAAGCGAATATGTGAAGATAAGGCTGCCAGCTCTTCGGCCTTTGTCTCCTGCCAGTTTGTAAAAGAAAGATGAAGGTTGACATACTTTAGGTTCTTTCTTTGAGCTCTTATATTTTAAAATCCACAGACTAAACCAATGGTTCTCAACCTGTGGGTCGCGACCCTTTTGGGGGTCGCACGAGCCTTTCACAGGGGTCGCCTAAGACCATCGGAAAACACATATTTCCGATGGTCTTAGGCAGGGCTTTTCAACCACCTTCTCTCTTTTTTGGCAGCTGCAGCACACTTAAGTGATTGTCCACTAGGACTCCAACATCCCTCTCACAGTTACTACCATTGAGCTAGGTACCACCTATTCTATACCTGTGCATTTGTTTTTTCTTGTAGAATATTATTTTTTCCACCACTGATTTTCTTTTTGTTAGATAGGGCTCTGTGTTCAAGTCTGTCAAGATCCTTCTGTATCTTGAGCCAATCTTCTGGAGTATTGGCTACTCCTGCCAGCTTGGTGTCTGCAAATCTGCAAATTTGAAGATGTTTTGGTAGCTTAAAAAGACCTGGCTATTTCCTCAGGTTTTGGAGATAGGATGAAGGTTGAGCCTTTGGATGATTTGGCTGCATTCTTTTTGTTTCATTTATATATTTCAAATATTTATATGGTTGTATTCAGGCCACACACAATTTTTTCTTATATTTTAATTGTAAGTTTTTCAGAGTTGGGAGTCGAGGTTTTCTGAACTGTATGTATGTATACATAAATAAAGGCTTCAATAAATCAGAACATTTATCCTTGTTGCTAAATCTTCCTGCCATCCTAAGATTTCCTATCTATTTATGTTCCTACTGTAAAGTCTTATATCGGCAAAGTGGGAAGCAGATGCTAGGTAAGGCTTTCTATGCCAGGAGAACTGTTGGAGGCTTTGACTGTCTTAATTACAGTATTATCCATATATCTCCACTATATCTCTCATAAAATATGAGTGGATGTTGGACAGAAACTAAGAAATATTCAAAGTTAGCTGACTACCCTTAGGTTATTTTAAGTGTAATGCATATAGCATAAATGTGGCTGTTATATTACAGTCCCAAACGTATTGGGTTACAAGTGAATATTTACAAAATTCTAACAACTGGCATGGCTAGTGCTTGGTATCCAACCCAATTTATTCATATTCAATATTCATATCCTGCTGCTTAACAAATGTGTTAGTCAACAGGTTTTTACAACCTGTTATTTTGAAAACAATAGTCCCAGTATAATTACAAGAAATCAAGTTGAGCAAGGGCTATCCTAATATAAATCCTAGGTACAGAGCACCATCTTAATGAGAAACAGTCTTCTATGTGGTATAATATAGAGTTGGATTGTATTGCACTACAGTCAAAATGTCTTCAACATTAGTTAAATGTTGCTAAACACACAAAAATGACTGCACCATTCAAGCAATGTTCATCCTGGCCTGGTGTCCATTATAGCTCTTTTTCTTAAGTACTTCCAACATTATCCTCACTCCCAAAGTAATGAGTAGTGAATTCAACATGGGCAGCATTCAAAGATTAGACAGGATTGTTGGCTGAATTGATGAGGCCAATATAAGCTCAGTGAGGTACAATGTATCCCAGTTCAAAGGTCTTACCATCAAAATTGACATCAGCCAGATCATAAAACAAATCAAAGAAACAGTGCAAGATTGTAAGATGAGGAGAGAGCTGGCCCATAGGATCTCCAAGAGTCGGACATGATTAAATGGGTAACAACTTCTTCTTCTTCTTCTTCTTCTTCTTCTTCTTCTTCTTCTTCTTCTTCTTCTTCTTCTTCTTCTTCTTCTTCTTCTTCTTCTTCTTCTTCCTCTTCTTCCTCTTCTTCCTCTTCCTCTTCTTCTTCTTCTTCATCATCAAAGACTTATTCAGATATAGTCCTGGCTGATATTATTTGAGAATTCCTTTGAGTTTCACTGATTTGAAAATAAAATGAAGGAAAACATCCCTTGAGTCAAACTCAGTTCCTGGTGACCACATTTATGCAGGTTGTTGGTAGCATGGCAGGAATAATTCTGGGATTTCTCAAAACTTTTTAGTCTAAACAAAACTCCTTGAATTCTCAAATGGTGCCTAGACAGGATTGATTCCATCTTAGCTTTCAAAACCCACAGACCATCACCTGTTGTGATGAGGTGAAAATAGATGGTGAACTGATGCCACCAGGGAGGAGATCTAGTATGCCAGCTATATGTAGAGCTCATAAGCAGAAGGAGTTGCTCTCATCAATAATCTTGCAGTTGGGTGACAACTGCAAGATATGAAAACCAATACAAGCTGAGAACATGGATGTTCTGCTTGTGGCTTGTGGCTTCCATCTAGCAGAATAACAGAATAGCAGAGTTGGAAGGGACCTTGGAGGTCTTCTTGTCCAATTTCAAGCAGGAGCCTCTATATACCATTTCAAACAAAGGGCTGTCCAGTCTCTTTTTAAAAGTTTCCAGTGAGGAAGCACCCACAACTTCTGAAGGCAAGCCGTTTCACTGGTTTATTGTTCTCACTGTCAGAAATGTTTTTCTTAGTTCTAGGTTGTGGAAAATAAGTTATGTTTTTGGTTTTGGTTTTTTTTGTACTCGTGTCAGAAGCACCGAGGTGCTTCTGGGCTGAAAGGATTAGCCGGTGATATCACCATTGCCCTGGGGAATGCCCATTTGGGGGCTCCTTTCATGCCCTGGCATGAGCTGGAATGAAGGACGAGAGATCAACCTCACCCCATGGCAGCATTCAGGTCTCAAACATGGGCTTGCTAACTTCCTGCCCAGCATCCCCACCAATCAAGGCACTGCACTGCTGGAAAATAGGCTGACCTCTCTTCTTTGTACATCATCAATCCAGCTCATGATGGGTAAATTGCTGCATTTTTGTGATCCATGGTTATGATGTATATAATGTGGCACTTGAAAGGAAAAAAAGCTTTTCCCCAAACAAAACCCTTTAAGGGTTCCCTTTGTCCATCACAAATACACTTCATTGTGTTACTCCTATACAGGGCTTTTTTTCTCATAGAACGCCCAGAACGGAGTTCCGGCACCTTTTTTGGATGGAACCTTGTAGGGTAGGCAAGGCGTGTGTGAGTTCCGGCACTTTTTTTTTTTGTTTTTTTAGAAAAAAAGCACTGCTCCTATCAGACATTGAGAGCAATCAGTGTAGCTTACAGAAAATAAGGAGTTTATTTTATCTTGACAAATTAATGCTTGGTATCCTTCTGAATATATAAAACAAATGGGGATAATATGAATTAGGCTGGGAGCAACCTGATGTAAAATAATTGTATAGTGACCAAGAGGAAAAAAAGAGAGACTTTGCCTCTGTTCTGTCTAAATTGATCCAATGGAAGCTGTGTTGAAAATAAAGTTCACACAATTATCATTTTCTGCCTTTGCCATCTCTGAGAAAAAAGATTAATTTCCCAAACTGCAATTTTTTTTAATTAAAAAAGAGCAACCAAAAATAGAATCAGTCAGTTCTGTTTATGAAGAAGGAAATTTCTTTCTGCTGTGTTTCAGTGTTGTTGAATGTTTGTTAAATAATAGCTACAAAATATTGACGAAAGGTGATAGAAATTCTGCTTATATATCGAATCACAGATCAAACAGAGTGTACAGTCACGGTGTGCTTTACTGCTTAACTGTTTAACTGTAACAGGAAACAGGAAACTCTACTTAGAACAAAATAGCATATATACCATTGATCCAAAATTGTAAGTACTGTCATCTACTGGCTGAATACTACTGTAGTTGTTGCACAAAAATATACTGCTCACAAAAATAAAGGGAAAACAAACGTATAGGATCCTATACGTTTGTGTTCTCTTTATTTTTGTGAGCAGTATACATTCCAACAATGAATTCCAACAAAAGGATGAGAAAAAGATGGATATTAAGGTAAATCCCTTCCCTGTAAAAAGGCTGATACAGTCCACTGTAAAGGTAAAAATTTAGCATGGGAAAACCTGTCTTCTAACAAGCAAGCTATTCATTTTGCTATTCACTCCTTAATTCAAAATTGAATTGATGTGCATAGTAACCCTTTAACCTATCCCGAGATGTACATTATGTGAGATTTTGGAATTAGTGTAGTCATCATGACAGAAATGTTTGTACAAATTAATTCAGTGAGTTTTTCACTTCCACTGATTTTGGGAAAGTGTTCCTCACTTCCTATACCAAGGCATATTATAATTGTGGCTGTTATAGTGTTTAAATTAAAAAAAAGGTTGAGTTTTATAATACTCAAGATTTACCCAAGAAATCCTCCTTACATCAATGATACTCATTTTATTCTGCGTTTAAGCTTGCAACCTCAGTTGCTCCTGTTTGTTGCAGAAATTGTTTATGCTATTTTCTTTCATATTCTAGTCCCTATGGATATCCTGAAAACATACAATAGGCACTAGTGGCTGAATTTAAGAATTATTTTTCTCCAAATACTAGTTCTGAAGACTTTATAAAATAAGGAAAATTATTTTGTGTCTCTATGAAATAGAAAATGGGTGTTATAGTTTGGATAAATGTAGTGTAAGAAATAACATCTTCATTATATTTTTATTTTTATAATTACATTGTACCCTTTCTTTTTTTTACCAATGGGTGCTGAAAAGTGGATGTAATCTGCCGTGTTATTATCTAGATCAGCTGTTCTCAACCTGTGGGTCGCGACCCTTTTGGGGGTCGCACAAGCCTTTCACAGGGGTCGCCTAAGACCATCGGAAAACACATATTTCCGATCGTCTTAGGCAGGGCTTGTCAACCACCTTCTCTCCCTCCCCCCCCCCGCTCCACCTTACTTGTTTGTGGAAAATATGCTGCTTGGCGGCAGTCTGCACGAAGTCTACCAAATGTGCCCTGCAGGGGGCGCATGAAGAGTGCAGGTGCAGAGCAAGGCCCCGCCCTCCCCAGAGACTCATTGTGCAGCAACCAGATTGACTTCTTCTCGTGCACGCAGGTCAGCGAAGGGGAGGCCGAGAGAGGGAGGGAAGGAGGAAGGGACTCCTCCTCCTCCTCTCCTAAGCTTCAAAGCATGATCGGCTTCCCAAGGGCGCCACAATCCTCACGAAAGCAGGGGGGAGAGAGAGAAGCAAAAGGGACGAGAAAGGTCACGACGGGCTGGAAGGAGCCCCTGTCAGCGTTGGTGAGGAGAAATTCCCCACAAACCCAGGGAGGGGTGGAGAAAAGGAGCCCCCTTTGGGAGGAAACCGCCACCTTCTTCTCCTTGGCTTTGCGCTCTTCTCTTCCTTGGCAGCCGGGCTGGCAAGCCTTTCCTGGATGGAATTTCCTTTCTTTCCCTCCATCTTGGTCTCTTCCTCCTTCCCTCCCTCTCCCATTGTCCCTTCCTTCCTTCCTTCCTTCCTTTCCTTCGCCTCCCTCTTTGTCCCTCCTTCCTTCCTTCCTTCCTTTCGCCTCCCTCTTTGTCCCTCCTTCCCTCCCTCTTTCCCCTTGTCCCTTCCGTCCTTCCTTCCTTCCCTTTTGTCCAGGATCAGGGCGAGCCTCTACAGCTGATCCGCACTTCTGCAGCTGTAGCTGCTCTCCTTGTCTCCTGCCCAGCAAAGTTGCTTGAGCTTTGCTAATTTAGCAGAAGCGCGAATCAGCTTTAGCCCGGCGCTTGCTAACTTAGCAAGCGGCAAGTCTTTCAGTGAAGCTAAGTGAGCTGGGCAGAGCTTTCTTCTGTCTCTGCACAGGCAGGTTTGCATCCTATCCCCCTCCCCTTGTCCCTTCCTTGGCACGGAGGGGGGGAGGAAGAAAGGGATGAAGAGGGAGGGAAGTAAGTAATGAACAATGAGAGAGGGAAGGAAGGAAGGAACAATGGAAGGGAGGGAAGGAAGGAAGGGACAAAGAAGAAAGGAAGGAAAGAAGAAGGGACAAGGGGAGAGAGGGAGGGAAGGAGGAAGAGACTAAGGGAGGGGAAGGAAAGGAAGGAAGGAAGGAAGGAAGGGACAAGGGGAGAGGGAGGGAAGGAGGAAGAGACTAAGCAGAAGGTGAAGGAAAGGAAGAAGGAAGGGGCAATGGGAGAGAGGGAGGGAAGGAGGAAGGGATTAAGGGAGGGGAAGGAAAGGAAAGGAAGGAAAGAAGGAAGGAAGGAAGGAAGGGACAAGGGGAGGGAAGGAATACAGGCACCCACCCCAGTCCCATCCCAGAGACCCACAGATTCCCCCTTACAGGCACTCTGAAACCTGAGTGATCAGCTGGCCACGCCCCCTGGCCATTGATCACGTGACCCTGGGACACTGTGAATGTCGTAAGTATGAATCAGTTGTCAAGCATCTGAATATAAATCACATGACCCTGGGGATGCTGCAACAATCATAAGTGTGAAAAAAGATCATAATTCACTTTTTCAGTGCTGTTGTAACTTCAAACAGTCACTAAGCGAATTGTTGTAAGTCGAGGACTACCTATACTTTCCCATTTTTCCTTTTTTTGGGGGGGTCAAGTTTTTGATACCCCCCGGCCAGCTGGATGGGGGGTTGGGGGTCACCACAACATGAGGAACTGAATTAAAGGGTCGCGGCATTAAGAAGGTTGAGAACCACTGGTCTAGATGTTTTCTCTGCTGCAGAACTTGAAAAATTTCCCCAAACTCTTTTTAAAAAAAATCCTTTTTGTACTCTTGACACAACTGAAGTGCACTGCATAGTTTTGGCAGTTAGTTATCTGAGCCTAGAGATGCAACCTCCTACCATGTAATAAACTCCTCAGCAAGATTAGAAGCATCAAAAGAAAGCTGCAATTCAAAGCAAGAAACACAGGGCTTATTATATTAGTTGCAATAAAATTTCCAGATTGGCAACATTCTTCACTATTTTTATCTCCCTTGCAGTAAACAGAGTTTAGAAATTAAAGCTGGATGGAACAGTTTATTATCTAGTTTGCAAAAGACACACTTCAAATATTGGGAAGAAGAGAAATGATTGTCATAGGAGGGCTGAAAAAATCCAAGTGATCATCAGATGGTGAACAATAGGATATTCTGCCTTTTTTGCATTGAGGGAATTAGAGGGTAACTAAAAGGGTCGTCTTAAACCTCACAGAACCTTGAACCCCCACCCCCAGCCATGGAGTCTGGTCCTGCCCACTTGTTGAGAAAACCTTTGTCATGCCTTCTCTTGATGTAGCCCTAAAAAGTTGTGGTACCTGTGCAGTACAGCATCCCATCCCTTCATAATTCCTTTCCTTACGGATTGCAGTATATCGAACCAACATATGCAAGTAAACTATCATGCTTTTCCCTTTCAGGGTGGGCAGTGTTAAGCAGAATAAAGAAAAGGGGCAGAAAGTGATTTATTTACCTATTTGTTTGTTTGTTTGTTTGTTTGTTTGTTTGTTTGTTTGTTTAACACATGTCTATCTCTCCCTAGTTCTTGGAAGCTTACCTAGAATTTAAATGGGAGACTAATAAAAGCAACAATCAGCCCAACCCCACTATCAATAAAATGAACAATGGCATTGCCACCTAAAGTTAGGAGAAAGCCCCTCTGATGCAATTTTGTTTTCAACAATTTACAGAAAATCACCCAGGAGGGGGCTAGCCTGATTTCCATGGGGGTCCCTGAACGAACAAACCGCTTGCCATGCGTATACTCATCTTGTTCCAATTGGTTCACTGAATAGGGTTTTGTCTGCTTGTTTGTTTTTATCTTGGATTGCATTCAGTGTGTGCAATTTCCCCCTAAACCTATCTTGATTCTTCTGCCATCACTGGGCATTGCAATAAAACATGTAATTATCCCCATCCTATGGATTCTTATTTTCAGGATAACCTAAATTCCATGACCTAGATGACCCCTTCTCTCCTAACAGGAGAGAGCCAAATCTTTTCTGGTGTAATTAATATGTTCCTCAATTAGATTATATACAGATGTGCCATCTATTTTAAATCACCCTGCAGAGATTTCATCATCTTTACAAGAATATGCCTGAGAGATAATAGCAATCCAATAACTGGCCAGGTTAGAGGGGGGTGTAAAGCACTGTGAAGCGGTATATAAGTCTAAGTGCTATTGCTATAGCTATAGCTATATATGTATTACTGAGAAAAGAGAGGAAAGTTATTCATCCCTAGCTATTTCCACTTGGTTACTTTCTGATGTGACAAGCTAAATATGTCCTATTCCTGGAATTCCATCCCATTCATCAGAAGCTTCATCCAGTTGTCGACCAATTGGGTGTCCTTGCTGCTATTTTCGGTTGAGTAGAAGAACGGTAGAGACACTGATGATGTACCCTTTACCCCAGTAAGTATCTGGTATGACCTATACAGATAAGCCCTCAACTTATGACCCAAAAATAAAAATTTCTGTTGCTAAGCAAAACACTTGTCAAATGAATTTACCCCATTTTACAATCTTTCTTGCCACAGTTGTTAAGTGAAACACTGAAATTGTTCAGTTAGTAATGAAGTTGTTAAATGAATCTGACTTCCCCATTGACTTTGCCTGTCAGAAGGTTGAAAAAGGTGATCATGTGATTCAGGGACACTGCAACCGTCATAAATATAAACCAGTTGTCAAGCATCCAAATGTTGATCACTTGATCACTGGGATGCTGCAACGATCATAAGGGTGAAAAATGTCATAAGTCCCTTTTTCAGTTCTGTTGTAACTACAGAAGAGCTGTAAGTCGAGGACTACCTGTAGTGTGGTAGTAATCTGTCCTAGACCTCTTGTTTTAGACAGCTTTGTCTATATTGAGGTTCTCCAGACAGAAATAGTTCAGGATTTCACAACTAATATCTGGTTTCAGGTTTACAGCAGAGTTCAGGCTGGAAATTGGTTCAGCTGGAGTCAATGATTTGAAAGTGGAATTGCTCTCTATAACACCCTTAATATAGACAAGTCACTTTTTCTTCAATGTTAAACTAAGGGCTGTAGAAGAAGATTCATTAACTTGCAGAGATAGAAGATGAATTAAAAACATCTGATCCAACTACCTAATACAACCAGATGGTTTCTTCAGTGGACTTAGGGAATTTTCTGCCTCATTTGTCAGTGAAACTGTTGAAGCTTTGGCCAATCTGCAGATGAGGGTTGTCTGGACAGGTGATGTAATTGCTCTTGAGCATTTCCTTCCCTCTAACAAAGCTAAATTAGCATCTTGGTTAAGGGTGTGATTAATGCCTCCTTCATATTGTGCAATGTGTTCCCATGCACTTCTTTTATATGCACCATTTTGTTTGTTTTTTGTTTGTTTGTACATTCAACTAATCATTTAGAACTGGAAGTTTGCTTGTGTTCTTGAAAGAAAATTTTTCACACACTTAATCTATTTACCATCATTATGGAACTGGTCCTTAGGGGAAATAAATGGAACAGTTCTTCTTTAAGGATGTTACAGATGTTGTCTTTGACAATGTAAATCTATGAAAATACTCAAATAACATTTCTCAATTTTTATCAAAGATGAATGTTGCTTTTGTGGCTAGTCATGATCTCCAATGAAGCATTTAGTCATAACCTGGAGTAGGGCTCCTAATTAGAGGGAGAAGCTTTCACTTCAATCTTTAATATTTCGAAGTAGGACTGAAAATTCTCTACTCCAAAATTCTGGGGAGTTGCCGCAAATCAAAATTGAAAACTAAACTGGAGGGTCCAATGACCTGACTTGAGTCTAGAGCAGCTTTCTGTGTCCAGTAATTTTTCAAAAGCACTAGATACCAGTGAAAATTACTCAGTAGAAATTCTGATCAATGCCACTAGTATTCCCATTTCAACCTTTTGTAACAAGTATCCCTAAAAAATATTTTTATAGATGTAACTTTCAGAAATATAATGAAATCTTAATTTAAGAGACCCTTGGAAAGGAAGGGCATCCATTAAACGGAATGTCTGAATTTAGAAAAGTACTTTCCTCCATCTGGTTACTATGGAGACAGCCAGAAAGAACAGATCATTGGGCCTGAGAGAATAGGCAAGAACTGGACAAGCTCTAAGCAGAGATCAAATGTAAGTACTGATGATGATGATGATGATGATGATGATGATGATGATGATGATGATGATGATGATGATGTGTCTGTTCAGCTGAGTCTGACTCTTGGAGTTTCAAAGCATTGCTTTGTTGTTACAGATATAAATCCCATGAATGACCTTACCCAGAGGCTTTATGTGGACATTACATAGGATTGGGGAGAGCATTGAGAAAACCCATCAAGCAAGGACTACAGGCTAGACTTCTCCCCCTCACTCTCCGGCACTGACAACACTGACCGAAATCAGCTCCAAAGGAAGAAACAGAACTAGCACAACACAGTTCTGCCCATTCCTAACACTCAAAGCCAATCCAGAAAGATGATATGATTGAAGGCATGGAGGGCCACTGAGAGTTCAGTAAAAGCCAGGCTAGTCACATTACTCTTAGTCTACTCCTGGAAAAAGAGGATCCCACAGGTCACCCACAAGCACAAACCCAACTGAAAGAGGTCCAGATGATCTACTTCCTCCAGCATTCTTTGGAACTGCCATCTTCTCAACAGTCAACAAGTTTAGACAAAAAAACCTAGACAATCATTGTCTAGCATGATTGGATCTTTAAGCCAAGAATGACAGACAATACAGGAATCTGTGCACTACCATTGCTTGTATACATTCGTTACTGACAGACCACCTTTTTTTAAAAAAAAGAAAACTATAGCAGATTGCTTTTACATCCTTAAATATTATCCTTAGAGCAACTGATTCATGGAAGGAGAATGGTGTTTTCATGTCCAGCTTCAAGACACAAAAACACCCAAAGTGAGCCTTTATCTTCTAAGATTTTATTATTATATATTTATTGTCAATATAGGTTCACAGATAACGCTTCCAGTGCAAACATTTTTGTTCATAACTTCCTCGAAAAGCCATTTCTGGGAATCTATTTAGTTTTGCTTTCATTTCATTTCCTCAGTTTATTGTCTAATCAGTTTTGTAACATGAAGTTTATTTTGAAGTAAATGTTTAACAAATTGAATCCAATTCTCAGAAACCAAATCTGGACCTATCAATTTCTGAGCAAACCAGCTTTACATCTGCTACAGAGGCACACATTAGGAATGTCCAGAGGTCATATCATCCTCTCAAGTGGCATTCTTTCTGTTAGATCAGTGCCTAAACGTGGTAGGATTTCTCCCTCCTTAAATAGTGTCGTGGAATGAACATAAAGGAGAATGAATACCTCATCTTACACAGGGAGTCCTCATTTAACAATGATAATCCTGCCACTAAGCAAACATGGTTTGTAAAGTGTGATGTCACGTGATCACACTGACTTAACGATAGCAGTTTCAGCAGTCTGAGTTGTCATCGTTAGGAGATTGCAGTATTCCACAGTCATATCATCATTCTTTGCAACGTCCTGCCATTTACTAGGTGTGAAGAAGCTAGCAACAAAGGTTGAAAATGTCAATCACATGACCACATCATGCTGCAACATTGTAATTGCAAGGTGGTTGCCAAGAGCTAGAACAGTGTTTCTCAACCTTGACCATTTTAAGGCATGTGGACTTCAACTCCCAGAATTCCACAGCCAGCAACGCTGGCTGTGGAATTCTGGGAGTTGAAGTCCACATGCCTTAAAATGGTCAAGGTTGAGAAACACTGAGCTAGAATCAAATCACAATGGAGACATTGTGATGGTTGAAACTATGAGGATGTGTCCTAAATCTCCTCATTCAGCATTGTCAAAACTTCAAACAGTTGTTAAATGAGTGGCCTGTTCAATGAGGACTATCAGCAGCAAACAAACATGAACAAGCTCCCTATTAAATTTTCTTTAATGATACAATAAATAAAAAAGGAAGGAACCCAAATATCCCAAGAAATGTCAGAACCATAGATTCTGGACATCTCCAGAAATTAGAATAGAATAGAATAGAATAGAATAGAATAGAATAGAATGGAATGGAATGGAATGGAATGGAATGGAATGGAATAGAATAGAATGGAATGGAATGGAATGGAATGGAATGGAATGGAATGGAATGGAATAGAGTGGAGTGGAATGGAATGGAGTGGAATGGAATGGAGTGGAATGGAGTGGAATGGAGTGGAACGGAACGGAGTGGAGTGGAGTGGAATATGCAGTTCTAAAGATACTTGATTTTGGAGTTTAAATTTAAATTGCAAGCAAGGTAGTTTTATTGTGCCTCTGCACCGCAGGAAAATTTATGTTAATGATTTGAGGGACTACAGACACAGAAATGAGTTAAAACTTGGACCTTGAAATTAATACCCTTCCACAGAAGTAATTAGAGCTTCCCATAATTGGATCATACTTTTCACCATGAATGTTTTCTGTTATTATATTATGTATTATTGTACAGTGTATTCACTTTATGTATATTATATATCATTATATATTATTTCTATCCCATCATTCTGTCCAGAGGAAATTCATGAGGGATAACAATTTCAGGAAAGCATAAATCATTAAAACTGATTAAAACACTTAAAATCAATTATACACAAATTCAAACAGGAAACCCCTGGTTGAAGAGGTCCTGCAACATAATAATGATATGCTTCTTATACCATGCACCAGTTACCAGCATTTTGTACCAACCAACCATCCTTTCACTACGTGCAAAACGCATTGCAGAAGTCCAGATGGGAAATCACCAACCGCCAAGTCCATCACTGTCTGACTGGCTTAGGAATGGTCACGGTTAGTGCATTAAATGCAATTGTGCAAACACTCCTTGCTCTCATACAGGAACCCAAAAAGCTAAAGAGCTTAATGAGTACTTCATAACTCCAGACCTACACTTTCAGGAAGAATGCAACCTCATTTACAAATAAGCTGAATCCTAACCCCGGAGCCTATTTTTCTACTGATTATCAGCATTTCTCAGTTTTGGGTTTTGCTCTGAGATTTTATTTGATCTTGTTGACCTTGATACAGCCCAATCCTCAAACTCCACTGCTTTCAGATTAGAAGGTAAGGAACAGTGGAATTGGGTGTCATCAGCATGCTGGTATCACCACAACACTCCACAGTATGGAAAGACTTTGCCCATAGTTTCAAGTATAAATTGTTTGGGGGACCATCTGGAGTCATGCAAGGCATCACAAGTACCAAAGCCTAGTATAGTAATCCCTATGCCCTTTCATGACATGGGTCAACAAACAGACCAGAACCATCGTAAAATGGTATCCTTGAGGCTTAGTCCAGGCAATATAAGTAGAACTGAAATCCATCAATAAGTCCAAGAAAACTGGTCATGCTTCCCCAAAGGCATAGGACCATGAGAATGTCCAAAGTCTCCAATCATAGTTAAAAGCTCAGTTGAAATGGGTTCAGATAAGCAGTGTCCATAGCTGTGCTGGAGATGCCAAGCCCACAATCTCCCTGTCAACACAGCTAGTGACTGGTTGATCACTTGAGATCAACCAACAGTTTTTCAGCTTTTCTCAGGTCTTTGTAACAGTGATCTCATTACTCTCTCCTTTAAGTAAGCAGTGATGTATCCTTCATGAAAGGAACAATTAAATAATCTCTTTTAATCACAAAGCCACTCTTCCTTTTAATGTGCAAAGAGGAGCAAGGACTAAACCAGGAATAAACTGGCTGGCTCAGGAATTCTGGGAGTTGAAGTCCACGAGTCATAAAAAAAGCCAAGGTTGCCTATCCCTGGACTAACCAACAGGTTCTTGCATTCATTTTGCCAGATTCTTTTTCCATACCTTTGAGGTCCATCCACTGAAAAAATTTTTTTAAAAAAATAGCAGGACAACTGATTGCCACAATTACATCATCATATTTTGTCCCAGCATTGGTGTCTAAATCCAGTTAGATCAATTTCACCCACATAACTTGACACATAAACTTTCACCGCAAGCCATCCGTTCATGATCCCCACCGAGGCCAAGAATTAGGAGGACAAAACTGAATTGAGAGGCAAGAAAAGAAGATCAGGAAGTGCTTGAGTTTGTTTAAAGGCATTTTATACATTTTTCTGTCTGCATAGGTACTCCAGGACATACAACCTGTAACCACAGATCTCCACCAGATTTATTTTCATGATCCATAAGATTGCCTCTCGAGATGTGGGGACGATATAGCTGAATGTCAGAGGTGTGATATTTTCTTCTCAAATACAGTAAATAAGACTCCAAATGCAGATAGTCCTCAACTGACGACTGCAATTGACCCCAAAATTCCCCTGGGTAGGCAAGATAGTTGTTAAGTGAGTTTTGTCTCATTGTACAACCGTTGTTAAATAAATCATTGCAGTTGTTAGGTTAGTAACATGGTGGTTAAGTGAATCTGGCTTCCCCATTGGCCCTGCTGGCCAGAGAATCATAAAAGGTGATACCATGACCCCGGGACACTGCAACTGCCATAAATACATGTCAGTTGCCAAGCATCCAAATTTTGATCACATGACCTTGGGGATGCTGCCATGTATGAAAAACATTCATAAGTCTTTTTTCCCCAGTGCTGTTGTAACTTCTAATGGACTCTAAATGAATGGTTGTATGTTGAGAACTACCTATACAAGTATTAAGCATATGATAGGCATAACCCGTCTATTTTTAACCAAAGAGAAACATACACAAGGACAAAATCAACCTTTTATTCTCCTCCCTCCTTCTGTAACATCAGCCAGCCTGCCAACCACCTCTAGAAACCCACCAAAGCCAAGTTATTTTTAAAAGACAAATTACAGCTTGGAGACAAAAAATATGTGCCAAACTCAGCACGGGTTTATTATACTAAATTATGAAAGAATGCCTCTAGCATCTTGGCCAATGCTGCTAATTTGAGCTCTGGCCCAGAAAGTCACATTTTGGGGCTTCTATGCATTATGCAGCCTTTCCACTAGGTTATAGTACATGCTGTGATAATTATAAGAACAGTTAATGGAGAAATGGTAGAATTTCCGGATGCCAATGATATAAATTATTAATTTCCAGTATATTTCTGAACTATAAATGAATTAGCTCCATCTGGAGCACAAGAAATCTACTAAGGTTTGTGTCTATATCCTGGGGATACATATTTTTTAAAAAATCAACTTGCCAAGAGACATAGTTTGATATATAAAAGGTATGTAGCTATGCAGTGCAAACAATAAACATTGACATGCAACATCAGCAAATATACATTTGCAAATACTTATTACTGCTTTTGAAAGATAAAACCGTCACTCAAGGGTTTTTCAAATATCAAGGCTGTAGCCAGGAAAAGACACGGCAATTAGTTCATTTAATGACCTAATCTGAATATAACTTGTCTTTTCAAAATGCAGCTCCATATGAATAAAATATACAGCACATAACTCAAATCCTATAAGAAGCAAATGTCTCCATTTTGGGTTGCACAATTTGTGCACAACAGTCAATAAATCTAATTTATCTTTGGGATGTCCCACACCTATAAGAGAAGCATTTTCTGAAATGAAGATTTAAGTAGATTTGGCTTTTACAAAGGGTCATACTTTCAGGCCATTTTAGACATTTAGATGTTTTATATTTTGGAGCTTTATTTATTTAGCCCAATCTATTGATCTGGAAAATATCTGGTATGTCCCCCCCCCCCAAAAAAAAATCCAGAACACCACTGGACTCTTTTTATTGAAAGGTTAAATGTACAAATAGTCCTTGATTTACAATTGAGCCCAAAATTTCTATTGCTAAGAGAGACATTTGTAAAGTGAGTTTTGGCCCATTCTATGATCTTTCTTGCCACAGTTGTTAAGTGAATCACTGCAGTGGTTAAGTTAGTAACGTGGTTGTTAGGGGAATCTGGTTTCCCCATAGATTTTGCTCTGAACTAGGCTAGACTGGGGATGAATACCATAAAATCTTCCCACATTAGCTTTGTGGTCAGGCAGCGGAGATATGAACCAACCTTTCCAGTAGAATCCAAGACCAAAATCAATGAATCAGAATGTTTAGAGAAAAATGTTTCTCGATAATCAATACTGATGCTCTCTGAGCTTGGTTGTTTTCTTGCAGACATTTCATCACCCAAACTAAAGCACTGATGATGTTACCTAGTTTGGGTAATGAAATGTCTGCAAGAAAGCAATCAATCTCGGAGAGCACAAAGGACCTCCAGTTCAACCCTGAGTTATAAATGTGGGTCTTGCTGCCACAAGAAATAGCAATTTTCACCAACTCAGAAAAACTATATAAGAATTAGACAGATTTCCAATGGTTAGTGGTTCTCGCTACCTAATTTCTCAACCATTATTAGCAAGCTATGGAGGATGTTGGAGAAGAGAATCCTGTACTTGCTTTCGTCACTTTATTCTCATGGAGTCATGATTGTGTCCCCAGAATGAGAATCAAGCTAGAGGCATACAAGCTAGAGTTAGAACAATTAATTAGTGGAACAACCTGCCTCCAGAAGTTGTGAATGCTCCAACACTGGAAGTTTTTAAGAGGAAATTGGACAAACATTTGTCTGAAATGGTATAGGTCAGCGGTTCTCAACCTGTTGGTCACAACCCCTTTGGGGGTCAACCGACTCTTTCACAGGGGTCGCCTAAGACCATCGGAAAACACATATTTCCGATGGTCTTAGGAACCGAGACACTGCTCCACATCTGTCTCCGCATTGCCTCCTCCGCCATTTTCAGAGAGAGAGAGAGAGACAGAGAGGCACTTTTGCTTCCCTTCTCTCTCTCTCTCTCAGGCAGACTTACCTCCTGCAGTACTCCTGATTGGCCCTGCGCCCGGGTGCCCCACCCCCTGGGAGAAGCACGGCCAGGGCCTCGTAGCCTTGGAGCCACCCAGGGAAGTCCTGGGATCCCTGCTGGGAGTGGCCCACTGGAGGCTCCGCTGAGCGGGCCAGCCCTCTTGCAAGCCACGGCCCAAGGGAGACCAGCTCCTGCGATCCCCAGCCAGCCCGACCATTGGCCCCGCTGGCCAGGAAGCTGCGCCGGAGTCCAGGCTGCCAGGAAGGAAGAAGGAGATGCAGCAATGGTAGGAGAGGAGAGCCTTTTCCTGGGGCCTGGTGCTGGCGGCGGCTTCCTTGCCCTCCTCTTCCTCCTCCCCTTCTTCCTCCTGCTGCCCCCCAGGCAGCTCGGCAGGCACCGGAACAAGAGGGGTGCCTTGGGGGAAGCAGCCGGGCTGGCGGAGGGGCTGGCAGGGGCCATGCAGCACCAGCCCCCACCACGGCTCCATTGATTGACAGAGGGTGAGGCCGGGCAGCGTGGAGTCATGGCTGGGGTGGCTGCTTCCTCACCCTCCTCCTCTCCTTCTTCCTCCTGCTGCCCCCGAGGTGGCTCGGGCAGGTGCTGTCCCCACTGCGGCTCCATCAATGGGTGGAGGGCAAGGCCGGGCAGTGCAGAGTCCCGGCGGTGGCTGCAGCTGGCCGGGGGTGGCAGGGACCCTGATGATGCAGCCGTACCACCGCCGCCACCACCACCGGAGCCACTGCCTCCCATCCTGCTCCCCCTCCCCGCCCATTCGGCTGAGAACGCGGAGGAGGCCGGGCCGGGGGCAGCGGGGATGCTGCCATAAGAGAGAGATAGAAAGAGAGAGAGGAAAGAGAGAGAAAGAGAAAGAGGGAGGAAACAGAGAAAGAGAGAGAGAAAGAGAAAGAGGAAGGAGAAAGAGAGGAAAGAGAGAAAGAGGGAGGAAAGAGAGAGAGAGAGAAAGAGAGAGAGGAAAGAGAAAAAGAGAAGAGAGAGAGAGGAAAGAGAAAGAGGGAGGAAAGAGAGAGAGAAAGAGAAAGAGGAAAGAGAGAGAGAGAGAGAGAGAAGAGAGTGAGAGGAAAGAGAGAGAGGAAAGAGAGAAAGAGAGAGAGGAAAGAGAGAAAGAGAGAAAGAGAGAAAGAGGGAGAGGAATGGCGCTTCTCCAACCAGGCTGGATGGAGCCGGCGGAGCGGCCTTCCTGCCCCCCTCCCTGGCCAGCTGGATGGGGGGTTGGGGGTCACCACAACATGAGGAACTGTATTAAAGGGTCGTGACATTAGGAAGGTTGAGAACCACTGGTAGGTTCTCCTGCTTGAGCAGGGGGCTGGACTAGAAGACCTCCAGCTCTATTCTATTTTATTCTATTCATAATGCCAATAAGTTGTCCTGTTCCCAGCCACCCCCACATTTATTTCTGTCCTCTCCTATCAACCAGCTGTTCGAAAAACATCTACCAATTATCTGCTTAACATGAAATGGATCTATTTACTCTTTTATCAGAATTTGCTCTATGTTGTTTCTTTTTAATCAAAAGTGTGCAAAGAGAGCTTGGCTATGGGGTGTCAGCTGACAAAGGGACTCCTTTTTGACATGGTTTACTGCGACTCCAGAAAAATGTTAAACATGTTTAAAAAGTAACCCAAGTAATACTTGATAAGGCATGTGCAATATGGTAAAAGATTCACCTCAAGTACAAGTAATCCTTGACTTATGACTACAACTGAGCCCAAAATTTCTGTAGCTAAGTGAGACAGTTGTTCACTGAGGTTTGCCCCATTTTATCACCTTTCTTGCCACAGTTTTTAAACTTGCTGTAGTTGCTAAGTAGGTAACATGGTTATTAAGTGAATCTGGCTTCCCCAATAGGGACACTGAAACTGTCATAAATGTGAGCTAGTTGCTAACTATCTGAATTTTGTTCATGTGAACCATGGAGATGCTGCAATGGTCGTAAGTATGAAAAACGTCCACAAATAGCAATAGCACTTAGACTGATGTACTTATCCATAATGCTTTACAGCCCTCTCTAAGAAGTTTTGCCCCCAACAATCTGGGTCCTCCTTCTACCCACCTCAGAACGATAGAAGGCTGAGTCAACCTTGAGCTGGTCAGGATCAAACTGCTGGCAGTCGGCAGAGTTTGCCTGCAATGCTGCATTCTAAGTCATTTTTTTTTCAGTGCCATTGTAACTTCAAATGGTCTCTGGATGAATGTAACACCAACAATGCTTTTATTAGTTCTAATGTGGGCAAGGTTAGGGTGAGTCACCCTGATGAGCCTTTAGATTATATACACCTTAAACAGAACGTTGATCAAACACATGGTGAGCATCACATATATTAAGAGGACTTGTTTTACAACAGACAGAGACTTGTTTTACAACAGATAAGAATTCAAGATAATAAAAAAAGGAGAGCTGGGCATATCTGTATGAAGCCTCTACTGACAGATTAAACTGTAACTTAGAAGCTTAGATCTATGAGAGGTGCCAAGTCTCTGATTGCCATTCTAACATGCTGACTTTATTGATCACTGCAAGAGGAAAGAGATATGAGGGCAAAATAAGTTATCTTTGAATCTGCTTCTCTACAAAAGATACACTGTAAGCAAATCCTTCTAAAAATCAGTTCTTCACCGGCCACCGAGCCACAGAAGCAACAGACAGAAAGTTTGTTTCACCATGCAGCTGCCCTTCAGCACCACTTCTGGCTCAGTGGTGGGATTCAAATATGTGAACAACTGATTCTCTGTGTGGATGCCACTTCCGGAAGTCCATTCTGGGCCTGGGCAACAAAAAATTAGTTACCGGTTCTGCCGAAGTGGTGCGAACCGGCTGAATCCCACCACTGTTCTGGCCCCTCCCTCCTCCGACTCTGAAGTCCAGGGATAGGGGAAGTGTACCTGCACCAAAATGGCCAAAGGGTGGTTAGTTGACTGGACCACTGACAGAAATGTTGATGAAGAATATCAGATTGTTTCAACAGCAAAACATCTGGCAGAAGTAGGGGGGAAAATACATCTAAGGCAGCAAAGTCATGAGAACATAACAGGGAAAAAAGAGATTGTGGGGGCAGATGCAAGGAAGGAAAGAGTCATAGGTCAAATTAGGTTCACTGTTATCAAATATATATTCTGCTAGTGAAGATTCATCCATAAAAGAGAATATATGATCTTCAAAACTCCAGATGGCCCTGAAATACAGTACATGTAGCAATTAAGCTATTGAATTTGAAATTTCTCTTTCTCCCATAATACGACATACGGTATCTCCCATTGCAAAGATGATAGACAGGGCCCACGGAATTTAATTTTAAAGTGTAAAACATGGTAACAAATGTTTTACACTCCCTTTAAATTCCAAGTTTTAAATCTATATTTTTATTTATTTTATTTGGGTTTGTATGCCACTCCTCTCCAGGGGACTCGGAGCGGCTAACAACATATACATAACAAAAAATACAATATAAAAAACCCAAACAGAATATCTAAAAACCAATAAACACACATTCAATACATCAATCAACCACAATCATCCCCAGGCTTGCCGGCAAAGATGAGTCTTTAGGTTTTTCCGGAAGGCCGGGAGAGTTGGAGAAACGCGGACTTCAGGAGGCAGTTGGTTCCAGAGGGTGGGCGCCACAACAGAGAAAGCCCTCCCCCTAGGGCCCGCCAGACGACATTGTTTCGCTGACGGGACCTGGAGGAGGCCAACCCTGTGCGCTCTCACCGGTCGTAGAGAAGTATGTGGCAGAAGGCGGTCCCGTAAGTATCCTGGTCCCATGCCATGAAGGGCTTTATAGGTAATAACCAACACCTTGAATTGGGCTCGGAGACCAATAGGCAACCAATGCAGCATGCGGAGAGTTGATGAAATGTGGGCACAGCGAGGAAGGCCCACAACTGCTCGCGCAGCTGCATTTTGCACTAATTGTAGTCTCCGAACACTCTTCAAGGGTAGCCCCATGTAGAGAGCGTTGCAGTAGTCGATCCTCGAGGTGACAAGGGCATGTGTGACTGTGAGGAGCAACTCCCGATCCAAGTAAGGACGCAACTGGTGCACCAGGCGAACCTGGGCAAATGCCCCCCTTGCCACTGCCGACAAATGATGATCCAATGTCAGCTGTGGATGGAGGAGGACACCCAAGTTGCGAACCTTCTCTGAGGGGTTTATAGATTCACCCCCCCCCAGGGTAATGGAAGGACAGATAGAAGTGTCCTTGGGAGGCATCACCCACAGCCACTCTATCTTATCGGGGTTGAGCCTTAATCTGTTAACACCCATCCAAACCCTCACAGCCTCCAGACACCGACACATCACCTCAACCGCTTCACTGATATGGCCAGGAGTGGAAATGTACAGCTGAGTATCATCAGCGTACTGATGGTATCTCACTCCGTGGCGGTGGATGATCTCACCCAGTGGCTTCATGTAAATGTTAAAAAGTAGGGGGAGGGGGGAGAGAACAAATTATTCAAGGCAGCCAACATACTAATAATTCTTCTTCCTCCTATTTTCCCCCACAACAACCCTGTGAGGTGGGTTGGGCTGAGAGAGAGCGACTGGCCCAAGGTCAGGCAGCTGGCTTTCATGGCTAAGGTGGGACTAAACCATGTGAAAATCATTCTCATCATCATGTATTACAGGAAATGGAACGATAATGAGTAAATAAATTGATACACTGAAATACCTTGAGTGTTCTCTATCGTGCCATAAATTGGGTAGCAGGGAAGACATTTAATATGCATTTTATATACACATGCACACCCACATAACCCACCCTAAGTTACTGTCATGATAATTAAATCATAATTCTATGAAAGGCAATTTAGATTAGTTTTCAAATGATGGATGATTTCAAGGTTATATTTGGTTACTTGGAACTATTTATTGTAAACTCATTCTTCCAACTGAGCACATATAATGGAACACAACACCAGAAACTGACAATATAGATCAAGCCATCAAGTCATTACTTGGCATGTACAGGCTTGTGCACTGTAAGCATTTGGCAGTTTATCTCTGCCAAAATTCAGGGCCTCCTTATTCAGAAATTAGTAAAAATGTTCTCGTGCACCCAAATTTTCCCCTGTGGCTCATAACAACTATATTTTAGGTTCAGACATCCTTGTTCAGCTTTTATCTGTCAAGAAGGATAAACTTAAAAGACAAGAGCACTCACTGGTTGAAGGGTGCATGTGTGCATGAATTATATACATAGGTCTAAACATTAAACAAATATACAATAGGTCTACTAATCTGAACTATTTATCAAATGAACCAAACTCTAAAGACAGGAAGCAGTGACAGGTTTTCTTGAACCAACCCAACAGTCAAAAACTAGAAGCAGTTGGAGCCTGATTTTATATTATAAAATAAGTTTTGAGAAAGACATGAAAAAATAATAATGCTGTGCATGCAAATCAATGTGTGGGAATATCTGCCAAAGAATGCATAGTCAAGGTTAAAAGATGTATACAGTATTCAACTTCCAGTGTAGAGGATTTGAGAAGATGGGTGGAATCCACCAACGATGAAGTTGTCATTATTGTGTCCTACAAGTTCTTCCGGAAATGCAATTGGAAGACATCACGTAGGCTTGTTTGATGAGATGTCAGGGTTGACTTTATGCAAGAGGTTGCATCATGTTTCCTGCAAACATACTCCCTAAGATGCATCAATTACTTTCTTAAACAGATTTCCCAATTGGCCGCAGTAAGGTATATTACCAGATTTCAGTTCTCTTTTGTATGCAAATCTCTTGTATTAAGTCTGAAAACCCTCTTCCCCTCACAAGAAATTTCTGCTACACAATGATACTGATACGATATCCATTCTGATATGGAATTCATTTGTATTTATTTATTTATTTTAATTACATTTATATGCCGCTCCTCTCCGAAGACTTGGAGCAGCTTACAACATAAATAAAACAATTTAACAAAAACTAAATCCAAATCTAAAAAACAATTAAGAATAAAACCCTCAGACACATTCATTATTCACTCAACAGTCCACTGTCAACCCCAGGCCTGCTGGCAAAGGTAAGTTTTAAGATTCCTTCGGAAGGCCGGGAGAGTGGGGGAAGCGCGGACTTCAGGGGGCAGTTGGTTCCAGAGGCTGGGCGCCACAACGGAGAAGGCCCTCCCCCTAGGACCCGCCAGACGACATTGTTTCGCTGACGGGACCCGGAGGAGGCCGACCCTGTGCGTTCTCACCGGTCGAAGGGAAGTATGTGGCAGAAGTATATGCCTACAGTATGCATACTTCCTTGATTTATAACCTGATTTTTCAAGAAATTCTACTTATTTCTCCTCACAATTATCCCTTTGTGAGCTGGGAATGTTAGCCTTGTGAAGCAGTCTGGACAAGCACACCCAGGAATACTAGCTGTATTTTCATTGCAAGATTATATTAATTGAATCTGGCAAGTCTGAAACCACCCCTGCTGTCACTTATTCTCCCCAAACTAGGAAGGGTCCTTCCTGAGATACAGATAATCCTTGACATACAACCACAACTGAGCTCCAGATTTCTGTTGTTAAGCGAGACAATGGTTAAATGAGTCTTGCTCCATTTTACAATCTTTTTTGACCTAATTGCTAAGTGAATCACTGCAGTTGTTACATTAGTACCACGGTTGTTAAATGAATCTGGCTTCCCCATTGACAGAAGGTCACAAAAGGTGATCACAGGACCCCGAGACACTGTAACTGTCATAAATACATGCCAGTTGCCAAGCATCTGAATTTTGATCACATGACCACGAGGATGCAGCAATGGTCATAAATGTGAAAAACAATCATGTCACTTTTTTCAGTGCCGTTGTAACTTCTAACGGTCACTAAATGAATGGTTGTAAGTCAAGGACAACTAATGTTTTTGCCATCACTCCTCCTAAGAAATCAAGTTCCATTTGTCAGACTATTGTCTAGGCCAGGGGTTCTCAACCTTGGCAACTTTAAGACTTGTGGACTTCAACTCCCAGAATTCCTCAGCCAGCAAAGCTGGCTGAGGAATTCTGGGAGTTGAAGTCCACAAGTCTTAAAGTTGCCAAGGTTGAGAACCCCTGGTCTAGGCTGTGGGGTTTTTTTTACCTGTCTCCCAAGGTTATCCCCACATGCCATTGCAACTAGCACAAAGTCCTGTTTAAACGTGTACTTGAACTTTATCTTCCCTTCCTAAATCTATAAGTTTAATTGCTGCAGCATACCATGCTTATAAAAAGAAAGGTATTTATCTAGGTGATTTACAGTAGTCAAAGTATGCAAATTTGTAAAATCAGATCTGAATCATCAATCTGATTCAAATTTATAATCTGATCCAGACCTCTGAACTTATCTTGCAAGTCAATCCATTTGAACAACTACTGTAGATCAGACTATTGAATTAGTACCATTTAGACTAGATTTTAAAAATATGGAAAAATTAGTGCATGTGCAGAGGTGTCCCAGACCATTTAATATAAGTCAAGAATTTGAATTTGGTTTAGAGTTTATTCGACACTCTGAATTAAACATTCATATATCCCTATACAATATTCCATCATTTTCTGATCAAAAGCAGAGAAAGACTGAGAGAGGTTGCTGATCCTTTTCCTATATCTCTTTCCTGCTTCCTCAGTATTATTCTGCCTTGGTTTCTTCTCAATTCAAACAGTTACAGCTTCTGAATAATGACAATGAAATGAAAATGCTTTAGTAATAATGTTCATGATTCAATGTTTTTTTACTGAAATATAAATACGACCAGCCTCTTTAAATTCAACTGCCAAGAATTTATAACAGATAGGGTGATTAAAACCTGCCCAACATTCCCAAGCAGATTGCAGAAAGTTACGTCAACAGATTTAGTGTACTGAAGGGGAAGCTAATATATAAGTTTTCCATCTAACCGTATGCTGTAATCCTGTGCTCTCTCGCTCTCTGTCTGTCTGTCTGTCTGTCTCTCTCCCTCCTTCCCTCCCTCCCTCTCTCTCTCTCTCTCCCTCTCTCTCTCTCTGTTTCTCTCTCTCTCCCTCCCTCCCTCCCTCTCTTTCTCCCTCTCTCTCCCTCCCTCCCTCCCTCCCTCCCTCTCTCTCTCTCTCTCTCTCTCTCTCGTCTCTCTCTCTCTCTCTCTCTCTCTCTCTCTCTGTGTGTGTGTGTGTGTGTGTGTATCTCTGTGTGTATCTGTGTTACTCATGGGTCTATTTCTCCTACCTCTTTGACATAAAGCTATTAATTTCTTAAGTTTCAAAGTTTCTGCCATCTGTTTAGAAAGCAGTTTTCTTGCCATGAGAATCAGATATTTCCCCTATCACAAAATAATCTTTTATACTATCTTTGCCTCTTGGAGAAACATCTCCCTCCCCTTCCCTCTGGTCCTAAGGCAGCGGTTCTCAACCTTTTTCAGGCGGCGTCCCTGACCTGCGCCGCGCATGCGTGGTGCGACCCCGACCAGCACTGCGCATGCGCGGTGCTACCCCCTGCACCGCACATGCGTGGTGCTGCCCTCTGCGCCAGCCGAGGCATAGGCCGCCGCCTGTTCGGGGCGGTGGCAGGCAGGCCCAGGTGCTCAGGTGTTCCTGGGTGGCCGCGGCAGTGACGGTGCAGGGCGACCACGGGCTGGGCCACCAGCTGGCCCAGCCCAAGGGAGGTAAGACACCTGCTGGGCCCCACGCGTGCCAAAAACCCTCCCTGCGCCTGCCGCTGCCCTGCTAGCCTTGCCTTCACTGCCGCCTGTTTGGGGGCAACGGCAGGCAGGCCCAGGCGCTCCTGGGCAGCCGCAGCAGCGATGGCGCAGGGCGACCACGGGCTGGGCCACCAGCTGGCCCAGCCCAAGGGAGGTAAGCCACCCGCCAGGCCCCACGCATGCCAAAAACCCTCCCTGTGCCCACTGGCCTCCCACCTCCTACCCCTGGCCCTCTTTTACTTACAGTTTTAGTAGTTGCTCAACAGGGAGGGGTGGAAACTTCTGGAGAGCTCGCCTTCGCTACAGACAACTTGCAGCACCGTTTGCAGACTGGGACTTTTGGCGGGCTCAGCAGGGTGGAGACAGCCTGGACAATTCCTATTGGCTTTTGAAAGCCAATAGAATTAGACTCTATTCAAGAGAGTCTATTCTATTGGCTTTCAAAAGCCAATAGAATAAGAGGGAGTAGCACAGCTAAGGAAAAGGGGAAAAAATGGCGGACTGCGTTGTTTGGCGACCCCCGTGAAATGGCCGTTCGACCCCAAATGGGGTCGCGACCCACAGGTTGAGAACCGCTGTCCTAAGGGATTAGAATGGTTGTAGCCAAATTTTATGTTTTCTGTAGATCCATCAACTGGAGTTGACAAAGTCGCTTACACTTCAGCCTACAGTACATCAGCCCCTCTTTCCTTTTGGCTGGAGATCTCAGAAGGAAGAAGCTTTTCACTGAAGTTCTTCAGCCATAGTTGGAAAGAATTTCCCGCTGCTTCTGCCCCGTTTAGCTATTTTAGTTTTTCCCTTCTCTTAGCTAGCAACCTTAAGTGAAAGGAGAATACTGATTTCTTAACTGATTGGAGATGAAAAGGATTTATCCAGAACAGTCTCTTGTTCCCTCAAATCAGTACCTCCTCTACTCTCTGTCACCTTTCCTATCCCCAAATCAGTCCCCTTCACCCTCAAAAATTTGTACAATTGAGAACAGGTTGTCAGTCAGTCAGGTTGTCAGTCAGTTAGTTTGTGGGAATTTTGCAAATGGAACTGTCAAAAAAGGTGAAGCAGAGTGGGGAGGACTGTACAAACGCTGTTACTTCTCATCTTCAACCTCTGGGTAGCCCTTTCAAAGTTCTCCTTGCTATGTTGGTGGGAACCCAATGTACGTTTTACCTCAAAGCTCCTTTCTCTACATGTATTTGGAAGGGCTGCAGAACCAGGAAGGAAGGATGAAAACCCGGATGAAATACATTCTCAATGGCCAGTTTTTCTAAGACAGAAAGCAGAGCTAAAGTAAAAAATGGAGGGGGGGGAGAGAGAATAATGGGTGTAGTCCTCTTTTGTTCAGCTTCTACACAATTCCAGTCTTTCATCAAAATCTAAATGTACCTTGAATAAAGCAAAATCTCTGGGGTGCCTACCAAATGAGTATTTGGCCAGTATTGGCCAGTATTTCTTCTGATAGTCCCTATATATACTATCCATTTAATTTCTTCCATTCTGTCTCACCTGCTGAGCTAACAACTGAAAACCATCTTATTCTCTCACACAGAACATCTATCTTATCATAGCCAAGGGATTTCATAGTCCATGGTTATCTGTTTGATAGTTTCATTGAACATAGCTCTCAAGGTTTTTCCTTTTAGATTTGATGGACAAAGAGCTTAAAAGAAAATTTGAAACTCTAGTACTACATAAATTGAATATGCATAAAGATGGAAGGACAGTCTAATTCCCACAATGCAAAAATGGAGGGTAAAGGTGATGGAGTTGGCAGAGATGGCAAAATTGACTATTCTGATTAAAGGGAAGAATCTATCTAGTTCTGTTTACATTTGGAAATAATTACTTGAAACAGAAAAAAACTTTAATCTTAGGTTTTGAAGATTGGAATGATTTTGTTATTATAGAAATGCTTGAAATCTTTAGAAATATAAAGCAAATGGTTGAGGCTGCAATTCTTTTTCTATACTGCTGCACTGAAAAAACTTGGAAGTCACTACTGTGTTTTCTGTTTTTTTAATCTCTCTTTGCACCTTTCTGTCTTTCTTTTAACTTTCCAAAATTTTATTTGTATTTTATTGTAATAAAATATTTTAAATGAGTGTAGCTTTTCAAAAAATAATTTAGTTGTCTAGGAGGAGTCTATTTTGTATGAAAAGTCTGGTTCCCTCATTCATCAGGTTGATTGTAAACCATACATTAGATTGTTGTTGTTTTTTAAGAAAACTTATATACCACCAGCTCACTCTCAGTGACTCTGGAATGGCTTACAAAAATAAAAACTTGATATAAAACAATAACAAACAATAACACCCCCACTCCCCTGGTGATAGCAATCAATCAATCAAATAATGGGCTCCATCCTGCTCTGGGGTCCCCAGATCAATTGGCAAAACCAGGTCTTCAGGGTCTTGTGAAAGAGTGTCAAAATAGGGGTGGGAACCTCAGAGTATAAATTACTCTGGATATATGTAATCTTTCTTGTTAGCATATATTTTATGCAAGTATTTAAATTTTCAAACAATTTAAATTTTACATGCTATTGTAGAACTATTTTTTTAATACCCACATTGGTGCTTGGTGTGAAATTCTTCCATAAAAACCGAATATTTGAGTACAGTATTTTCTTGTGTCATTACATTGTTACGAATGTTCCTATGTAATTATGTATATTGATTTGTAGCTGTTCGGTGTATATGTGAAAAATCTGCGTATATAAATTTATGTCATGGGTTTGTTATGAAGGAAAACATGTGAAAGCAATGTACATGATTTATTCAAACCATAGTTGCAGAAAGCTTCTGAAAAGTTTCAGTTGATGCAGAATGAAAATTTCTAAGAAAAAACAACAAGATTTCTAAAAGGCTACAAAAAGAGGTGGTTTTCAAAGCAAGGGATGGTTCCCAAGCAAACTCAACTGGAAATGTATCAGAAGGCATGAAGAAAGAACTAACTGAGCCTTGATGGTAATTATAAAAGTGAATGACAACTATAATACTTTGGAATTATTGCATAGATTGAGATACTATGTACGTGTTATTTTCCTGCCTTGATCTCTTTAGAGTGGATACCGAAGCTGGTGAGTTGGGAATGTATCCATGAGCATGTGAATGAGTGAAACTTTTTATTTATTAAATAAAGAATAAAAATTGTGAATCTAAAAAAAAAATAGGGGTGGGAAAATACTCAGATTGTAAAGGGATTCCTCAATTCACAATGAAGGATGCAATAAGTTTATCAAGATTCTGTTCTGTTAAGTGTCCCTTTGTCTTTTGATTATTCATGTCTACTCTCCCTTCCATTCCTTTCCCAATCTCCCAAATCTCTCATACGTGGTTCAATAAAAACATAATTGCAAATAAAAGGCACCTATCAAAGCAGGCTAATGTCTCCCCATATTTATCCTCTTCCTTCTCTTTCTCTTTTTCCATGTTTCATAATATAAACTAAAGCAATGTATGCAAAATCCCCATTCTGGGTCCATTTTCATCATCAACATTCATGGGGCACAGGAACATATTTAATGTCAATTCACTCAAGTATCAAGAAATCATACAAAGAAAATAAGTAGATTCTCTCTTATTTGTGCAAATTGGCAGATTGCTACTTCTTCTAGAGCCGTGGTGGCAAACCTATGGAACGCGTGCCACCCTCTCTGTGGGCACATGCGCCGTCGCCCCAGTCCTAGGCCTTCAGCTGGGCTTTATAAAACCTTTTTGCTTTAGTCCTCCACCGCTGTGTGGGGGGAAAAAAAGGTTCAATCAATCAATCAATTTCAACTTCTTGCAGGGAAAAAAATGATCTCGCAAGGTTGGAATTGATTGATTGAACTTTTTAGTCCCACCCAATCTCCCGTTACCACTGCAGGCAGCCATGCCCACCCAATGGGCCACGCCCTCCCAATGGGCCACACCCACCCAATGGGCCATGCCCACCCAACACCCGATGATACATAAGTGGGTTTTGGGTTGCAATTTGGGCACTCGGTCTCTAAAAGGTTCGCCATCACTGTTCTAGAGCATTCTAAACCAATCCAGCTATGCAAACTGCACATTTTTCTCCAAATGTCCCATTTATTCCCAATATCTTCTTCAAAAGTTATGGCTATTGTTTTCTTAGCTGTTAGAAAAACTGTGTTATTTCTGAAAAAACACAAAACACATTTCTCAATGAATGCTTAAGGAAAAATTTACCTGCCCTGTGTAAAAATTCCTGTCAATAGTTGTAATCTGCAGAATCACCTCTTGTTTATGACTCCAAGATTCTTTCTTCTTTGGAATGTACATATATGATCACACAGTATTGTGGATTTAAATTTACCTCACATTTCTTGATTGTTTGGGAATGCAACGTAATCATTACGATACACAGATCTGGGGCAAGGATTCCACATCTTAACAAATAAAGTCCTACTGTTTAAAATATTTGTAGAAGGGGACATAAAACACTAAGTGTGTCAAAGCAAGATCAGAGATTACAATCACAAGTTGGGTCTTGTTTAGGCCTAATCCATATCATGCCTCTATGCCTCAAATTGAAAAGCTCTCCACCTCCAGGAAAAAAAACAGCAAACATTTTAATCATAACACATTGACGAATACACAAAGAATGCTGGTATTTTGCCCCCACTCAAGGCAAATTCATAAACTGCATTATGTTATTTAGCACTGAGTTAAAATGAGGTAATCTAGCAATATGTGGAAAGGCCTAGTTAATAAGCCTGGAACAGTAAGTATATTTACTAGGGAATAAGTTCCATTGAACATGACAAAACATGATTGCTGTGTACACATCTTTGTACAATTTTGTTTGCAGCCAACAATTGCCATTACATCTACAGGATGCTAACTTTTAAAATTATTCTTCCTTGCGTGCGTGCATGCGTGCGTGCGTGCGTGCGTGAGAGAGAGAGAGAGAGAGAGAGAGAGAGAGAGAGAGAGAGAGAGAGAGAGAGAGAGAGAGAGAGAGAGAGAGAGAGAGAGAGAGAGAGAGAATATGCAGCTGTTTGAACATATCTTATCAGATTTCTTTTTTTCACACCATCAGAAATGTTGGTGAATATTAGTATTCCTCTACATAAGCCCAACTATATCTGATGGTATATTCATGACCACTTACCTTTATCTGCTTGTCTACTCTACTAGGTATCTACAATGGCATATTGCAATATCCTTCTCTTTACCTTGCTGCAGGACAATATAACACAACTCCTCTAACCTGCTATCTGGGTCCTTATAATGTAGAAGAAATTGAAAAAAATACATACATGATTTTTATATTGTCCATATGAGCTTTCACCAAAATTACTTTTCTACTTTTCTAGTAACAATGCCAGGACAGTCAGATGATGAGCATACAGTCTTCATATTAACCAACAAGCACTTTTGCCGTAGGTCACTTAAAACATTCCCAAGTTCTACCGGTATGATAGACTAGATATAGTAGATAGACCATATATAAGATTTACCTCAGGTTATCAAATTTCTACCTCAGGATTTTTGGTTAGGGATCATAAAAGAATGTACTAATACTGAGATGAATAATATGTGATAGACTAGAAACAGTGGATAGACTATAGAAAAAGAAACACCAATCAAATAAAGTGTAACAGGCGTATAGTTGAGGCTTGACGTGAGGAGTGAAAAATGTTTGCCAAACCAGACGTTTACAAAGATTAATACTTAGGGTTGTATATCAGGTGCTATGACGATTGATGCATACTATGATTTTATGTTCAATGTTGATTGTTTTAATAAAAGAAATTTAAAAAAAAAGAATGTGGTAGATATTGCTCTTCTGTTAGCTACTTGTCTGACTTTTGTATTTGTTTTTCCTTTTCCTGACCTTTGGCTGTAATAAAGTTTTATATTTGACTGGACATTAGCATTCATTGCCCCTTCACTTATACATTCATAATTGCTTGTAAAGCTATGGTTTGATGTATATCTGTTTAAAGTAAACTCTTTGAACGCTATATTATTTATACTAGGCCAATCAATGGTATCATTGATTCCAATGTGTCTTGTCTCAATATGTCTAAATGGACCCAACTCAATACATAATTAGAGAGTGAAGCAGGCATGATCTCTTTTGTGGCCTTTTATGTAAAGTCAATGCAGTTTTTGACAATGGGGAAAGAGCTGCAATGGCTACATAAAGGGAAGGGATGTTGCAGACCTCATCAGCTAAAGAGCCCTCAACCTGACTGGCAGGGTCCTTCTCTACTGTTGACCATGCCCTGTGGAATATTCTTCCCCTGGAGGTGAAGAGGATTCCCACTCTCCTGGCTTTCCAAAAAAAGGGTTAAGACAGGGCTCTGAGGCCTTGCGTGGGAAGCCCAAAGAAGCATGCAGTCTTGGGTTAGTTGATGCACGAGAGCCCTCCCTTTGTCCTTGTCAGCTCATTTTTAACAGGGTTTAATTATTCTTGCCTCCTTAAAAGTTTTCTTTTAATTGTAATTTTTAAAATTTTTAATTCTAAAATTTTAACTCTTAAAATTTATTTTTTTATATATTGTTTTATATTTTGCTGTTTTATTGTACACCACCTAGGGCCCCCTCTTTGGGGGGAAAGGGGTGGTTTAGAAATAGGAGTTATAAATAAATACAGGTAGTCCTCAACTTCAACCGTTCATTTAGTGACTGTCCGGAGTTATAATGGCACTGAAAAAAGTGACTGTTTTTCACACTTATGACCGCTGCAGCATCCCATGGTCGTGTGATCAAAATTCAGATGTTTGGCAACTGACTCATATTTATGATGGTTGCAGTGTCTCCAGGGGTCGTGTGATCACCTTTTGCAACATTTTAATAAGCAAAATCAATGGGGAAATCCAATTCACTTAACAACCAACTCACTAAGTTAACTACTGTACTGCAGTGATTCATTTAATAACTGTGGCAAGAAAGGTTGTAAAATGGGGCAAAACTCACTTAACAAATGTCTCACTTAGCAACAGAAATTTTGGGCTCAGTTGTGGTTGTAAGTCAAGGACTACCTGTAAATAAAAGGGAACTGTTTGAGGAGGATAAAATCTACAATAGGCATTGAATTTAACCTGAAAAAGAAGAAAGAAAGAAAGAAAGAAAGAAAGAAAGAAAGAAAGAAAGAAAGAAAGAAAGAAAGAAAGAAAGAAAGAAGGAAGGAAGGAAGGAAGGAAGGAAGAAAAAAGAAAGAAAGAAAGAAAGAAAGAAAGAAAGAAAGAAAGAAAGAAAGAAAGAAAGAAAGAAAGAAAGAAAGAAAGATACTATGCCCATTAGAGAATAGGTTGCCATGGCAGGTCTTTATTAAATGATTCATATTCATAAACAAATTAATCAAGCTTGATACTGAGAGAAATAAATATTTATAGAATCATTGAAATGCATGTTTCCATACTGTGCATTAGTGAATGCAAATGTCTCAAGGGATTGAAGGCTCAATAAACTATAGAAAGCACACCATTATATAAAGCACAATCTGTCACTTACATATTGAAATAACTGGTATTGTGTTTCCCTAAAGCAAGACAGGGTCACACTTTCTTTTTATCCCCAAAAGCCCCACTATGTCTTACTTTTGGGGTACGGCTTATATTGATTGGAAAACAATTGTCAGTTTTATTTTAAGTATTTTAAGTATATTAAGTATTTTAAGTATTTTAAGTATTTAAGTATTTTAAGCAGGAGGCGGAAGTGGGCAGGAGTAATATGTCTTACTTTCGTGGTACGGCTTATATTAGCCGACCCCCTGAAAAACCCCGATACGTCTTACAATCGGGGGTGTCCTACTATCGGGGAAACCCAGAGCCACTAGAGAGTACTAAAAAAAAAAGCAAATATACTTTCTAGTGCACTGATCCTGTTGCACATTCTCATTTCAGAGCTTTCGATGCCCTTGCAGATTGCCAGCTAAAGAAATGCCTGATGATTTGCTGTTTTGTAAATCTGCAAATCACCTAAAATGCTCATATTCTTGTCCTACACTCTTCTGATGTGCCTCAACAGATCACAGAATAACTTGTCAAGTAATAATGCTTTCCATAGGCTAGCAAGCATTAATTTGAGGGGAATAAAAAAACCTGAACTTTTTATCCTTTTTTTCCACTGTCACTGAAAGTAATTTTATCTAAAGTGTGACTTTGTATGAATGTATGTCTATATACGTATTTCTCTCTCTCTCTCTCTCTCTCTCTCTCTCTCTCTCTCTCTCTCTCATACACACACACACACACACACACATCTTTCTGAGATATACTTGCACATTTAATCATTTGAAGATTGTTATAAAGGCAGCTTATTATTAATGGTGAGGCTAAAAGAAGAAAGAGGTTACTTCCAGATTTTTTTCACTAATATAGCCAACTTCACTCCATAAGTTTAATTCACAAATTTTCTAATGGAAATAGCAAGAAAGGTGTTACCAAGCTTATAATGAACTAAAAGGACTTTCCCTGGTCATTCTCCCCATTTCTCTGGGTTTTGAAGATACATCAGGTGGCCAAGGGTACACAGAAATAGGATGAACTGTCTGCTCTGTTATCAGAGCAACCATACTGGACAAGTCATTAATTGTTCATTAGTTGTTGTTGTTTTTCCTCTTCCAATACAACAATACTTAATATGCATATAGAGCAATACCAGTCTAAATAATAGTACAGAAAGTAAAATAATCAAAAGAAAGGCCTCTATTCTGGGGGATTTTAAATAGCAAAGGAAACAAAGGAAGTTGAAGGAGGAGTTAAAAGGGCAACATGGAACAAACATGAGCAAACACAGCTAATGGAGCAGGGTGCATATGAAAAGAGAGGTTAAACTACTTAGAGTGCTAAATAAATCTAGAAAAATATAGTTACTTTATGATAATATGATTCCAAATTTGGGATTTCACGAACAGACCAATCTTCTCTTACTTAAGTTCAGCTAATGGCACAAAATACTTCACAAAAGTATTTCTAAATTCCAACTGAAGCATAATTCTCTAATTACAATCATGCCTAAAGATTAGATGTGACTATTCTATCAATATCCGGGGTTCCCAGTCTTGGCAACTTTAAGATGTGTGGACTTCAACTCCCAGGATGCCAAACATGTTGGCTGGAGAATTCTGGGAATTGAGGTCCATTTTAAAGTTGCCAAAATTGGGAAGCCCTGCCCCTAGATGTCAATGAATGAAGGACCTAGTATTAAAAATGTTTGCCAGAGAATCTTATAATCAAATATCTGCAGGAAAGATATTGCATTTTAGGAGTAAAATCATTGCTTTGCAAACCATAGTGAGAAAGAAACAATTATTCCCTTTATTTCTTAAACCCAGACAGTAGTATTTATTCAGAGATGGTCCTTTAAATGTTGCTGGATTTCAGCTCCCAGAAGCTGATCAGGTGGACGTCAGGGAAAATAGAATAGAATAGAATAGAATAGAATAGAATAGAATAGAATAGAATAGAATAGAATAGAATAGAATAGAATAGAATAGAATAGAATAGAATAGAATAGAATAGAATAGAATAGAATAAAATAGAATAGAGGTCTTCTAGTCCAGTCCCCCCAAGCAGAAGAACCTATCCTCAAGCAGGAGAACCTGTGATTGCACAGGTGATCACATCCTTGATTTACTATGAAAGTCTCAATTCATTTAAACACCTGAAGAGAGAGAAAATATCTTTCCAAAGTGATAGAAGCTCTTTATGAAAGGACAGGATGGAGTGAGAAATCCTAACAGCAGTGCATGGTTTTATCAAAGCTCTCCAGTCATGGAGGTTTGGATGGAGACCATTGAAGTAAAGATAGTTCTGGTATTCAGATGCTCTTTTTTCATTTTCTCCTGGAATGTTTTGGGGGCACCTGGAGGATGAAGAAGGTGGTTTTAGTGGGTGTTTACCTAGAAATTACTGGATGTACAAGTCCTCCTGCCTTTGCTACTAGATCCATCAATTACCCTTGTCCTACCACATTTTTTGTAAATTGGATAGCAGCAAAGTAGAAGGCAAAAATTGGAATGTAGCAGGAAAGATTATTTTTCATAAATCCCAACATGCTGACCTGCCCAGAAAGCTATCATAAACATAGGCAACTGAGTCATGAAAAGCAGAAAATTATTTGAATAATATGAAAATTTCATGAGATTTAAGAGGTCTGCTTTAGAAATGTCCTTGTTTTTATGCCTATGGAGATTTTCAATCACCCAAGTCATGGTTATCTTAAAGGTGTATTCTCTCTCTCTCTCTCTCTCTCTCTCTCTCTCTCTCTCTCTCTCTCTCTCTCTCTCTCTCTCTCTCTCTCTCTCTCTCTCTCTCTCTCTCTCAGCAAATGGACTTTCTAAGTTTTTTCTTTTGAAGATGTTTGGTTCTCATCCAAGAAACTGCCAGATGACTGCAAAAAAATATAAATCTTTCCATTCCCACCAGTTAGCTACAACTGATAAAATTTCTTGGATGAGAAGCAAAACATTTTAAAAGGAAAAAATCAAGAAAGTCCTGTTGTCTTTTGGGGGGGGTGAAGCCCTTTTTGGATGTCCTTGCTTGTAAATCAAGATAATCTAAAAGTCTTTATTACAGACGACCCTGATATTTAAACAACTGTTTTATCAGGCTAGCAGACCCATTCTGAATTATTTTCTAGCTTCTGGTCTTGGTTTTCCATGTACCAACTCTCATTTCAACTTCTAGACTATTATCTCTGTCTGCTGACCGAATGTCTCACAAAAGAAACTAGTTTTTCTGGTAATACCTTCTCAGCTGACTTTCACTGCTGTTTTCACAGGTTTAGCTCTATGAGTGTATGTTGCAAAAGCTTTGCTTTGCTACTTGTTATTGCTTAGTACTTTGCATGCTTGAAACAAAACAAGAGAACACATGAAACTTGATGGGTGACTTACTGCATTATTCCATATTGGAAAAATTTGTTTAGTACTCAGCAGTTTTGGAACTCATCGTGACTCCCAGAACCAATTAGCGATGAGTACTGAAGTACGGCTGTAAAGCAATACATCAATTTGTATACAATAAGAGCAAAACACTATAAAAATACAAATATATGTTCAGCTTCATCCACTAATCTGGTCCAATTTTGCCCAAAAATGTATTTATATAGCTATTCAATAGCAATTTGATTATTTATATAGCTATCATAGCTATTTTTAAAAAATTAGGACTATAATCAAGAGATTAGTAGGCCTGTTTATCTGTATAAATTCAGAATGTTTTCCAAATTGACGGCTGAACCAAAACTGGACATGCTCTTCGTCTAAACCACAATTGGTTTAGACTAAGAAGGAATTACAAGTGCCAAAGTGATCTTTATAATCTTAGTAATAATCCTAGATATACAAGAGTCAGATGCAAGAGTTCTTAGAAATCAGTAGATAGATGCCAAACACCAATAATCTCATATTTCTTAATTCCTGGCAACCTTCATATCTTTGTCCCTACAGTCCCATAACTGTGTCTGCCAGTGTAGTTCCTCTTTCAAGCATCTTTGATTTAACTTCTTCTTATAAATTTTCTGTAGATTGACATACTAGGTTTATCTTCCTCTTAAGATAAATGTTTGTACTGAAGTAGCCCCAAAGTATTCCGCTAAATCCTTTGGGACAATGTATAAATGTTATGAAAGTTTAGATAGAAATGAGCAGCTAAATTGTTGTTATGTTTTAGGAATGCATTTCTGGCAAAGAAAGCAAAAACTTGCACACAGTGTCTTTTTATAGCCTAGTTTATGCAATAAATGGTTGTATTGATGCAGTTCGAATTGTAACCATTTTTTCCTGCAAGAGAATGAGAGTGACATCAGTTTTCACATTGTTGGAGAACAGCTTTGTGGTGATGGTGGTGGTGGAAAGCATTTCAGTTCATCTCACTCTGGCAGGTTTTATGCTGCTGAAACAAACTTTTCCTTTGATTATTGTTTCCCGAATTTTTGATAGGTAGCCAATTTATTGTTGCAGTGGTGGCTTTTGTAATGGCATGTTTTAGATTCCTTTACACGTTTCATTATTCCAACTGGCATTTTCAAAAATGGCATTTTTGAAACAATATGGAATTGCTGTTTGCTTTATAGAAAACTTACTGTCCTGCTGAAATTTCTTTTCCTGCATGAATTTTGACTGATAAGCTTTTGAAGAATTCAGTTAGACTTGCGGGTAAATTGCCAGCTTGCAAAAGACCACATCGGAGTGGCCTTACTCTTTGAGTAGAAGTACTATCAATTCTCAGATGTCACATAGATGAAAATAATAGCAATTTTTAGCTCTTTACTCTTAGGCCATAATAAAATTCATATCACAATGAAAATAACAGTGCAGCTAAAAACTATAATTAATATTCAGATAGATAGATAGATAGATAGATAGATAGATAGATAGATAGATAGATAGATAGATAGATAGATAGATAGATAGATAGATATGTGTCTCTGTGTGTGTGTGTATGAGAGAGAGAGAGAGAGAATCTGAGAGAGAGAGAGAATCTGAGAGAGAAAATAAACATGAGGAAATAATCACAAATTTTCTCAGGCAGCTCTATAAAGTATAATATAGAGTTTTTCACATTCACCAACATGTTGGCACAGAAAAGTTACCGCCTGAGGAAACTCTCTCTTTAGGAACACCCCATTATTGGAATCAAGCAGCAAGGAAAACCTGAGGCTAGATCACCCCCTTTGTCTTTCCAGGAGACTATACAAAACCAAAAGAAACATTAGAAGTTGTGTGGCATTTTTAAAGCAATTGTTCCCTAAGCTAGAACCAAGAAATACATCAAAATAATGAGAGAGAGAGAGCTGACTGGGTCCAATGTAGAACTTGTCACTTAATCCATCAGTTAAAATCAACTGTCTCTCCTTCACAGAGAGTTGGTTGAGTGGTAAACTTAATAAATTACAAGTATTATTGTTGGCCGCATATAACAATTGTCAATAAGACTTAACAATTGTTGATAAGAAAGGCAAAAAAAAAAGTCTGGAGAGTGGGCATTGTAATGCCTGGAGATAGCAGAACAGAAGAGAAAGAACTGGAGACAATCACAAAATATAGAGACCTGCAGATAGAGTAGAAACACCATGCAAAAGAAAACCAAGATAAGGGGTGTTGTCTTACTGGACGCCTTTTCTCAGTACGAAGATGGAGAATCCACCAATGGGTTTTCTCTGTCTGCCTGCTCTTGAGACAAAGTAGCCAAACTTGACATGCCCCCTCTTGCTAGGAGATCCAGTCTTAACGAGGGCGAAAGTGGCTGAAGGTGGACGAGGTGTTGGCTCTCAATCCCTTAAATTCAGCCTGACCTAAAGGGTGGGTGTGGATTCTCCATTGCCGTACTGAGAAAAGGCGTTCAGGTAAGACAACACCCCTTCTCCAGTACAGGAGATGGAGAATCCACCAATGGGACATACCAAAGCCTCATTGTCCCGATGGGTGGAAAACAGATACGGCCGGACCTATGTCCCTGGAGACCACCTACTGAAGGACCCTTTGACCAAAGGAGGCATCCGTGGAAGCAAAGTGGTCAATTCTGTAATGGCGTACGAACGGGGAGGGCAAGGACTATGTCACAGCCCTGCAAATCTCCTCAATGGATGCCTGAATGGCCCATGCCGCAGAGGTCGCAGCACTGCGAGTGGAATGGGCAGTAAGATGACTTAGAGCTGGCAGGGAAGAGGACTGGTACGCCTCCGCGATACAGGCCCTGATCCACCTGCCAATAGTGCCGGCGGACACCTTCCTTCCCAGAGAAGCTGGACAGAAGGAGATAAATAGGGCCTCAGATCTACAAAAAGGCTCCGTGCACTTCATGTAATGTCGCAGTGCTCTGAGAACGTCCAGTGTGTGCCACTGCTGCTCCAAGTCATGGGAAGGATTGGGGCAAAAATTTGGCAAGATGACCTCCTGTGCTCTATGGAAGAGCGAGTTGACCTTGGGCACAAAAGCGGGGTCCAAACGAAGGACCACCCAATCGCTGTGGAAGATACAAAGGTCATTCCTGACTGAAAGAGCAGCCAGCTCAGAGATACGTCTGGCTGACGTGATGGCGATTAGGAACGCAACCTTAAGAGACAAGTTCCGCGATGAAATGGTCTCTATGGGTTCAAAGAGTGGTTTTGTTAGAGCGCAAAGCATGCAAGGCAATTCCCAAGAGGGGTACCTATGTACCACGGGAGGCCTGGTGTTGCACATACCCTTGATGAAGGCGCGTATCCTAGGATGATGAGCTAAAGGGACTGAATCCGCACAGGTGAGTAATGTTGACAGGGCCGCCACCTGTTTGCAAATAGTCACAGGGGCCAGGCCTCTGTCCAGACCATCCAGGAGATAATCTACGATCTGAGGGATGGTCAATTTGAAGGCATCCAGTTGTCGCTTCCTACACCAATAGCAAAAATTCTTCCAAGTAGAATCATAAATGCGATTGGTCACTGGGCAGCGAGATGCCTGAATCATGGTAATTGCGCAGGGGGAAAATAATCCTTGTGTCATGATGCTGCGCTCAAGCGCCAGACGGTCAACTGTAACCATTGAGGGTCTGGGTGTTGGAGTGCCCCCTGGTGCAAGGACACACGATGAGGAGGAATCTTCCATGGAGGAGACCTGGAAAGATTCACCAAGTCGGCAAACCAGGGCCTCTGTGGTCAGTACGGGGCCACGAGAATCACTTCTGCCTGCTCCTGGAGTAGTTTGCAGATGGTCGCCGGTATGAGTGGGAGGGGAAGGAAGGCATAAAGGAGACCTTGTGGCCACGGGTTCCACAAGGCATCCGTCCCCTCTGTCCCTGGAAGAAAATAGCGGGAGTAGTACCTGGGAAGTTGGGCATTGGTTGACGACGCAAACAGGTCAAGGATTGGATGGCCGAATCTGTGGGAGATTTCAGAGAACAGATCCGGATGTAACCCCCATTCTGAGGGGTCCACCGTAGAGCGACTCAGAAAGTCTGCCTGTTGGTTCTCTACCCCCGAGATGTGTTCGGCCCTGAGAGAGGCCAGATTGGACTCTGCCCAGGAACCGAGGTGCTGTGCTTCGGACATAAGGGCCCTGGACCTGGTGCCCCCCTGATGATTGACATGTGCCTTGGATGCCACGTTGTCCATGAGGATCAGAACGTGTTGGCCTCTGATCCGGTGCCTGAATTGGCGAAGAGCTAAGTGGATGGCCCTGAGTTCCAGCCAATTGATGTTGTGCCTCAAGTCTGCACGGGACCAATGGCTCCCCAGCTGGGCTCCCCAACTGAATAGACTGGCATCTATCATAATGATGATGCGGTCTGGTTCCTTGATGGGTGATCCCTTGGTCACCGCTTGTGAGAACCACCAGCGTAGACACCTGAGGATGTGAACTGGGACTCTGACCTGACAGTTGGATGTGCTGGCATTCACTCGCTGAAATGGTAGGAGGAACCATTGGAGGTCCTGCAAGTGGAGCCTGGCCCAGGGAACTATGGCTATGCAGGAGACCATCTTTCCCAACGTTGGGAGAGTAAAACCAGTGGAACTGTATGGTCCCTGTATACCCAATGAGCTAGATCCCTGATGCTGACCAATCGCTCCTGGGAGAGATAGACCATGCAGTTTGTGGTATCTATTATGGCTCCCAGGTGCAGAAGCCTAGATGATGGAATTGTCTGGCTTTTTTGAAAATTGACCGAGAAGCCATGCTGTTGGAGGACCTGAATGGTGAGTTCCAGGTCTGACTGAGCTGCCTGGAAGGATGATGCTTGAATTAGGATGTCGTCCAGGTAACACTGGACACGTATTGGTACCTTCCTCAAGTGGGTGGCTAGTATGGCCAGGATCTTGGTGAACACCCTGGGCACCGAGGAAAGGCCAAAAGGAAGGGCCCTGTACTGGAAATGATTGCCCTTGTAACAGAACCTGAGGAACCGCTGGTGAGCTGGATGGATAGGGATGTGGAGGTACGCTTCCGTGAGGTCTATTGATGCCAGGAAGTCTCCTTGTCTGATGCCCCCCAGGATGGACTGGAGCAATTGCATCTTGAACTTTTTGTAAGTGATGTAATAGTTTAGACCCTTGAGGTCGAGAATCGCCCTCCATCCCCCTGAGGCCTTGGGGACCACAAAAAGAATGGAGTAGAATCCCGTTCGCCTGTGGTCCGGCGGTACTGGTTCTATGACCTGAATCTCTAGAAGGTGTTGAATGGCTTCCTGCATGAGTTTTTGTTTGAGTGGATCTTGGGAAATGGGACAGTCAATGAATCGATCCGGGGGGTTGGCCAGAAACTCCAGGGACAGACCAAACTTGATGGTTTGCAATACCCAGGTGTCCGAGGAAGTGAGTTCCCACTGATGGAAGAAGTGGGCCAGCCTCCCCCCCGATGGGAAATGCAGTGTAAAAGTCACTTGGACCTCCTGTAGGGGTGTCCTGCCCCTCGAAATGGCCGCTTAGATTGGCTCTGCTGTCTGGACCGAAAGCTCAGTGTGTCATACGGACGGTCATATGGTCTATCTTGTCTGGGTGTATATGAGGGGGAAGGCTGAGTGGCTGTTGGACCTGCCGCTGGCCAAAAAGACTGCCTGCGGAAATAGGGAGCGGGACGCATGTCGGCCCGTTTGTTCAAATGGGCCATGACCTTCCACTTGTCCTTGTTCTCCACAAGGTACGGGGCCAGGGCCTCCTCAAAAAGAGTATTGCCCAGATAGGGAGCACTCGCAAGACGCCATTTGGCTTTGGCGTCAGTCTGCCAGTGTTTCAACCAAAGCATCCTCCTGGCTGTAATGTTGGATGCTAGAGACCTAGAAGCAAAGGTGGCCGACTGAAGTGTTGCGTCTGCCGCATACTCAATGGCCACCACCATTTTGCTTAGGTCCTGATGGGTCCGGATGTCCTCAGCAGGGACCCTAGCCTGCAGCTGACGCAGCCATAAAAGAGTAGTGTGTACAAAGAAGGACGCACAAGTGGCTGTCTTAATTGTCCATGCTGCTGATTGATGGATCTTTCAGAAGGTCTGGTCCCATTTTCTGTCATCCGCCTTAAGCGCCTCTGACATGTGACCGATGTCCGCAGTCTGGGAAACCAGAGGGGTCCAGGCTTCATCTACCTTGGGGACCTCCAGGGCATCCGAGAGGTTTGTGGAGGTGCTGAAAATCTCTTTGTCAGACCTGCTTACGGAAGGGAGTGAGGAAGGGGAGGCCCATTCTTTTTTGATCCCCTTGAGGAAAATAGAGGGACACAGAACATGATGTTGGGCTGCCATCATCTCAAAAAATATGGGATTTGGACTGGAGTCCGAAGTTGCCTGTGGCTGAGGGAACTGATTGGACCCTATGTTTGCTGTTGATGTGGCTTTGCAAAGTAGGGGAAGAAAAAGGGCTGGGTTGAACAGGCCTCCCAATGGGGAGGGTTCAGGTGGAAGTTCCTCCTCCTCTGATAAATTAAATTCTGGCTGCTCCTCACCTTGCGAAGATGAGTATCCGCTCATGGAGAAATGTGCAGGAGATGTGGGTTCCTGAAGAATACCGTAGGAAACCCTGTGGAAGGAACTTAGGGTGGCATGGTCGATGTAAAAGCCCCTTGTCCAGACAGAGGAAAGGACCTTTCCGCTAGGGCCCGGTCCACAGCTTTGGATAGTAAGGCCTCAAGACGGACGTCGGAGAAAATGTCTCCGATGTCTGGGTCCCTGAGTCCTGCAGCTGTAGGAGTAAAGGTGGCCTCTGGGGCTGAGCCTGAGACAGTTGTCTGTTGAGCCAAAACAGGAGGGGAGCTGAGTGTGGCAGGCGTCCCTGTGACAGATCACATACCTTGGGCCAAGGTTGAAGGGCCTAAAGGGAGGTCATATTCAGGAGCCAAGATTTCATCCATCTCCAGTCTGGCATCTGGCCTGTTTGTGGCAGCCGTAACTAGAGGATGGAGAGGCAGTGCTCATGGGTTGAGGCGTCATGGAGTCCTCCATCCTGGTTAAGCAGTTTCAGGGAAACTGAGGCGAAGCTCTGGCAGGCAAGCAGTTGGCGGAAGCAAGATTGGAACAATTCTATCTGGGCTTTGGTCAACGCAATTGAGTCATATGCCGAAGGCACAGTTGGGGACCCGCTCTGGGCTCCGTCCGGAGGCCTTAGGTGGCCAGTCAATGTGCACCAGCAAAAAAGAAAAGCCCCAAGAGGGCGCAGAGGCCTGAGAGGAACAAAGGGGTCCTGACAAGGAAGGATCAGGTCTCAATTGGTGGCTACACAATTTGTATTTGTATTGCAGAAGATGCAATGCAATAGAGAGAGACACACCCCAGATGCAGCCTAGGTCAGGCCAACTACTGTGAGTAGGCCTCGTTGGGCCTAAAGAATCCCCACATGGCGTTTAAGAGGGTGGCTGTCAGGGGGTGTTCTCGCAGTTTACGCCCAGGTGAGAGCAGCGAAATTGGAAATTAAAGCCCTGAAAAGGGCTATATAAACTGAGCCACCGATAGGACAGATCGCTGGAAACGCCGAAGAAAGGCTGTTCACAGCTCTTTGTCCTTGTCGGCGGTCCCAAAATGGCAGCCATGACTCGTTCTCCGCTGAGAATGGTCTCCGCGGCCTTAAAAGCAAGGTCCTGGTGCTGGGGCAATCGCAGTGGCAGCGCTAACCCACTACGCTGGAAATACACTCCGTAAGACTGCCTCCAAACGGCAGGCAAAAACGTTGGCTTCGTTGCCTTTAATGGCAACCAAAATGGTGTCTGCGACTGTCCCCGGCTGCCTGAGATGTTCTGAAGGTCTGAATTCAAGACCTGCAGCCTGAAATTCAGCTCCAAGAAAAGAAGGAAAAAAGTGGGGAAGAAGAATGTGGGATATGTTCCAAGCAGCCCCTTCTTGGAAGTTTTCCCCAGAGCCCTGGGGAAAGGAAAGTAGGAAAGCTGCAAAGACCTCCCCCCCATCCCACACAGAGATAGCACTGAGTCCAATGCTTGTGGGGAAATTTTGTTAAAGGGGAGTCCAAATTATTGTTTTAGTAAAATATTGAGGATAACTAAAGGAAAGGAGAATTCACCAATGGAGTTTTCTAACCTGCTATCTGCTGAGAGCCAAACCTGATACGTCTTCAAGAGCTGAGACCAAGTTAAGACTGGGTCTCCTAGTAAGAGGGGGCATGTCAAGTTTGGCTACTTGGTCTCAAGAGCAGGCAGACAGAGAAAACCCATTGGTGGATTCTCCATCTCCTGTACTGGAGAATACCAATAGTAATAGGTACCTTGGGTGCAATTCCAAAATATCTGGAGCACTACTTGAACACCATCGGAACTGACCAAATCACCATCAGTCAATTGCAAAAGGCAGCTTTGCTCAGAAGAGTTTACATCTTGTATCGATACCTTTAATATTTTCAAACAACATCTGCTATCCCGTGCCCTGGGGTAAGATTAAATAGGTGGATAAACTTCTGGCTGACTATGCAACAAACCACAGTCACAAAATATAAAGACCTGCAAATAGAAGTAGAATGATTGTGGCAAAAGAAAGCCAAGATAGTGCCAATAGGCACCTTGGATACAATCCCACAACACTTGGCACTGACGAAATCACTCAACACCTGGCATTGATGAAATCACTTGCAAAAGGCAGCCTACAACATCACAGGAGAGAAGTTTACCTATCATCAGCATGATGCCAAAAGCAAATGTTTGCTCACGATCATGGGTCTTTAGAGATTTTACAGAATAGTCATATCCTATTTCTGATCAAGGAAAAGGAATCACATATAATCTCAAGAAGGACATTTGGTAAACAGGAAGAGTTCCAAAGGAATCAAATTAAGTACTAGGGCTAGTTAGAAACACTACTCAGCATCACATATATCCAACTGCTATTTATTTTTTGAAAATTTGGGAAGGAAGCAATCCCACAGATTGTTTTAAATATCTCTTCCTAATATGTACTATTTTAAACACAATTCAGCCTAATAGGCATGACTTTATATATTAGTATTGCACTGAAATCGATGGATGCTGGAAGATCTGTGCATTATAGCTGTGCTGCCTATGATGGCATCCACAATGCTGACCCACCCTGTCATTCTAAAAGAATAATTTAGCAATAGAGGTAGCTAGTTTTGCAAGAGTGACATGCAGTAAAATGGTTATCAGAATGATGAATGCTTCCTTGCTGTGCCATTCCTTTTGTAAAGTACTTTGGAATGAACTAATCATCTTTGTCTGCACCATATTTTTATCCAGGGATTGTCTCTTCTATCATTTTTATCTTGATGCTTGAGTCTGGTTTGCACAGCAGTGTTCCCTGTGCAATTGAAATTCCTTCGCCAAAGTCCCTATGTAGGCCATCAAATGAAATGCTTTTCAAAAATTCCTATCTAAATAAAGGGCAGAGCAGAGATAATAGATTGTAGTATCGTCAAATGTGAGAACCCACACATACACATACCGCTCTAGGGAACCAACAGCCCAATTGTGGTCATCTGTTTTAGATAGGAAAACATACAGATATACTGTAGATCAGGGATGTCAAACTCAAGGCCCCCGGGCCAGATCCAGCCCTTGATGTGTTTAGATCTGACCCATAAGCAGACTAGTAGAAGGAGGTGATTGAGTATGTGGCAGGGGGGTGAGCTGAAGCAGCAGCATCATCAGAGAGGCCTGGGGGAGAATCAGCTGAAGCTGCAGTGTTTCTGGGGCTCTGCTGAGGCCCTGGGACCAGATGTGTGGCTCCAGCGACTTCTGGGGTGGCCGGCAGCGCACACAGTCTTCAGGAGAAGAGTCAGCTAGAGCTGCTGGGCTGCCGGGGCTTGGTGGGGATGCCAGAATCAGTGCATGCAGCTTCAGCTGCTTGAAAAGGCCAGCCGAGCAGTGAGTGAACACATGGGGGAGGAGAGGATATAAAAGGAGGGGTTTGGGTGACAAGGACGGAGGAGGGAGAGAAGGTGATAGGGAGGAAAGGAGAGATGTCGATGGGGCAAGCCTGGGGGGAGAGAAGGGGATAGGATAGGAGAGGCTTCAGTGGGGCAACCCTGAGGGAGAGAAGGCAATAGCAACTGACCCTTTGAGGGCAACCACAATGCTGATGCGACCCTCAATGAAATTGAGTTTGGCACCCCTGCTGTAGATGGAAAAACAACTCTTCTGTATGTTTACAGTCATAATAAACCACTGTGTGATATGAATTCGTCACTTTATCCATACACAATATGAGAAAATAAATGATACAAACCGTATCATTGTATTTTCAGCACAATTCGGAAATCCCATTAGGGAGATTCACTAATTTCATGATTTCCTTCTTCAGCTTCTGTTTCAGCTATTGAAGAATCTGATTAAGTAGCCCTAGGAACTTTAGCAAATGTATTTCAAGAATAATCTTCATTCATTGCAATCAATAAAAGTCTAACATAAAAGGAATGCTTTTAAGGAGTAATGCAAATATCATAACCCTAAACCAGAGAACAGTCTACTCCTCCCCATTGAAATCCCTGGCAAATACTGGCTATTAATTAAGTAGATGAGTATGCACATACAGGGATTTTTAAATCATTGTTTCTCGACAAACCATGGGCTTTTAGCTTATATCTAATATAAATGAGTTCACATGCCAGTGACTTTTGAAGAATATCTAATATTTGGAGAATGTCTAATATTTGTGACCATTCTCACTGTGACAAAGTTTGGGAAACCTACTTCAAGCTACAGGACAGCTCCTGAAAATCAATATGTACCCCCAAATAGTTGAAAAGAAAAATAGTGTAATGCTGCCCTTATGGAAAAATTACCATACATAAAGGATTTGTCAGTCCCTTGGTTAATAAATATGCATCTTGGTTAATAAATACGCATCTTGGTTAATAAATATGCATCTTGGTTAATAAATATGCATCTGTTGCCAGCTATTATTTTCTTAATTTTCTTCACTAGAATCAAAAATCCATATGAAGTTTCAAATATTTGGCTCATATAATTACTTTGTTGGTAAGGCTAAATATTGCCTATGGGGACTATGTAATTGATGTGGAAGTGGGAGTGTCATCATTTCTATTTTAAATATTTTTCACTAATAAATATCTCTCATATACTGCAAAGGACTTGCCAAAAAAATAACACATTTCTAAAATTATTCTGTATACAAATATTTCTCATTGTCTCATTTCTCAAAGCACTGAAAGATACTGTAATATTGAATCAGCATTAATAACAAGATGCTATAATAAATAATCCAGTGAACTTTTTATTGCTGAAGTGATCAGGCTGTTGCTTGCTTATTTCTGAGAAAAGACAAGAAAACCATGAAAAATATCAAATTGTTCTTTCCAAAGACTTCAAAAACACTGGAAGCAAGATTCAGAATAAATTTAGATATTTTTCCCAATGCAATATCTATGTTATTTTGATACATACTACAGTATGTTTTATTATAAATATTGCATCAGAGGTCCCCAACCTTTTGGACACCAAGGACTGGTTACGTGGAGAGAGGTTTTTCCATGGACTGGAGGGGACATGGTTTTGTGTGCTGCCTGCATCCTGCGGATGGGACTTTGCTTGTTTGTGCAGACTGGTTGCTGGCATGCTACGGCCCGGTACTGGTCCACGGACCGGGGATTGGGGACCCCTGTATTACACCCAAAGAGAGATACAAATTCTAGAAATTAAGAGACTAAACCTGAAATTTAATAAAAATGAGCAGTTATGAGGGCATGAAATAATTGGAACGGATGGCTTGGATGCTAAAATGGATTTCAAGGGAATTCTAAAGACTCCTGACTATAAATGGGGAGAAAATAATAGAAATCAGAAAAGACACCGTTTTATGCATTTAAACATTCTTCTGATTTGGTGAGGAAGGTTTTTCAGAATGACCTCACCCCTTTAGGGCTACAGCTCTATCCACTTAAGGCTGTAGTCCCACTTGATTGGCCCCCTGATACATTTGTCTAAAGTTAACTCAGTCTTCAAGCTATAATAGTTTCCTACTGTTGATTTGTGTGGTCAATACCACAACAATCATCCCTCTCTGATTATTCTTTCAGGCTTTTTAATGTTAGCTCTGTTACAGTTCAAAGAGACCACCTAATTTTTTTTTCCCCATGAGTAAGTTCTGGGTGCCTCGTAGTTATTTAAATTCTTATTAATTATCCTGCCAAGTTTTACACTTTAACTTTCTGGTTTTAGTTGGAATTTTAGATAGGTTTTTTTAAAAAAAAATGCAAACTATCCTGGGAAAGAATGCTAGATATAAATAATTAAATGACAGATAAATCAGTGAATGGACTGTTCGCCTTCTGGTCATGTATAACAAGCCTTTTGTAGAGTTCAGTTTTAGTTGATCTTATGGCTCTTGAGGAGAGGGAGGAAGAGAAGCTGAGTATAATTCTGAATCTGGATGAAGCGCTGGCACTGGTTCCTCGTTCTGAAATACAAAATTGCTTGGAAAAGTGTCATGGAAGTATCATGGTCTACTCAAAACGTGCAGTATTTACAATAATTAGTGGTGGATTTTGTAGGATCCAATCTGAATCGGTCACCGGGATCATAAATTTATTCTTCCAAGCTTTGGGGCTCATGCTGGACCCCATTCTCAGGGAACTTCTCTCTTTCCAGAACATGGTGGGGGTACTCAGGCAGGTTCTGCTATAAAAAGCCTATGTCTATCAGATATGGGGATGGCTTCTGTGAACTCATTGGCCACGGTCTTGAATTGACCATGATTCTGACTTAGGCTGTCTGAATTTCTTAGCCTTTTACAAAAATGTTGTTAGAGTTGATCTTATTGGGCATGACTATAGATTGAATCAATGTCATAGTAATGACATGGTAAGACATAAACAAGGAGACCAGAGCCTAGGGAAAATTTATAGCAAACCCCTTTTGCAATAGGAATTTAAAATAAAAAAATGCAATTATCAGAACTGTTTGAAAATTAGCACTAATAACTGGATTCCTCTCTCTCATGGTGATTTAGGAGTGCTAGTTAGGGCTCATCTACCTGGCTCTGTCTGTGGGTTAGAACAGCTTAGCCTGTGAGGACTTAGAAGAGTCTGACTCAAATATTCAGCAAGGAACATACAGTAGTTTATGTGGCTTTAAAGAACTGCCATGTTGAAAGGGTTACATAGGATTACATTGGTTCTGAAGTCCAAGGCCTGGCATAGAATCCACCTTCAGAGCTTAGCCTGCCTCTCAGCTGGACCACATCCAAAAAAGGGAGCCTCTGATTTCTTTTATGTCTCTGGCTACTTAGATTAGGCTTTGCTTATCTATAATGTATGCACATATATCAGTGGCTGTCCAGAGATTTCAGGCATAGAAAGCAAAATCCAAACAGGTGATAAACAAACTACTAAAAGAAGTAGGCCTCTTTTCTCTTCTCCCATTTATTCCTCTTCCTCCTTTGCAATCCTTTACAGCAGGGCTTTTCAACCTTTTCACCGATTGTACCACTTTTAGGATATGGCAATATCCGAGTACCACCAGTTGCCTAGCAAGGTGTCAAAAACTTGATGACCCCAAAAAAGGAAAAAAAAGTGATAAAGTACAAGTAGTCCTTGACTTACAACAGTTCGCTTAATAACTGTTCGAAGTTACAACGGTACTGGAAAAAGAGACTTATGGCCATTTTTCACACTTATGACCATTGCAGCATCCCCCAGGGTCATGTGATTTACATTTGCATGCTTGGCAACTGATTCATATTTGTGACAGTTGCAGTGTCCCAGGGTCTCCTTCCTTCCCTCCCTCCCTCCTTCCTTCTTTCTCATTCACAACTCCTTTCTTCTTTATTCTTCTCCCTTTCTCCTCATGGCTTTTCTCACAAAAAGCCTTTACCCTCTTTCTCACACACATGTCCCTCCAAAATCCTCCCCATTCTCATGCACACACCTGTCCAAAATCCTCCCCATTCTCACACATAAGTCCCTCCAAAATCCTCCCCATTCTCAGGCACATGCCTCTCCCAAATCCTTCCCATTCTCATGGACACACCTTTTCAAAATCCTCCCCATTCTAATGCACACGTCCCTCCAAAATCTTTCCCATTCTCACACACATGTCTCTCCAAAATCCTCCCCATTCTCACATACACATCCTTCCAAAATCCTCCCCATTCTCATGCACGCGTCCCTCCAAAATCATTTCCATTCACACACACACACACACACACACACACACAGACGTCCCTCCAAAATCCTCACCATTCTCATGCTCATGTCCCTCCAAAATCCTCACCATTCTCAGGCATACACCTCTCCAAAAGCCCTTCCTCCCTCTCTCTCTCTCTCTCTCTCTGTCTGTCTCTCTCTCTCTCTCTCTCTCTCTTGCCTTTTCTCTTCTGCCTCTTTCTCCAGCATCTTTTTTTATCTCCTTCTCCTGCCAAAACTGCCTCCTTTTATATCCCTTCCTGTCTCCTCCCCCCTCCTCCTTTCTCTTCCTGGTGAGCTGGAAGTGCCGATCCCGGGGCCTTTGCCTCACCCCAGCCACTCTGCAGCTCCTGAGGACTCTCTCACAGCAAGTCCTGTGCTGTGCCACTTTGGCTCATTCCCTCTGCTGCTACACTTGGCTGGGCTGGGCAGGGCCGCGTAGCACCTGCCAAGTACCAATGTAGTCCTCAATTTACAAACACAACTGAGCCCAAGATTTCTGTTGCTAAGCGAGACAGTTGTTCGGTTAGTTTTTGTCCCATTTTATGACCTTTCTTGCCACAATTGTTAAGTTAGTAAGTCGGTTGTGAAGTGAATTGGTTTTGCTTGTCAGAAGGTTGAAAAAGGTGATCACATGACCCCAGGACATTGCCACGGCATAAATACATGGCAGCTGCCAAGTGCCCAAATTTTGATCATGTGACCATGGGGATACTGCAAGTCATAAATGCAAAAAAAAAACCAAAAACCAGTCATCAGTCACTTTTTTCAGTGTCATTTTAACTTCAAACAGTCACTAAGCAAATGGCTGCAAACTGAGGTCTAGATTGCTTAATTGATTGATTGATTGATTGATTTTTCATGTGTCTAGACTGCCCATCTCCTTCAGGGGTTATGCAGTTTGTTTTTCTCTTATCCAATGCCTAATTGGTGCTGAAAAAATTGAGTAAGCAGAAGGCAGGGCAGATGTTTTATGTCCTGCTCCATTTCTGGATAGTTTAATTCTTCAAAGCAAACCTTCCTTAAGCTTAGAGTGGCTGTTTCTTGCCTTCTCCCATCCTATATAGAGCCAGCACATACATTCAGAGTCTTTTTAATTAGAGTAGAATAGATTAAAATAGATAACAGGTTGCAATGGACTTCCGGTAACTCAGATACCACTGGTGTTGGCAACAATGTTTATAACTACCGTATTACTACTGCTATTATTCTTTTTTTTTTCCCTGTTGGCTGTTGCTGCCAAATCTATTGACATAAATAGGAAGCAATCTCTTTCTGCACTTTGGCCTCATTTGCAGAAACATATTGGAAAGTTCATGAATCACTTGGCCCATTTACAAAGGGAGAGTGGAAACAATATGCTAATGTTAAAGAAAAGGTTTTTCCCCTTTTAACTCCTATATGCCCACTCCAATCTTCTTTCCCCACCCGTAAAGTATCCATTAATTAAAAAAACATTAACATAGCAACCAATGAAGTCTAATGAAAAGAAGGACTAGGAGAGACACGATAGCAGTGCTCCAATATTTGAGGAGCTCCTACAAAAACTTTTTTCCAAAGCACCAAAAGGCAAAACAAAAAACAATGGATGGAAACTAACCAAGGAGAGAAGTAACCTAGAACTAAAGGGAAATTTTCTGACAGTGAGAACAATCAACCAATGGAACAACTTGCCTTCAGAAGTTGTGGGTGCTCCATCAATGGAGGCTTTCAAAAAGTGACTGGACAACCATTTGTTTGACATGATATAGAGTCTGTGCTTGAGCAAGGGGTTGGACTAGAAGACCTCCAAGGTCCATGTTCTAATTGTTCTGGAATTGATTCTGGAACTCTAAAGCAGCGGTTCTCAACCTTTTCCGGGCTCGACCCCGGCCTGCATCGTGCATGCACGGCGCGATGGGCGCATCGCGCATGCGCGGCGTGACGGCCCGCATCGCAAAGGGGAAAAAATGGCGGACGCAAAAAAAATGTCTGACCAAAAAAAAAATGGCCAACCCAAAAAAAATATGGCGGGCCCGCATCGCTCATGCGCGGCGCGACAGCCCGCATCGCAAAGGGGAAAAAATTGCTGACCCAAAAAAATGGCCGACAAAAAAAAATGGCGGACTGCGGTGTTTGGCGACCCCCGTGAAATGGTCGTTCGACCCCAAATGGGGTCGCGACCCACAGGTTGAGAACCGCTGCTCTAAAGTGTTAGTTGTTTTAGTAAAGCAAATATTCTTTGTGTAAGGTACTGAGGTTGGCTAATAAGATTGCACACCAGTCTGGATCCAAACTACACGAATGGATGCAAATATGCATGTGCAAGCCATTTTATTCTAGTAGTTAAGGCATCAGGCTAGAAACCAGGAGACCATGAATTCAAGTCCTGCCTTGAAAGCCAGCTGGATAATTAGGGGCCAGTCACTCTCTCCCAGCCCAACTCACCTCACAGGGGTTGTTGTTGTTATGGGGACAATAGGAGGAGGAAAGTGTGTTAGATATGTTCACCACCTTGAGTTATTTGTAAGAACAATAATGGCAGGATACAAATAAATTAAGAATAAAATAAAAAAATAAATTTAAACCACAGAGACATACATACGTTCCCACCACATTATTCTCTTTGGGGATAAGCAGTGGTATACTTAGCACAGAAAATGAGTAACAAACAACAACCTAAGGAAATTAAAGGAAGAGATAAAAGGGAAAGCATAGCTAAAACTAGTTACACCAAACTTACTATCACTCTCTGTAGCTTTTTCCTTGCAAACCACTCTTGAATTCATCACATCCACATCCATATTACACACACACACACACACACACACACACATACATATACATAACACAAGCACAGGAGCTACTGGCAGGTGAGAATGAATTATTTATAACTTGAAGCCATAAGATGTGACTGAGATGAAACAAGATTTACTTATAGCTCTTAAGATCTGATCTCTTACTAATAGATCACTAATTTTCATGTATTCAACATCAACTGGAATCTAAAATCAATTCTTGGAACCCTCCAGATGTTATAAGTGAGAACTACCTGCAGTGCATTTTTCAAGCTATATCATATACCCTCCAGGATATTTATATTTATAATGATTATATGAAATAATTTATAATTGTAAGATTAATTGCTACATAGTAAATTAGGGCATGGCTCTTTGCCTAGAGTGATATAGACCACATAATGGGAATATAAAGCACTGGAAATGGTATAGGTTCTCCTGCTTGAGCAGGGGGCTGGACTAGAAGACCTCCAAGGTCCCTTCCAGCTCTATTCTATTCTAAAGCAGGCATGTACAACCCACAAACCATAACCTTTTACGTCTCTGGAATCTAAGACTATATGGCAATAAAGATTATTTGGCAATAAATGATCAAAGTCCAATAGCATATCTTTTTTATTTTATTTTTAATGAGTAAAATACAACTGCCACAAAAAATTACACAGAACTGCTACAAAAAAGCTGTACTTTCTTAGACTAAACTATTCCCATTTCTCCCCCTTATGCAAAGAAAGAAATGAGTGAGCATTGAATTCAACCCAGCCTTGTCCCACTTATTAATCCTGCCTTATTCATGGCCTGTCATTCCTACTGGCACATAGCTAAGTAAAAAAAAAAAAATGAAATAGGAGAGGGCTACATGTCTGAGCTAGACTGGACTGTGCCGGTTAACAAGAAAAATGTAGAAGGGCTGAAGGAACTGGAGAGGAATTTTGAGAGACAATTGAAAAAGAGCCCAACAGAAGACAAGATGGCTAGATATTATCATTGATGGCAGAAGCAGGAGCTTACAGATATTCAAAGAAGCAATTATTGACAGACAATCTTGGCAAAATTATATCTGTCATGTCAGTCAGCAGTGATACGCAACCCTATCCATGATACGTCCTACATTCCTGCTGGTCTCTTTCATCCCAATCTAGTTCAAAATCCAAGTTCAATGTTGCCAATGAAGAAGGCACGGTCGGAAATACCATGAAAATATCTACAGACCCCTCACATTGTGGATATAAACTGTTTCAACTTCTTCCTTCAAGATGACGCTATAGGGCATTGCACACCAAAACAACCAGACACAAAGACAGTTTTTCCCCCATGCTATCACTTGGGTAAACAACTAATTCCCATAACATTGTCTATGCCCTAGCATGTCAGACCACCTAGTAGGGCTGTATTATCTATTATCCTTCTCATCTTTCCTATTACATATTTCCTTAGCTTCTTATGAGTATAATTTTGTTGTTTGTATCTCTTGTTTTATGTTGACTGCCTTTCTTTAGTTGCTGTTTGCTTTAGTATCCCATGACTATCGCTGAGTTTGTATCTTATGATTTATGATGATTGTATTTTATGATTATGATCATGATTTATCACTCGTTGCTTCTATGTACACTGAGAGTTTATGCACCGGAGACAAATTCCTTGTACCGTATATCCAATCACACTTAAAGAATTAAACATCAAAGAATTCTGTCCTACTCTATTTGGGTGGCTAGCAGTAGCTGTAGCTCTTCAACCAATCCTCCCTTGGCTTGTAGAATACGGGAGAAGGAAGAGGAAGGAAAAGGAAAGTCCTCTTTGGCTCTAGGAGATAATGGTGGTCTCTTAGATGAGAAAACACACTCATGTTTTTAGAAAGCAATAATTCCATTACAGCAGCACAGGTAGCATTTAGCAGCTACGTGGCAGGCTTTCACAGCTACAACCTCTCATTCATCAACATTAATTACCGGTATGCGAGTAGAGTTAAATGCCAGTTTATCCTACATGACTGCTCAGGTTTAAAGGAGAAATAATTTCCGCTGCTGAGGAGAAAGAGACTGAAGAGATAGGAAGTTATACTTTCCGTAATTTTAGGATGACGTTAAGGCCGAGACACTGTATGCCACAAAAATCGAGGTGTCAGTTAGGCTACAAACTTACTTAGCGATATTTGATAAGACAGCATATTAGAGTCCAGGCGAGCTGAGCTTTAAGATAATCATTGAGCCTTTTAGACTAAGCTGTAAGACTAAAGGGCCCAGTATTCCCATTCATTAGTTGAACTGATTTTGGCATCATTTCGAGAGCAGCAGCTTTCCCCACCTGCTGTAAATTATTGCATTTAAGCATGGCAATGGTTCAAGGCTATTAATTTCTTGCCTACTCTTTTTATTATCTTTTCTTGGCCACTGTAGCAGTTGATTATTCCTTTAAACTACCCAACCTTCTGAAGTATATATAGATGTTATATGTGCTTTAGTTAATCATTGATCACTTCATTAATTTATCACTGCCATGTAATTCAGAACAGGTCTCGCTTTTTATGATTTGAATTCTATGAAGGTACACAGTACAGTGAGTTCTGGATCCTTGACTCCAGGATAATGGAGCAAAATAAATATTTGTGGTTATAGGACCAATTGATTTTAGCTTCACAATACATTTGTTTTTCTTGCTGTTTCAATAATTCTTCCTTTTAATTGTTGGTAGCAGTGTTTTTATTAAGCTATGAAAACTGATTATTATGTAGAAATAGAAAGCTGACACGTATTTCTGCAGATAAAAAAGAAACTGAATGTGGATTATACCTTTATAAGGTCAAAGTTCTACATTCAGTTTCAAGTGAAATTACATGGACATTCTTTGAAATAAATTCATGCATACAATTACTTTGTGAGATTAAAAAAGCTACAAAATAAAAATCTAATAGCAAATATAGAGAACAATATTTCCTAATTTGATTTAATGTGTTGGAAGAGATTTGGCTACATTGGAAAAGATTTGCCAACCTAGTTTGCACATATATATAAAACTGTAATTAAACATTAGTTTATAGAATAACTTTAAATGATTAGTTTCACAATTTCATAGTTTGCTAAGAGGCCAAAAACATGGTTTAAGAAGAATAGAATAGAGCTGAAAGGGACCTTGGAGCTCTTCTAGTCCATCCTCCTGCTCAAGCAGGAGAACCTATACCAACCATCTCAGACAAGTGGCTGTCCAGTCTCTTCTTAAAAATCTCCAGTGATGGAGCATCCACGATTTCTGGAGGCAAGCTGTTCCACTGGTTAATTGTCCTTACTGTTAGGAACTTTCTCCTTAATTCCAGCTTGCTTCTCTGATCAGTTTCCATACATTGTTTCTAAAATGATCCTAGCTGAGTCCACATAGCATACCAAACCAAAATGTTACAAAATCTATTGTAGGTGCCCATAGAAGTGCAAGTGATGAAATAAATGTCACAACATTATGCTGCAAATTCTGCCCCATATATATTTTGTATAATTTTATTAACTGTAGCACTATCTTCCCAGTGCTTTAAGCAAAATCAATAAGCCTACTTTTCTCGTTCTGTACATAACATCCATATCTCTCTGTTCTGAGAGTTTGGACCGCATATGCCATTCCCAAACAAAGCAGCGTTTGGACTTGTAATCCAAAATATTTGAAGCATACTAGATTTTAAGCCTTTCTTCTCCTATAGATCAATCCTTTCCAAACTTCAGAATTCATAAACAGAAAGCCTTTGATTTATTTTGCTGAAATTCTGCTTCAAAAAAATAGCAAAGAACATTTCTTAATGTACAGCTTCTCTGCAGATATTCACACCATTTCTTTTCTCTTTTATGTTCCTCTAGATACACACAACTCTGCAACATTATATATTTTTTTACTGCAGGTTTCAATCTTCCTTATGATTTTTATTCATCCACTGCAACCTGATGGTGTTGGGAGGAACAAGAGACTGTTATTAGCCCAAGATCATCTGATAAAGTTCAAGGCTAAGAAAAAGATTTGAAGTGGCATCTCCTACATCCAGATGTAACACTGAACCCTTGAAATATGGATTCTTGGAAGAGAGCAAGAGATTGCCCTTCTCTGATGAATATAAGATTCACTGTCAATATTTGGCCTTCTGAATTATTTACATGTACTCAGAATTGCTTGGTCATAAACAGAACATTCCAACAAAAAAATTGGCATTGATTCCAAGAAACACCAGACAAAGGTCATATTCTCACAAGAGCCTTCCCTAATGCAACTGAGCATGGCAAGCAACATGTTTTAAAATGAAATATGTACTCATAGCTTTCCTGTCCTCTTTCTGCATTTTACAGAGATTGAAGGAATTCATATTCATATTCAACACACATGCACAGAGAGAGAGAGAGAGAGGGAGAGAGAGATTAATATACATTAATCTGTATATACATGTATAGATGTCTAGACACACACACATGCACAATATTATAAGTAAGAAGAGGGGCTCCTATTCCAATTACACAAGGTCCAGGATTCAGTAAATACAAAGTTCTACTTTAAATTTTTAGTGGCTGGGAGGGAAGATTGAAGAAATGATTGCCCAGGAATGAGGAACATGGTTTCATTCAAATTAATGATGTGTTCATGTGGTAGGTAGGTAGGTAGGTAGGTAGGTGGGTGGGTGGGTGGGTGGGTGGGTGGGTGGATGGATGGATGGATGGATGGATAGACAGACAGACAGACAGATAATTGCAAAAATAACAGTGATGATTTCTCATCCTTTTCCAACTTTGTTTTATTGTTCAGTTTTTATATTTTCAGAACATTTTTAAAATATGTTTGTGATATTCCTGATTATTCCATTATTAAAAAAATATCCACTATAACTGCCATGTCTGAAACAATTCAGCTTAGCTGCCAGGGTATTTTTCTTTTTAAAAATCTGCTGGGGTAGTCACTGTACTGACTAACCCAAGGAAATGATTCAGTATGAGCAAAGCAGAAAATTATTGCCAAAACAAATGTTATTGAGTCCCAGCAAAATTAAAATTCCCATTCGGGTCAGGATTTTGAAACCGAGATCAACACCCAAGACACTATGATGTTGGTAGTTGTGTTACTGAAAACACAAATCACAATATATTAAAGCTATCTGTATATACAATAAATGTATGTAACCAGGGGTCTGCAACCTTGACAATTTTAAGACTTGTGAACTTCAGCTCTCATAGCTGGCTGAAGAATTCTGGGAGCTGAAGTGCACAAGTCTTAAAGTTGTCAAGGTTGCAGACCCCTGTATATAACTATGGCTTCTCCCACTCATTCCAGTTAAAGTTGTATTATGAAAAGGCATATTGTCTTCACAGAAAGACTTAAAACTTCCATTACTAAAGACAGCAGTGCAATTCTATCCATTTTCAACCAGATATGAGTCCCATGGTTGTCAGTGAAACTTCCTACAGCCCATGTTTTCAGCACATAAATGAAGTTGAATTGTGAAGCATTTTACAATCTGCCACACATTAGCAGGTTATTTGAATCGATTCTGTGATACAGCATCTAAATTTTGTCCCCAAATAGATCTCATTATTTCCTTGGTAAAGATTTGAATTTGCACCTGCTCATTGATTTCCCTCTGGCTGCAAACTTATCAAAATGCACAGCACTGTGTACTGTATGGAATAAGGCACGAGTCAAGGAAAAAAACAGAATAAGAAGCAAAGTGAAGCATGTAAAAAGAAAATACCAAGTTCTTGCTTGTGCTATAAACCTTAGGTTTGAAAAAGTGAGGATCAAAATATTGCTTCATTATTATGAAAATGGGGATTCTGAACAAGCTTCCTGCAAGTGTTATGATTTTATTTTTAAAAAGCTTCTCACTTTTCCAGCTTTCCACTACAGATTTATAATATTAATTAAAAAATACAGCAAAAAAATCTGTGGAAATGCAAACTGAAAATAGTTTTGACTGAGAAAATATTACAATTCATGATTAGCTAAAGAAAGCGTCAAAAAATTGAAGTATGGTGACATATGAAAAATTGTGGCATTTCTTTGTTTCTAAAATTACATGGCCACCCGTCTCAACTGGAATTACTCTGGATGGCTAATATAATTATTCTAAAAATAGCCATTGACTTGATGTTCATTTCCAGATGGAATTCCATCCTCACAGCTGCCCTGAGTTTTCGGAATAGGGCGGCATAGAAATCAAAACAAATAAAATAAATAATAAAATAATAAACTCTAAAATAATATAAATACAATTTATGTCTTTAGTTATGCGGTAAATAATTAGCAGCTCTGGAAGCACCAGACAAATAGCGATACTAAAACACAAACAGGAGAATTTAATCCTTCTCTTGCCAAGGACCAAGAAAAATGTCTTCCTAAAACTGCAGGTTGCCTTAGGAAAGTGAATCGGGAAAGAACGGGTGATGGATGATTGAAAGTGGAATAAATACACAAATGTTGACTGATATGAAAGAACTATGTTGTGGGAATTTGGTCACATGGAAAGAGCAAAAATGATTAAATGGCAAAACAAACATATGAAGTAAGAGGGAACAGGTCAAAAGAAAGGGGGAGACCAAGGAAGTCAAGGTTGGATGTACTTGATAAGATCCTCATAAAGAGGGAGGTGAGGATTTAAGGAATAAAATAATATATGGATGTGGTGAAGACAGAAGTAGCTGACAAGGATAGAAAAATACAGAGAGATATAGAGAAGGATGCTGATGTAAACAAGTTTTAGCTATGTTTTCTTTCCTTGTCTCTAGCCTCATGCTATTATGTTCTTGGGTTTACTGTTTTTTTTTTACTTCTTAACTAGTTAGTTCAGTCCAATTCACATGAACTGGTGTTGATGTGTTGAACTGCCTGTCTTTTTATCTCCTTGTCTTCTCTTCTTCCTGCTTTGCCCACATTCTCCAATCTTCCTCAATTCAGATGACAGTGCACTGAAGCAACCCCAGCTACAGTAGCCCTTTCACAAGAAAGATGGTGCTTGTGATGGGAGAAGCCCAGAACTCTCAGAGTGGTGGGAGAAAAATAATGTGCAAATCAAAGGTAATGTAAAGAGACAATCAGCTGAGCATTTCAACAGCTTCATGCCCATTCCAAGACATCAGTCTCAAGGATTTGCACCACCCACGAGTTTGGCTTTCTCAAAGAGAGTCTACAAATCGCAAATTTCTTCATCAGGTTCCTCTGGAACTGCTCTTAGTCTTAAACAAAATTCTTTGACTCTTAATTCCAATACTGCCACACTGTCTAAATCCTTTTCCCTCTATTTATTTTTCTATCTTATTTTCCAAAATTTTTATTTTTTTCCTCTCTTTGATTTGTTTAATCTCTCTTGATTCTCCCAGTTGTTTATTCATTCTTTCTTCCATATTTGTACTCAATTCTCTTTTCGATAGTAGCCAGGACTCTTTTTCAACTGATGCATACATTGATACAGTAACACTCTTCCCTAATTCTTCAAACATCATTTGTAAAGACTCTGAAGTATTTCATGTCCTTCTTTTAAATGATCCTATCCTCCCTTCTGTAACTTTTGCTGCCTTAGTAGTAGTAGCCATTTTTCTTTTTTCTAAACTGAAATTCAAAAAGGAGAAAAAAAGAGAGCTTTTTTTCTCTGTCCGTAACTCTTTAATCTTTTCAGCATCCTGTACTTCTCTCATCACATGACTTTTCACAACTTCCTATTTCCTTTCTTTCTCCACTTAATCTCTTTGTTTAATAAAGTCAGTCAATCATGCTCCTTAGCAAGTTTAAACAATCCTCTTTCCCAGTGTTTATCTTATTTCTATAATTAATTCAAAAGGATTTTAAATAAGGCAACACTCCAATTTAACTGTCCCCTTAGTCCATTTTTAACTTATACTTTATAAACTCCTGTCAAGGTTTTTGCTTTTTTTTTTTTTTGCTTTTTCTTTTTAGATTGTTAGAATTGCATCCTTAAATTTTTTTGAAGGTGCATTAACCTGGGTGCATTAAAGCTTACCATTACTTGCCCTTTCTGTAAACTGTTTGTTTCCCAGCCTAGCAAAGACACAGGCTTCTGCTGCTTATTTAATGGATCTTTGTAAATGTACTGCAACTTATATTCATGACACAAGATATATGTGTCATATTTTGGATTGTCTTGCAGCCCTTTGCAATCTCCAAAAGGGGGTGTCCACCATTGTTCTAAGCAGTGATGGGATTCAGCCAATTCGCACCGGTTCGATAGAACCGGTAGCTAAATTTTGTTGAGATCGGAGAACCAGATGAACCCATGCTGCTTCTGGAACTCTGTTCTAGGCCTCAGAGGCCTGGGAGAGCTGCCCACTGGAAATGCGTGGATGTCACTCCTGGAAGTCCGTTCTAGGCCTTGGAAGCCTGGACGAGGCCTCCCAGGCTTAGAACAGCCCACAGGAAGTGTATGGATGTCATTTCCGGAAATCCATTCTAGGCCTTGGAGGCCCAAGCCTGCACTCACGCAGAGAACCAGATGTTGAGGTATTTGAATTCCACCACTGGTTCTAATGTAAGGAAAAGCAACCTGATACATTCCAGATGTTTTGAATTTTGCTCCCAACCAGCATGGTCAGTAACAAGGAACTGAGGAAGTGGTCCAATATGAGAAGATCATCAGGATGTCTAATAAGTTATGTATATGATATTCAGTATGCAGTAAAAAAGATAGTCACTATTGTATAATCAGTACTGTAGCCAAACTCCTGTAAATTTCCCATAAACTGGGGAGAAGGAAGGGGCTTGCTATTTTGTTCCCTAAACTGAATCACTCCACCTTCAAAGGAATTCAGTGTCTGTCTACTAAAGTTTCTTTCCTAACTGTCAATGGGCTCTTTAGAGTGCAGTACAGCTACATTTTTTCTGGGGGGGGGGGGAAATCAGCAATCTTCCAATAAAAAGAATTTCAAGCAAATATATTGAAATAAATCAGCCATGCTTGAGGCATTTGGCTTTTTTAATGATTTTCCTACACAAACCTCACAAATCCCTCTGGAACAGTAGCTCCTTTCAGTTGTCCTTTGACATGACATTTTTATTTAGCTCTGCTGGAAATTAGCAAATTGTTCATTTATTGAGATGAAGATAGAGCCCTATTGTCCACCCAACATTGTGTGGTCTTTAGGTTTATTGGTATCAGGAAGATTTGACATATTTGTACTACACAAATTTTCAGGAACTGAAGCCTTTATACCACTGAATTCAAAATATCATCTAGTGTTCTTCAAGCTAAAAGGAAAGAGGTCTTCATCTTCTTTTGTTTTTGTTTTAAGGACCATCAACATAGTTCAGGAATAAGCAATGGGCCGTGATCTTCTAGTTGTCTTCTAATCGCTGACTATCCCACATCATTGGCCATGCTATCTGTCAGGCCATGTGTCACTCATCCTGACTCTAGTGAACGGACTGTCCTGCTTGAATAAATGAGTTCAGTTTCACAGCTATGAAGCTCACCGGATGACTGTAGACCATAAAAAAGCCACTACAATTGTATCATGGAAGCATTATGAAGATAAAAATAGGGAAATGGAGACAATTGTAGATAATATCACTTCCCTGCTTCTTGGCAGAGCAGGACTAGGTGTCAGGACACCACAATCCCATTTCGTATATATTTATGTTGATATGTGTGTATGAGAGAGGGGTGGTGTTTGTATATTTTGGACTCCAGATTGTGAATCTTTAAGGGCAATATTCCCACATGCTTTTCTGTTTATTGGTATTTTGTTCTATATTCCTATCATTCAGCATTAAGTGGACACTGGACAGCCTATATGCTGATAAAAAGTTTCTATAAAACTAGTTTCATTTCACAGTAATGATGCATAGCATTGACTGAAACAAGCTGTTCCACTGAACCAGATTGAACTAGCTTTATGAATAAATGACATTCAGTCAAAAGAAAGCTTACAGCATTCCAGTCCTCCAACTGCAGATTTTAATAGTTAAGCTAGCATTTGCACATTTTCCAAAATTCATCAAAGGATAAAGGAACAGTTGAACTTGCATATTGAAGTTGGTTGAAAAATTGTTTTAAAAAATATTATTTTGCGGAGTGCCAGAATTTATTTTGGCAAAGGGTTTCTTAAATGTTTCAGGTTGGTGTAAACTGAATGGTAGTTGGACATTAGAGATTGACCAGGCACAGTTTACACAAATTGCTTTTGTGGTAACATAATCCCTTCACATGAAAGAGTCTTGCTTACTCTTACAAGAGACCCCAAGACTTACAATAAGGTTTCTACATGGAAGAACTGGAGGGAACACTATTAATAAACTCACCAGATATTGCAATTTTTAATCTATCATTTAAAAAACACAATAGCATATTCAGTTCTGTTATGGAAGTTACTTAATATCCCATTCTGTCATTCCATCAGGGATTTTTTTTTTTTTACTGTACCATATGCCATAAAGAAAATATTTCCCTATCCAAAAGCCCTAACCCATTCAAGTTAAATAATAACTTCAGGTCAAACAGGTTTTTCTGAAGCCTTTAGCATGCATTAAAACTAAGACAGTGATTAACTACTCAGATGGAACAATAAAGTTTCACAAATAAAACCAGCCAATAAACTTCAGAATCTCAACTGAGGATCATTCGGAGGCAATCCAAAGGGAATTTCACAAGTCTTCACTACTGGGTCAAAAGGTACCTTTCAAATATCTTTCAGATTCCTGAACTTTTCAACCCCTAAAAATGGAACTTCAGAAAGGTAAAGCTAACATTGGATGGTGCACAGTTTCTGGTGTATATCATCTCTCTGCTGGCCCAAGATAATCTCATCACTTCTCAGATTAAATTGCAAACATGAATACTGCCTTTCACCACCATCGCACCTTCCCCCTCCTTTCTTTTAAAAGCTCCTCTCCTACAAAGAGATTTAAAACATGTGGCAAAAAAGACGGAAGTCAAAGAAGTTGGACCTTACCTAGAACAAGGCAGAGAAAACAAGGCAGTGCTTCTGTTTGGCTAAGCTCAGCATTTTCACTTTCACTCTGTGAAAGCTGTGAAGATGAGGGGGAGAAGGGGAGAGAAGGGAAGGTCTGAAGTGCTAAGATCTTCCTCTAGAGTTTTAATCACTCACTTCCCAAGATCCAGCTTAACGAATGCCACTGTGTTCTGTCAACATTTGTACATAGCTCCACCAAGGGTCAGCAGCCAAACGCACATGGTTTAAAGAACCAAGAGCAGAAAACTGACACCCGGACCAACACTCCTGCCTTTGTCTCTTTTAAAGTGGTGCCCAACATGTCATCTGAGTTTCTGGCTGCACACAGGCGCCGTGCAGAGATTCCACCCCCTTGGACAAAAATAATAACAGCCATGTGTGACTTTAATTATCTTGTTTGACAAGTGGAGTGACTTTCATGTGATGATGCCTTCAAAAGTTGCAGGCAGTTTTTGCTTTATGTTTTGCTCCAAAGCGGCTGCCCTTTAAATGTATTTTAATTGACTGGAATTTAGAAAGAATTTCATTTGGCAGGAATTTTGCATTGGAAGCATGCCCTTTAGCAGCTGAAATAGGTCCCCATGACTTGACCAAAAAGAAACTGCTGGATATCATTGGCTCCCCTCCCCCATAAGGGGCGAATTCAATCATGGGGTCAAAATTATGTTGTTACTAATTTTTGGCATATTGTCTTTCAATTAAGTGAGAAAGTCATTAAAAGGGCATGAATCAGAAGCAAAACACTGTAAAATGTTCTCAAAGGGTTCACAACTGGAACAAATCTTTATTACTTGGATGCCAGAAATATTTTTTTTCCCCTCTTCACTGTGTTTGCTCCTATGGAAGTTATTTCCCACCAATCTCTGGAAGTTTTGTCACCCATTCTATTATCAATGAATCATCCTGGCTAGTTCTGATGTTGTTTTATACAACTGTTCTCTCTGTCACTGCAGTAGAAACGACAGATTATTATTTGATTTTTCTCAGCATCGGTCCCTGTGACTCTGAAAAGTTACCCTTTTGTAACTGTATTGTCTTCTTTTAATTGTTGCATTATGGGGTTGCAGCCAAACAGACCCCCATTTCAGAACTTAATCCCACTGAATAATTGGGAACTGCTATGCTCTGCAGTATGACAAAATATCTCTGCATGTGCATATTTACCCACATTTCCATGCATACTTAATCCTGATTAAATGGGGCTACTTGCGAGAAACTTTACACATAGCTGTGATCTAGATTTTGCCTCTTAATTTGTCAAATAGCCAGATGTTTAATTTCAATTTGACATGTTGATCTGTCTATTAAATCCTTCCCAAGGATCTAGATTGGCCAGGGGTTGGCAACCCACAACTCCGGAGCTGCATGCGGCCCTTTCATCCCTCTGCTGCAACTCCCAGTCCTCCACTGCCGTGTGTAGTCCCACAAACAAAAGAAGTGGGACTAAAAAAGTTCAATCAATTCCAACTTCTCACGGAAAAAAAAAATCTCGCAAAGTTGGAATTGATTGATTGAACTTTTTTAGTCCCACTTCTTTTGTTTGTGGGACTGCCCACAAACTTCTTTTGTTTGTGGGACTGCACACGACGGTGGAGGAAGTGACGGAGGACTGCGGTGGAGCTGGAAAGAAGGTGCTGCGTGGATCTGATCAGGGGCGCAGGGGGGGTTCTGCCAAGCATCTTGTACAGAGCCGGGGAAACAGGCTAGGTGGGGGAAGCTGCCAATGCCACTGCCATGAGACTTGGCAGATCGCCCGAGTGACCATGATCCCCCCTCCCTAGCCAGCCAGCCACCATTGCCCGACCTACTCCTCACCTGGCCAGCTGGCTGGCACAAAGCCTCACCACTCTTCTTCTCCTCTTCATCCTCCCCACTCAATCGGCTGCCAGCAGCTTGGGTGGCTCTGCTCCATCCAAGCTGAAGAAAGTGGAGATGCAGCAGTGGGATTGCTCTCAAACAATAAGAGCCAGGTGCATTGCTCGCTCGTGTGCGCCCACCTTATTGAGAGCAATCCCGCTGCTGCACCTCTGCTTTCTTTAACTCGGACGGAGCAGAGGCACCCAAGCCACTGGTGTCCGCTTGACTGGGGAGGACAAGGAGGAAGAGGAGAGCAGTGAGGCTTTGTGCCAGCCAGCTAGCCAGGTGAGGAATAGGTCAGGAGAGGAAGTGACTCTGAAACTTGAAAAAGAGCTAGAGCAGACAATGTTAGCCCTGTGGGACAAAGTCTGATACACAGTAAGATAGTAGCTGCCCAGAGTCATTTTGTTACAAGATGGGCAGTAAATAAATTCAATAAATAAAAAAATAAAAGACATTTTCCTAAAGAAAAAAACACAACAAATTGCAAAAGCTCCCTTTGGTGGGTTCTATGTCAGAATCTGGTAAACAAGAGACATGTTCAATGCTGTACTCTTTTCAAGGAATGTTTTGACTTTGTCACGAATCTAATATATTTGATAGGGGTGTGAAGGTGATACCTTCTCCCATGAACTGGTCTAGTTGGGTGCCACAGGGATACATAAATAGTGGATTGTGGATTTAGTAACTTTTTAAAAATGGTTTGATTTTTTTTGAATGTGTATATAATAAATGGTTTTGATGTCCCATTAAGTTCTATAAATGTGTAGGATAGAAATTACAGCTCTCCGAGTGGTTCATAATAAAAATCAGATGAATAGATGATAGATATAGATATAGATAATAGATGATAGAAAAAGAGAGAGAGAGACTGAAAGATATGATAGATGAGAGAGATACGGGGAAAGAAAGAAAGAAAGAAAGAAAGAAAGAAAGAAAGAAAGAAAGAAAGAAAGAAAGAAAGAAAGAAAGAAAGAAAGAAAGAAAGAAAGAAAGAAAGAAAGAAAGAAGATAGAGAGAGAGAGAGTGATAGAGAGACAGGCTGATACATTTATTTTACCAAAACAGAGCCTTAATCTATGTAATACTACAACCATATTTTTCCAATTAAAACATCACATATTTTCCACTATTTTATAGAAGCAAGGGGCTTTGTAGAGCTATGCTTTATATTAGAAATATGTTGTGAATTTATTAAATATGGGAATATATCTGTTAAAAACAAATGTGAACCGAAGCAACCAAAGGTGATTCCAGATACAGATGTGTTCCATGTAAAATTGGGGAAGGACAATAAGTTATGTCATTTATGTTGTTTTGTTTATGTCAATCTTATTGTTTTCATCTTGTTAGTTTAATAGTTTAAAACCGAGCTCAAGAATTCATCCTAAAATTTAAGTCTTTCCACCTGGAAGCAGACATGCTCAAACTATTTTAGTCTGATATAGCCAGATAACATCACTAGTGTGAGAGGCTGCTGATTAGTTTTAGGATGAAATTCCAGGTGCTGGTCACAATCTTTAAAATCCTATAAGATAGCATGCCTAGTATCTGTGAGAAATAGCGTGCCTTAAGAGAAGGACTGCTGACATCTCCATTCTCATAAAATATGCCTGCAGGAACTCCTGTCTTCTTGTGGAATTCCCATCCATCATAAACAAGATCTGTCTCTCATTGCTGATTTTTACAAAGTTGTTAAAGATTTGTCTCTTCCAAAGAACATGTGGGACTGTGGATTGAATATTCCCAGGATATATTTGATTTTATATTAGTTAAGAGAGAGTTGTGTGTTTATTGCTTTGGTGTTTCGGACAGTTCTTAATGCTTGAAGCAACATCCAACCACCTGAATATTTAAAAAAAATGAGTGGGAATGAGTACACTCTGCTCAACATTTTATTGTTCAATTTATGAGGGCTAAAAAGTCAGCACCATTAAATTTGTACTTCCAACCCCTCCAGCCCTTTAAAGCAGCTGTATCTTTTCCTAGGATTGCATGTTTGCCTTTTGCAGCTCCCACAGGGTCCCAGGGAAAGATACGGCTGCTTTAAAGGGTTTCAGGCAGGTGTTACATTTGCATCCCCATGCAGTCTGAAGCACCCTTTTTGAAATCAAATCAGAAGCATTGTTCAGCCGCACAGAGTCATATCGAGTAAGGGCATATATGTGTTTTCTGCTGCCAAATAATTGTCAAGCTTCATTCCACTAAACCTGAAGCAGGTCCTAAATGGTATTTCAGTCAATTCTCTTATATTGGCTATATGTTGTCCAATCTTAGGCTGTGCCAGTCTGTGTCATTAAGGTGCAGGTCTAGAAACCAGGAGATTGTGAGTTCTAGTCCCATATAAAGCCTGAAAGCCAGCTGGGTGACTTTGAGCCAGTTACCCTCTCAGCCTAATCCACCTCAAAAGGTTGCTGTTGTGGGAGAAATTGGAGGAGGAAGGAGTATTATGTAGGTTTGTCACCTTGAGTTACTTAAAAAATAATAAAGGCAGTATAAAAGTCTAATAAATAATAATAAAATAAGACAGCAGAACAGAAGAAAAATGACTGGAGCTGATAACAAAATACAAAGAGCTGCAAATAGAAATGGAACTGAGGCAAAAGTAAGCAAAGGTATTACCAATAGTAATAGACACCTTGGGCGCAATCCCAAATGGAGCACCCTTTGAACACCATGAGCACTGACAAATTCCTCATTAGTCAACTGCAAAAGGCAGCTTTATGTAGAACACTTTGCATCCTGCGATGATACCTCTAACACCATCAAACATCCACAAATCCTATCCCAGGTCCTTGGGAAGGTCTCGATAGGCAGACAAAAATGCCAGATCCGGTCTGAACATCTGGCTGACTGTGCCACAAACCACAATAAATATTATGAATTCATAAGATGGTGTGTCCTTGTGTTCAGTAGAACAAACTTGGTGTAGGTTTGTGTCTGCAGGGCTATGCAGCGGCTTGTTTTCCATTGTAAGAACAACAACAAATGTTACGTCTAAATGGAGGCATCCATTCTCCACAGAAAAGGAAGAAGATATTTCATTATTTGACTCAATGTAAAAATGATGTAATTTGTTTACAAGAAACACATATTAGAATTACTGATCAGAAATATTTGATAAATAATAAATTAGGTACACATTTTGTTGCAGCGGCCACTGAGAAGAAGAATGGAATTGTTATCTATGTTAAAAAATCATATAAGAGCTAAATTAATAGAATCAGACATAGAAGGTAGATATTTAGCAATTGAAATTTTAAAAGATGGGAAGAAAGTTCTTTTGATGGGTATATATGCACCAAATCAACCACAAGGAAAATTTTACAAGTTAATACATAAAAAGTTAATAAAATTTGATTATAGGTCTTGTATTTTAATGGGAGATTGGAATGGTGTTATAGATATTGGTTTAGATAAAAAGAAGATATTACCAATTCCTCAAACACGTTCTAAGCTGCCTAAATCTTTTTTTGATATAAAGGATGATTTTGATTTGATAGATATATGGAGAGAAAGAAATGGTAAAGAGCAAGAATTTACTTTCTTTTCTGATAGACATCAGTCATTTTCTAGAATTGATTTTATATTAACTTCAAGTGATTTTCTTTTTAGTTTAAAGAAGGTGAAAATCCTACCTAAAGTTTTAACAGATCATAATCCGGTTTGGATGGAATTAACGGAAGGACAGAGACCCAAAAGATCTTGGAGACTTAATGAAAACTTGTTTAAATATGATACAAATGTGAATGAATGTAAAAATGTTATGAAGGAATTTTTATGCTAAATTTGCATAAGGACACAACAATAGAAATGGTATGGGATGCTAGTAAAGTGTATATGCGTGGGATTTTAATTGATATGAATAAAAGGTATAGACGTAAACAAGAGGAAAAAAGGAAGGAGTTAGAAGAGGAAATAAGAAAGAATAAAGAGACCAGATGATAAAAATATTAAAGAAGGGATTAAGGTTTTACGGAAACAATTTGACTTGTTGATGGCAGACCAAGTTGCTAGGAATATACAATATGCAAAACATAATACATTTTTTAATTCTAATAAGCCTGGCAGATGGTTGGCTTATACATTAAGGAAAAAACAAAAATCCCACATAATTGAAAAAATAGAATATAAAGGGAAGGAAGTGTTTCAACAAGAAATTATTAAGAAAGCTTTTTTAGAATTTTATTCCAAGTTATATGCTGAAGAGAAGATACAAGAGAATGAGATAGATACTTTTTTGCAAAATGAAAATGTATTGGTAATCAGCAATGAACAAAGAAATAGATTAAACGCATTGATAACATCAGAAGAAATAATTTCAGTGATTAAACAATTGAAAATGGGAAAATCTCCTGGGACTGATGGGTTAATGGCAATTTATTATAAGCATCTTCAAATGGAAATGGTGGAACCTCTTAGAGAGCTATTTGTTAACATACAAGAGGGTGGTCAGGTTCCACCTTCATGGAAAACAGCCTATGTTTCTTTAATTCCCAAAGAGGGAAGAGATAATGTTCAACCAGAAAATTTTAGACCTATTTCATTGTTGAATACGGATTACAAGATTTTTGCAAAAGTGATGGCTAATAGATTAATGACAGTTCTACAACAAATAATTCATTCAGACCAAACCGGTTTTTTACAAGGGAGACAGATGAAAACTAATGTTAGACAACTTATTAATATAATAGAATATTTGGAGAAGCATATTCAGGTGCCCACAGTTCTTATGTTTTTGGACGCGGAAAAAGCATTTGATAGATTGAATTGGTTGTTTTTGAAAAAATTGATTGCTCGGATGGAAATGGGGGATCCATTTATTAATTCTATATTGGTGATTTATCAGAAACAAACAGGACAGATTATTGTGAATGGTGATTTAACAGATTCATTTAATATAGAGAAAGGTACCAGACAGGGATGTCCATTATCCCCTTTGTTGTTTGTTTTAACTTTGGAAGTTTTATTGAATAGGATAAGAAGAGCAGATGATTTAAAAGGTATAAAGATTAGACAACAAGATTATAGATTACGTGCTTTTGCTGATGATTTGGTTGTGACATTGACTCAACCAATACAATCAGCCAAGAGATTGATGGAGATAGTTAAAAATTATGGTAGGGTATCAGGGTTTAAATTAAATATATCAAAGATGTTAGTTAAAAATTTAAATACTAATTTAAAACAGGAATTGGAAAAATAACGGGATGTGAGATAATTAAGAAAATTAAATATTTAGGAATTGACATTGAAGCCTCTAATGGAAAGTTGTATTAAAATAATTATGACGTTTTGTGGGATAAGACACAAATAGAGTTGGAGAAATGGAAGAAATTACAATTATCTATGTTGGGTAGGATAGCAGCAGTTAAAATGAATGTATTGCCTAAATTTTTATTTCTTTTTCAAATGTTACCTATACTTAAAAAGGATACGAACTTGGAGGAGTGGCAGAAGGGTATTAATAGATTTATTTGGAATGGCAAGAAACCGAGGGTCAAATTAAAAATTACTCAGGATATAAGGGAAAGAGGTGGTTTGAAAATGCCTAATTTTAAGTTATATTATCACGCTGCTGTTTTAGTAGCGATAAGTGATTGGGTTAATTTAACTAATGATAGAATATTGAATATTGAAGGGTACGGTTTATTATATGGTTGGCATGCATATCTAGTTTATGATAAAAAGGTGGATAGGAGTTTCAAAGAGCACCTATTGAGAAATGCTCTGCTGCGTGTTTGGAAAAAATATCAGTATAAATTAAATGATAAGATTCCTGTCTGGACGGTTCCCAGACACACAATAGAGAATATAAATAGAGTACAATTACAAGATGTGGTGTCTTATGAGAAACTCCTGATTAAAGAAGGGAATCTTTTATTATTGAAGTCCTTGAATATTTTAAGAGAGGAAGGAATAATCCTTACCTGGTTTCAATACTTACAATTGCAGACTAGATGGAAAAAAGATTTGAACATGGGTTTATCTCAAATAGATGAAAATTTCATTAAACAAATTAGAGACCAAAGGCCAATGGATATTAAAAGATTGTATAATGTATTGATAGAAATTGATTCTGAGACTGAATTAGTTAAGGACTGTATGATAAAGTGGGGACAAAATTTTGGACAACCAATTATGATGGAAACTTGGGAGAGGATCTGGGTGAAAAATGTAAAATTTACACAAGTGCAACATTTAAGAGAAAACTTTTATAAAATGTTTTATAGATGGCATTTGGATCCGAAGAAATTATCATGTATGTACCCTAATTTAAAACCTAATTGCTGGAGATGTGATTGTATGGACGCTACTTATTTTCATGTATGATGGACTTGTAGAAAAATCAAGGCTTTTTGGATAAAAATATGGTGGATACTTCAAAATATTTTGAAAAACATATTGAATTTTCACCACAGTTGTTTTTATTAGGTATTATAAAGGATTGCACCACCATAGAGACGAACTTAATTTTGAACTTGATTACAGCAGCGAGGTTGTTGGTTGGACAATACTGGAAGAAGGCAGAATTACCATCTATCGAGGAATGGACTTTGAAAGTCATAAATTTGGCGGAAATGGCTAAAGTATCTGCATATTTGAAAGATCATTCAAATGAAAAATATATGTTGGACTGGAAAAAATGGATTGATTATATTCAAGGGAAATATCAATCTAAGAAATTGTATTTATCATATAGTTAAATTTTTATTAGGATTTATATCATAACTTAGTTTAACTTAGAGGGTTTTCTTTTGTTTTACCCTGTATTCACTTTGGGAAGTCGGGGGGTTGGGTGGGTTGGGGGAGCGTAATAATGTATTATAATGCACTCAACTGTAATACTTCCAATATATAAGGATGATATATTTACTGATATAAGAGGAGTTGCTCGGGCAGTACCTCTGGACCACATCTGGAGGGGGTGGAGAGTGAGGAGTGAAGGAGTGAAGGGAAGTGAGAGGAGGGTGGAGAGGGAGGGAGGGAGGGAGAGAGGGAGGGGAGGGAAGTAGGAGATAGGGAGGCAGGAAGAGGGGGATGTGATGGGGGGGTGCTGCCGAGCAACATTCATAGTTATTCTATTTTATGTAAGTTTTTAAAAGTATGTATGTTTTGTTTTGTGTGAGAGAAAGTCGAAAATGATTGTATTAAGTTGAGTTGTATTCAATTTGATTTTTTGTTTATAATTATAAAAAAACTAATAAAAATATTTACAAAAAAAAATAAAAATAAATGGAGGCATCCAGCTGGCAAAGTTTTTAACTGCCATTTTTGTGTATATGATATACATCTTTAAAATGGCATTAAATGCCAGAAATATATGTTAGGTTGATGGGAGGAGGGGACTTTGGGAAGAGGGTATCCTTTTATTAAATATTCCTGAGCTTTATGTGAGATTTTCTTCTTCAACAAGCCTCAACCAAAAAAAAAAAAAGTAAACTAGCAGAGTTTTCCGTTATACTATGTTGATCATATATAAGGAAATATTGAACTTTTTATTAAGCCACTTAAGCCACTTAACAGCCTAAAGGAAAGGAAAATGAGAAAGCATTACTTTGATGTGTGTGTGTGTGTGTGTGTGTGTGTGTGTGTGTGTATGACAGATATCATTAAAAAGTTTGTCAGTCCTAAAAAGTAAAACTGTAAACATGTAAAACCTGTTTGCACTGTCTCTAATGGCAATTTGCCACTACTTGCTTTCCCGAGGCCGCTGATAGGCAACTGGCACAAATCATAATAAATATTATGAATTCATAAGACAATGTGTCCTTGTGTTCAGGAGAACAAACTTGTTGTAGGTTTGTGTCTGCAGGTAACTGGCAAAGGACAAAAGGACAAAAATATCCAATTGTATCAGACAAAAGGCAGGAAGTCTTCTGTCCAGGGAGAAGGTCCACCCAGAATCTAACTGACAACAAATAATAATTCCAGAGTAAACAGAAAAAAAAGTTTTCTACTACACATTCTTTGCATGCAGGCATTATAGCTCCCAGAAAACTTTTGTGGGAATGTGTTAGTAGCTACTGTATTAAAAAAATAAAATCCTACTTGGGTAGTGTTGAAGGAAAAATCTTCATCACGGTTCAGTCCAAGCCGGGGATAAACAACATGGCGACTGCTTTAGAAAAAAGTTTGCAATTTATTGAAGAGGAGAGCCATCTTTCTGTCTGGCTCTCCTCTTCAAAAAACTGCAGCCTTCTTTCTAAAGCAATCGCCATGTTGTTTATCCTCGGCTTGGACTGAACCACGATGAAGTCTTTTCCTTCAACACTTAGGAAATTTCCCATGAAATTTTGCACCACCCTCTGGTACCTAATCATTCTGTAGGCATTACAGACTTACAATCATTCATTTAGTGACCATCTGAAGTTACAACAGCAGTGAGAAAAAAGTGACTTGTGGGTTGGTTTTCATGCTCACAATTGTCGCAGCATTTCTATGGTCATGGGATCAAAATTTGGATGCTTGGCAACTGGCATGGAGTTATGATAGTTGCAGTGTCCCAGGGTCATGTGATCGTAACTTGGGATCTTCCCAGCCTGCTTCCAACTAGCAAAATCAATGGGGGAAGCCAGATTCGCCTAACAACAGCACAATTTATTTAACAACTGCAGTGATTCGCTTAAGAACTGTGGCAAGCCAGGTCGTAAAATGGGGCACAGCTCACTTAACAATTGCCTTGCTTTGGGCTCAGTCATGGCCATAAGTCAAGGACTGCCTGTAGTTCTTTTGCAGATCTGCAAATGGGATCTCATAATGTCCCATCCTTTGGTAGCGTTCGTGGGAATTTAATTTTTTTCAGCATCTCTCAAGGGAAGGATTTGATTGTGGTGGTTCAGACATCATCTGACTTCCTTCTCTTGCACCACTGCATGTCACCCTTTATTCAGCTGCTAGATATTTAAGTGAGTGTAACAGGAAGATGTACTGCTGCTATGACTTCACATGCAATACGTTGTATTTACTTTCAGTGCTGCTGTGTTTATTTTCAACTTGTCATCGTATGCAAAAGGTCTGCCAGGCCTTTTCCCTCTGCCACTTAATATCCGGAACAGCTTGATTGAAGACAAACATTTGTATACATAAGAATATTTGTGCCTGGGTCCTGTCCTGGTTGTGTATCAGCTGGGGTTGTATTGCACACTATAAAGGTGGGAACGTAGAAGTAAGGGGGTACTACTAGAGCAGTGCTTGGTGCTATCCATGTTTTTTCCATTATGAGAAATAGAACAGGAGAAAAAAAATGGATTTGGTTGAGATGACAAGGTAGATTGTTTCAAACGAAGAAAAGAGTTTACTTAGTCCTGTTTTTATCGGGAAGTCACTTCTGATTTTTATGCTCAAAGCAGAAAAAAATGGAACTCAGATTTTACTTTGAAGACTGAATAATTGCATTGTTATAGGAATAGCTTGCAATAACTAAGTGTAATAAAAAGGTTCAGGATATAAATGTAGCTAGTCCTTCACTGTTCTGGTCGGAAGTCAATTTTTCTTTTCTTTTTCTGAAAACACCCCCCCTTTTTTAAAAAAATCTTTATTTTCATTGTAATAATGTTTAATAAAGAGTGGTCCAAGAGCACAACTCCTTCCTGAACCAGCACTTTCCTTATTGAAGAAATTGATTGCAGCAGAAAAGAGTAAGTGGGTTTCAGTCCAAATTCCAGGAAAGGGAAGAAAAGCAGCTTCAAATGGCTTTAAAAGGAGACTGACCAGACTTCACCAATCAATGTCACCTCCTGAATTATAGACAAGATGTTGGAGAGAAACAGTGGGGAAAGTCCCCAGTCCATGCTAATGCTGACTCTCTTGGGCCTCTCAGTTGTCTCTATGATACAGGATGCTGAACTCAATAGGATGTTGTCCTTCTTCTGTTTTCTTCCCAAAGGGAAAATGAACAAATGGATGGCTGCCAATAGCAATCCAAGCAAAGATGAAAACCAGAGACAGCAGAAAGGTTTTCATCTCAACGGAAAACCATTTTTTACTTCTCTGGGCCTCAGTTTTTTCAGGTAGGCTGAACAGGTTATGCTGAGTGGCTGTGACTGGTTTAGAATGAATTGCAGCCCTTTGAAAGGGGCTGATCTGAAATAACCCCAAAATTGCCTTTGCAAAATGGTTCTGATCAGGCCACCATTGATTGACAGATCCCTGTAATGACACTAGTATATCTATGCAGACCGAATGGCAATTACAGGTGTTTATCTCTGCCACTAGTCTACACACATCTGTTCTGCTGACTGTTTGCAGTAAGCCTTGAATTTAAGCCATTGGCATGCAGGAGACCAACTGCTGGAGGGTTAGCAGGGAAAAAAAGTCAATTCTGTTGGTCTTTCACCTGTACAGGTAGAAAAAGGGTTGAAAGAAGGGAGCATCCTTTCTCAGAACAGCCTGTCTGGTGTAGAGTAGTACCACTTCTTCCATACAGACCGTCTTTGACTTACAGTCGCAACTGAGCCCAAAATTTCTGTTGCTAAGAGAACTTCCCAGTTGTTAAGTGACTTGTTCAGCGAATCTGGCTTCTCTAATTGACTTTGCTTGTCGGAGGCCAGCTGGGAAGGCCACAAATGGTGATCACGTGAACCTGGGACGCTGCAACCTTCCTACATACATGCCAGTTGCTGAGTGCCCGAATTCTGATCACATGACCCACGGGGCTGCTGCAACGTTCATAAGTATGAAAATTGGTCATAATAAGGTGACCAACCGTCCTCCTTTAGGGAGGACAGTCCTCCTTTTGTGAGTTCTGTCCTCCCTTGAAAAGTGTCCTCCTACATGTCCTCCTTTTTGATATTTGAAGACTAATCTGCAGGGCTTTTTTTTTTCCTCATAGAACACTCAGAACGGCGTTCCGGCACCTTTTTTGATGTTTTTTTTTTCAACTTTTGCATGAGCTGTGGTATTCCCCACTATTGGCTTTCGAAAGCCAATAGGAATTGTTGCTGAGCGCGCCAAAACACCCGGCCGGCAAACTTTGCACATGCAAGTTGTCTGTATTATTGTTGCAATGAATAAAATGTTTCTTTTATTTACGATATTTTTTTCTTCAATTTATTTGTGTCCTCGTTTTCATTGTAAAAAAGTTGGTCACCTTAGTCATAAGCCACTTTTTTCAGTGCTGGTGTGACTTTGAATGGTCATTAAATGAATGGGTTGCAGCCGAGGACCACTGAAAAGCAAATTAATTGGCAATTGAATCTTCTTTCTGTACAGTGGGCCGCAACCTCCTTTTCTGCCTAGTTCAGGGGTAGGCCACCTTGGCTCTTTTATGACTTGTGGACTTCAAGTCCCAGAATTCCTGAGCCAGCATGGCTCAGCTTGGAAACCTCTCCCTTTCCCCTCAGCATGGCTGGCTCAAGAATTCTGGGAGTTGAAGTCCACGCGTCATAAAAGAGCCAAGGTGGCCTACCCTTGGCCTAGTTCAAAGGACTACCCATTCACAGACCTTGATCTCTATCCTTTGGCTCAAAGATGTCTCTCTTCGTAATAGTCAGGTTGATCTTGACCTCTTCCCTGTGCACCTGACATAGGAATACATCTCTGTGCCTCTCTTCTGCCTTCTCTTAGCAGACAGCTAACATTTTTTTTTCTTGCTTGGCACATTTCAGAACTAATGTACAAGGCATCCCTATAAAATGGAGCATTTGTATCTGCAAATTAAATATATTATATTTGAATTGTATCTGCTTGGTCATCATGCTGTATATACAGCTATTCATCGTAAGACAAACATGGCTTTATTTTCACACTTGTCATGATAATTTCCTGCTGGGTAAATATTGACAAAGGCAATATTGTGCTTTTGGAAGCGCTTGTATAAACACGGAATAGCATTGCCATGGATCCTGAAAGCCAAGGAGGGGAAGGAAACCAAACCTTATAAACTACAGGTTCCTACATTTGAGTAGGAGGAAGAAAACCAAAGACAGGGAATCTCTGTAGTGCAAAAGGAAAGATAAAATGGAAAATATTAAAAATTATTTTATTTATAAAAGATCTAGGACAGTGGTGGCGAACCTTTGGCACAGGTGCCAGAGGTGGCACTCAGAGCCCTCTCTGTGGGCACACATGCCGTTGCCCCAGTCCTAGGCCTTCAGCTGGGTTTTATAAAACCTTTTCGCTTTAGGCCTCCGCTGCCGTGTACAAAAAAAACAGGTTCAATCAATCAGTCAATTTCAACTTCTCATGGGAAAAAAAAAAGATCTGGCAAAGTTGGAATTGATTGATTGAACTTTTTAGTCCTACCCAGTCTGCCGTTACCATCGGAGCCACACCCACCCAATGGGCCACCTGGCACCCGACAATGCATAAGTGGGTTTTGGATTGCAGTTTGGGCACTCGGGCTCTAACAGGTCCACCATCACAGATCTAGGAATTCTGAGATGACTGACTGGTTGGGGAAAATAAGCTTTTTTACTTAAAAAAATAAAAAAGGGACTTACAACTGTAAGCAATTTTGTATTCTAAAAAAAATATCTAAACATATCTGGTCATTTTATAAAAAGTATTAAGTATGGCATAAGTTTGCCATACAGTTTGAAGTGTTAACAATTTCTTCATTGCTCCTTGACACAATTCTGCCTACAAAGGATACAAATGACCAGGCTTGTTCAACTCTTAACTTTGTGTATATGTTTGTGTGTTTGTTTGTGCATCGATTATGAAAGAAAAATAAGATATAATCCATCTGAAGGGCTGTTCAAATTTCAATGTGGATAAAGAGTTGTAAGAAGGTATTAACAGGAAAAGTGATGGTGGTCTACATCCATGTGTGGAATCTGAACGCACACAACGAAACACATCATTCAAATAAAATTCAGAAATAGCTCTAAGCAAGGTGATGGATTCAGAACTGTGTTGGCAAGTAGGCAAGAACATAGAATATCTACATCTAGAAATCTGAAAACATTGTGGGTGGCTTCAGGTAGTATAAGGACCTTTCTCAGGAATAATTGAAGCATTTGTGTATCTGTGTATACATACACATACACACTTACATATGGCTTTAATACTAACGCTCAACATTTAGCCTCTAACCACTCCATGAACTGCAATTATGATAATTAGGAAATACCATCATGTCATCAATATAACTTTGGAGGTTGAGCATGAATAAAATATAATTAACGGGAGATATAATTAAAACTTTTTCCCCTAGAGGAAAATAGGTAAATACCACCACAACCTGAGCCTCAGTTAATATAACAGCTGTCTTTTGCTCAGGATTGTACAATTATTGACATTAATGAAGAGCACATAACAAGAGGGGGAAATCTAGTGGGATTTTCCAAAGAATGTTTGTCATTAATTTATGCTTATACTGTATTTATAGTATCACAACCAGTGCTTGTACTCACTTGAATTTATTTAAATTTGTAATAAAAGTAAAATCTCCAAGTTGAGCTCAGTTCCTGATGAATTCATGGACATGAACCTGTCAGCAATTTGAAACTGAGCTATTATTGCTTTCTTCTAGAGTAGAATTTGGTTTGGTATGATTTGACTTCCACTCTAGCCTTCAGGCCTACAAATCCTTGCACAGTAGTTGCCAATTCAGGATTTAATAGGATACCTATAGTTATACTTTTTTTTTAAATAAACAAAATTGGTTATGTCACTGGGCTAAAAATCCTATCACATTTGAATAATCCGAACGCACTGAATTCTAATTTGTTTTAAACTGTACAATAGAATAGGGAAAGAAAAGGAGATACATTTGGGAAGTTATTTCGGAGCTAAAAACGTAAGATTGAGGAGGATCACGATACTTTCTCTTTCATTACCACAAGAGACATCTAACTTTCCAAAGCATTCTGCTCCACTGAACATGTCTTAACATTTATCTATCCTGTAGTGTCACTGGAAAACTCTTTGATGGCAAATTCTTTGCCAGGTGGAATCTGCCAGTCACATAACAAGGAGGAGGCTTGTTTGAGTGACTTTCCTTCCCTCCTATAGTCTTCACATCTCCCCCTAATCTGTTCCAGATGGTCATAGGGCATTTTAGAATAGTGTAGGCTGCGGAAGGAAGGGAGTTTGATCATTTTTAGGACTTGCCAGAAAATCTGATCCCAGAAATTAAACACACACACACACACACACACACACACACAAACAAACACACACAAACACACACAAACATTGGAGTAAAAAGCTCGTTCTTTAGCAATGTGGCACTGCTAAAGAATAACCTTAGTGTGACACTAATTGGATTTAGCTTTCTAGCATCATAATATGCTAGAAACATAATATCTGAGACTATAATGCTACTGACAATAGGATTATGCAGTGATCTGATTTCAGCTGCAAAAAGTTGTACAGCCATCATCTCAGGAAAAGACACAGCACTGTAGACAGATGTTATCCTTACACCCTACATGCCTTGGAGCCCATTTCAACTGAAGTGCTGTATTACCCTAATTGGCAATATTTCATCCCTTAATAAAAAAAAGTATGTAAAGTTATTAAAGATGAAGATGTCACGTTTATAATTTGTAGAGACAGTACCCAATACTTTTGGGTGCGTATTTTGTCATTTTAGCTTGGTAATGCTTGCAAACAGATCCAGAAAGGCAGCTTATCTAAAATATAATAAAGACTGTCCTACTTTCCATTGAGCATAAGGCTGAATAACGATTTTTAATTCCTGAAACCAACCTACTACATTTCCTGATCATTCTACAGATCTTTGCTCAAACTTTTTTCTTGTCCTTTCTAAGAACTGTTCACTGCTTTTATTTAAGATTATTGACGTTTCTGAACATTACAGTATTGTTCTGTTCTGTGCCTTGGTAAAGCGTTGAAATGAGGCAGGAGTAACAACAAATGCTTCTTTATTTAATCTTCAACAACACAAAATGGCGCTGATCCCTTTTATACCTTTTGCAGGGAACAGCGTCAGCCAATAAATGCAACATATTTTCCCACTCTGCGCAAGCGCAATAGGTTGGAGACAGCCTGTCTGGCCCGGGCAGTCCATGTGGTCTGCCCGGGTCTCTCTGCAGCTTCCTGCACCTGCTCTGTCAATCACAGGCCCAGAACATAACAAGTATCTTTGGCTATTTGTAGAACTTCTACCATTATCAGAAATAATGAGAGCCTGGTGATGCAAAATTGACGCTCTTCCTTATTGACACAGCAAGATCCTAAGTCGGTGAGAGAAAGAGGAAAACATCAGAAACTATGTTAATGATTCAAACAGACATAGATCTAAGCCATAATAAATACAAATAGTCCTCGAGTTACGATCAGAATTGCCATTGCTAAGCAAGGCTGTTCTTAAGTGAGTCATACCCCATTTTATGACTTTTTTGTCATGGTTTTTAAGCAAATCACTGCAGTTGTTAAGTGGATCATGAGGTCATTAATCAAATCTGATTTTCTCAATTTATTTTTCTTGTTGGAAGACACATAGGAAGGTCGCAAATGGCAATCACATTAATATATGACCCCGCATGCTGCAACCATTGTAAATACAGGTTGGTTGCCAAGTGTCCAAATTCTGATCACATGACTGTGGGAAGGTGCTGCAATGGTCGTAAGTGTGGGGACCAGTTGTAAATTACATATTTCAGTGCTACTGTAATTTTGAATGATCACTAAATGAATGTAAGTCAAGGACTATCTGTAATCCTGACAAAACTATTATCAAGAAAATCAAGTTGAAAGTGGTTGCAAGATAAACTCCCTTGAACATTTATATTTTGTTCCCAGGTTTCAGAAACTTAACTAAAATCCATCAAGTTAAAGTAACAAAGGATCCAATCTGGGTTGGTCACAGGGACCAGAGGTTTAGTCTTCCGAGCTTTCATCCCAAAAGGTGCTTTTTGACAAGACAACTGGACTTCCTTTGTTTTTCCTTGAAGATATTCTCTTCACATCCAAGAAGCTTCTAGAACTGAACATGCTTCTTGGATGAGAAGTGAAATATCTTTAAGGGAAAACAAAGGAAGTCCAGTTGCCTTTTCAAAAAGAACCTTTGGGATAACCATGACCTGGGTAACTGAGGATCTCCATAGACTTTAAGCTTTCAGACTCATACTGGACTCCATCCGCAGGGAACATCTCTCTCACCAGAATGTGAAAGAGAAGTTTCCTGAGTCTGAAAAATTGGAAAACTAAGCCTCTGATCCAGATTGGATCCTGCAACATTAACCTGGGACACAGATACCGTGTTTCCCCGAAAGGAAGAAGTGTCTTACTTTCTTTTTATCCCCAAAAGCCCCACTATGTCTTACTTTCGGGGTATGGCTTATATTGATTGGAAAACAATTGTCAGTTTTATTTTAAGTATTTTAAGTATATTAAGTATTTTAAGTATTTTAAGTACCGTGTTTCCCCGAAAGGAAGAAGTGTCTTACTTTCTTTTTATCCCCAAAAGCCCCACTATGTCTTACTTTCGGGGTACGGCTTATATTGATTGGAAAACAATTGTCAGTTTTATTTTAAGTATTTTAAGTATATTAAGTATTTTAAGTATTTTAAGTATTTAAGTATTTTAAGTATTTAAGTATTTTAAGCAGGAGGCGGAAGTGGGCAGGAGTAATATGTCTTACTTTCGGGGTACGGCTTATATTAGCCGACCCCCTGAAAACCCCGATACGTCTTACAATCGGGGGTGTCTTACTATCGGGGAAACACGGTATTTGCCTTCATTCTCGAAGTAACAAAAACCTATGGTTGCTTCCTATGAGGAGATTGCAATACAGTGGTCTCTGAAGGCAAGAGAGTCGGAAAATGAGGGAATTTGCCATAAGGGTTCCAGCCCCATAAGTCTTGTTAAAGCACATTAAGTTCACACTTCCCTTGCTAACCACTTTTGGAAATTGCCTATTAACTGCTGCAAAGAAGCTTGACATCTTCCAAATGACAAGATTGCAAATACCAATGAGTGCCTTCAAATCTTAATATAAGAAAATGAAGATGTATCTTTACAACTTTTAAGAGTTTAAAATGAACAGCAGAAAAGCTAAACAAGGTTTTGATTATGGGACGTTTTGGGCGATTTAGATAATATTGGAATATTGGGATGTGAATTTTAAGACTTTGAAATTAATCTTAAAGAATAAATGCAGTTTTGTGGAACAATAAAATTGATTTTGATACTGGAAACATAACAAGTAATTTATAATGGCATTCAGCAATATCTTTGAGGAACTGTACTGGGAATTGCAACTAGACTTTCAGTCAATTATATCAGCACAGTTGTGTCTTTTGAGAACCAATCTGTTCCCCAAAAAGATGCTGCATAAAAAAATATGCAACAAAATCTACCTGAGAACAACAGAAATGAAATTTTAAGTAAGAATCTATCATTAGAGATAAAAAATTGGATGAGCTGAAAAAATTAAGAACAAAAGTAAAAAAGACAATCCCAGAAAGCAATTGGAATTTCTTTTTGCTCTACTTACAAAAGAGGATGCTTAAAGTATTGAAGAAATTTGTAACAAAGATCAATAACCATCTGAATAGATTAAAGAACAAGATTTTTTTATGTAAAAGGAAGGAACACAAAGTTGTTTTATTTGACCAGAGTTTAAATGTAACATGTTGCTATTTTGCATTGTTCTTTCTGGATTTGCTGATATCTGTACTGGAAAAATATTGTGTATTGCGTTTGCTTACACTTAATACAGTGTTTTAGCTTCAAAAACCTTTGTGAACTTGTTCTTTTTAAAGGATAAAACAGTGATGGCGAACCTTTTAGAGACTGAGTGCCCAAACTGCAACCCAAAACCCACTTATGCATCGTCGAGTGTCAGGTGGGTGTGGGCAATTGGGTGGGCATGGCCAATTGGGTGGGGCGTGGCTGCAGTGGTAATGGCAGACTGGGTGGGACTAAAAAGTTCAATCAATCAATTCCAACTTTTCAAGATCTTTTTTTTTCCCGCGAGAAGTTGAAATTGACTGACTGATTGAACCTTTTTTTTTTTTTGCACACGGCATCGGAGGCCTAAAGCAAAAAGGTTTTATAAAACCCAGCTGAAGGCCTAGAACTGGGGCAACAGCACGCGTGCCCACAGAGAGGGCTCTGAGTGCCACCTCTGGCACCCGTGCCATAGGTTCACCACCACTGGGATAAAACCTTCTTTTGTATGTTGAATTTTAGTCTTTTGTTTATATTAGGACATAGAGTTTCTTTATATTGCTAAGTGTGAAATTCTTTATAGTGATAAGTTGAGATATGGAATATTTATTTCACTGATGTATGTTGCTATTTGATATGATTTTCTTTGAAATTGTTAGCATTTGGAATAGGAAAAGCTTTTTTTCCCTACAATTAATCTAGAAGTAAGAGCTATTTGTAAGCTTGGGGTTTTTTTTAAGAACAAAAGGTCCCTCTTTGTCATGTTAGTTTTTTGTTTATACTAGAATACCGGGACCACTTTATGTCTTTAAAATATGATTTTGCTTACAGCTAAAAGTTGAGATGTGGAATATTATTTTAGAGCTCTGTCTGGAGTTTTTGTGGATACTTGGATTGAAAAAGATCTTACTTATTGGATTTACCTACAGTTAAGAGATAAGTTATGGGACGAACAGTTTTATATTTTTTAATTAAGAGGAAGTGAAGAAATTATGAAACTGCTTATACCAGATGTGATGAGGGTGGAAATTATTTTCTTTTTCTTTTCCCTTTCATATTTGGTTTTTGCATCTTTTTCCTTTTGTTTTACAGTTTGAATTATATTTACTGTTGTAACTAAATATTTAATAAAATATTTGAACGTTATTAATTTAAGTTATTAAAATATATCAAATTGATATCACGCTAATAACCTCTTACGCATTTTGAGTTGTGCACATCGTATTTCAGTATAGCAGATTTATATGGTGATAGAGATCTCCATCACTTTCCAGATGTCACTGAAAATTAAAATGATTTATCATACTTTTTGCTTCTGTAGACATAAGAGATAGTCTCCCTCCCATGCCCAATTATTTTAAATCGTTTCTGATTGAGCATTATTTATTTCTCTAGCTTTTTCTGAGTTCAGACCCTTTAAATCATCAAATTAATTGGGACCTTGTCATTCTTTATTATCACAGCATATTAATTCCCTGTTGAAGGAATGCTCCAGTGCTTGCTGTTGTAGTCATCCCTTACAAAAAAGAACATTCTGCTCAGCGATTGATTGATTGATTGATTGATTGATTGATTGATTGATTGCACTGTGGAGAATATAGACTGTCTCTCAGAACTGGGTGGGCTGAAACATTCTGGAAGACCCCAATCTTAATGCTAATAAAGATCAAATGCTAATCAACTTTGCTGAATTAGGTTGATTTTGCATTACATCTTACTCTGATAGCCCAGATATTTTCAAAGATACAATGTAATCAGTGCATGGTGCACTACTCAGAACAGGTCTACTAGAGAATATCTGGCTTTTCCAAGAATAATAGTTTTACTGGGTTGCTATCAATAGCTCTCATATAAAGGAAAGTTTTTTTTCCTAGATGCTTCTCAGTATTCTGGGCATTTGGGTAACAATATGCTGCTTGCACCATTTCAGGTAGTCCTTGACTTATAACTATTCATTTACTGACTGTTTGAAGTTACAATGGAACATAGAGAAAAATGACTTATGACCATTTTTCACACTTATGAACATTGCAACATCCCCATGGCCACATTATCAAAATTTGGACACTTGGCAACTGGTTCATATTTACGACCATTGCAGCGTCCCGACATCATATGATCACCATTTGCCAACTTCCAACAAGCAAAAGGGGGAAGCCAGTTTCACTTAATAACCATGTTACTAACTTAACAACTGCAGCGATTTACTTAACAACTCTGGTAAGAAAGGTCATAAAATGAGGCAGAACTCATTTAACAACTGTCTCATTCAACAACAGATTCAGTTGTGCTCGTACATTGAGGTCTACCTGTATATTGTAGATTAAAATAAGGGCATCAAAAATTTATAGCCAAAATAATTGCTGGTGAGTGGCATATTTCTTAAGCTGAATCAACACTATCTGTGAGTTTTCTAGTATAAATAACAAATGAAGAATTATATCGCACCAGTCATCATGGGAAAGTGTCATCATCCCTACCATTCAACATGATGACAAGGCAGGATGCAAGTTGAAATCCAACTTCTGGATATTCTGCCATCCAGGAAATTGGTATTTTTTTTGACATTGTTTATCTTTGTTGTGAACTGAAGACAGTATTGGAGACCTCCTCCATGCAAAGCCTACACATTTCTACTGAAATACCTATTTGATATTTCCCCATCAATAAAATATATAATGAACAGTCCACGTGTCAGTGTATGCGGACATCTACCTGATCTGTCTTAATAGACTAACAATATTTCCAATCATCCACTATAATTAATACAAACAAACTGGAAAAAATGGAGGGGAGAATCAAAAGGATGAATAACAAAGATAGGCATCAAGGTCTAAATTAATGGTTCTGAAATATTTTGTCAATTATCAATTAAATACCTGTCAGCAATACAAATCATCCTTCTCTCTTATTCTTGATTCCATTTTTATCAACATGGAGGGTCAGTTCCTTAGGAACCCACAAATATCCTGTTCTTTTTAGAGCATAACACTCAGAAGGTGTTGTCTTTCTGGGCAGCTCTATCCAGAATATGTCAAGAAAATCAATGCCATGGATTCTTTGAACTAGCCCAGTTTTCTAAAGCTCTGCTTTCATTCCAGATAAACGTTGGTTCAATGCAGCCTTATGAGACTTAAGGCTGATGTTAGTCCTTCATCTGTGTTTGTGCTTTTTCAAAGACCTTTATCAGGTTTCATATCTGTCGGCTTCTGCAATCTCAAGGAATCTGAAATTGGTCATTGCACTCTGTGCTGCATCTAAGAACGTTTACAAAAGGTTAGTCACGCAAATGAAGTTTTCACTTAGATGAAGGTCTGTAATTCAATCTCCTCTTTCTGGAAATATTGGTGATTTCTCCCATTGAAACCAAACCATGTGTGAATTTCTATTAGGTCTTAAGTACTTTGGTTCAAGAACTTAGAAAGAGAAAACAGGATGCTGGAAGAGCTTGGTCAAAGAACAAAGAATAAAGACTTCAAAGTTCTGTGCCCTCACATTAATTTATGTGAAATTGCTATTGATTCTTTATTTAAAAACCTTGGCTGGTTTTTTTCAGTTACATTTGTATGCGTTCATTTTGTTTTCCCAGTTCTCTGCAAATGGAAATGGCATTTGAAGTGCAAAGGAAGAATTAGAGCATACCTATCGCGTTCCATAAGCAGAAGCAACAGCAGGCCATTATTTCTAATGAACATATTTGTTCAAAATGTGCTACCTCCCATTAATACCTCCTCTCATTAATAAGAAGGCTTAACTGAAATAAAATCAAGTTGACTTTCCTTGTAGGCATTTCAATTAATTAACCCATTTAAAGAGCACACATAGTAACTAAGCACAACCAATTGGAGCCAGTGCAGCTTCTTCAAGTCAAACTCAGTGAAGCATAGACCACAAGATTTCCCAATAGCAACTTGATGACTAATTGATATATTTTTCTCCGTCTCTCTTCCACAAAGGTAATTGAGTAAAGCGTGTCTTTATTGCTTAAGGAATGTTGGCGATGCACATAAAAGTAGACTAAGCCATAAAAAAGAGCCAATTCAATATAGTGGTTAAGGCATCATGGTAGAAACTAGAAGACTGGGAATAGCCATAGGCACAAAGCCAGATGGGTGACCTTGGGCTAGTCATTTTCTCTCATCCCGCAGGATGGAGACAACGGCAAGAAAACTGCAGGCGCTTGTCCAGGCAAACTCTAAAGCTGGACAGAATTTTTTTTTTTCAAGTTTTGCTTCCTGGAGTTCTCAGTGACATCCTTAAGTGCTTTTCTCTAGCCCCACTAACATAATTTTGAACCATTTGTCATTGATGACATATTTGATCTATGGACCAACAAAAAGACCTTCCTTAATCATGGAATCAGTTATTCTTGGAAACATCTGTGTCAAATAATGAAAACCTTCACCTTCCTTGTTCACAAAATATGATGTCAGTTCAGGTTTTATGAGAAGCGGAGGCAAAAATAGCTTTGTCAAGTCAACAAGTGGTTCATGTGCCATGTTCTTCTGTCCTATAACCCAATTCTTTCCGAGTAACCATTTCTTTTTAATGTAATGAGACTCTCATGCCCGGGTGTCCCATTCAGATAAGTATCATTAGTACTTGGTATATCTGAGCTACATTTCAAGCAACAGAGCCATTACTTTTAGATTTCCACGGTTAATCCAGTTGTACTTGGTGTACTAAATGTGCTTCAACAACAGTTCCATATGTTGTTGAAGCACATCCAATCCATATGTTTTCATAATGTTTCTTTCATGTGTTGCAGTTTAGCTGATACGTACTGAAGGGGGTACATGGCCATAGTGAAAAACAAAATTTTCTATAAAATGGTACATGATAGCTTAAACTACAGTTTATTAGCAGTCAAACATCTATAAAGAGACCCTTAAAAGGGTTAACAGGGTTCAGGAAGCAAAATCTTTGTTGTTCAGTGGAATCAGACATGATTGAACAGAAGAAGAAAGACGTCACAAAAATGTTTGTTGTGAAATCAAATGAATATCATATAAATCTTTGGCAACTTGATAGTATTACCCAGTGCTTTTTTGTCATAGAACACACGAAACGGCATTCTGGCACCTTTTTTTGAAGGGAAGAACCGGCTCCTTCTAAGCCGCCAGGGCAAGTAAAGCTCTGGCTTGGTGAAAGGAAGCTCCCCGGGGAAATCGGGAGCATCGAAGGTTGACCCGGAAACACTTCCACGGCCCTGAAAGCAGACCCTCTTCCCTGCCTTGGTTCATGGGGCTCCCCCCACCATTGCTACCTGTCCTCACCCCCTTGTTGGCCACCAGGGACCAGGACTGACTCCTGGAGTGAATCTCTTCGAGGGACCAAAGCAACTGTGCCGCTGCCTGCCACCTTGGTTGCTCTGGCTCCAGAGGAAGCCTCTGTGTCATCAGAGGCAAAGGAGGACGAGATGGCAGAAGACATGCTGACTCCGAACAAGCGCTGTCTCAAAAGCCGCAGCAATGGCGTCCATCAGCTAATGTTGCTCATGTGATCTGTGCCTCAGAAGCTTCCTAAAGCGGTCCCCCCACTCCACTTTCGACCTGAGCTGGAGCTGTGCATGAGTTCCGGCACCCTTTTTTTTTTTTTTTTTTTTTTTTTACAAAAAAAGCACTGGTATTACATAGCAGAACAAATGCTGTTTGCAATTCCTTCTGACATGTTTTTGACAAGATTATTCTAGGCCAGGCAGGAAATTTCCTAATCATGCATACTGGTAGTTTCAAAAGCTTTCAACCACCTCAGTTCTTATTCCAAGGAAAGAGCCAGAATAGCTTCCTCGTTTTGGAATCTTCCACAGTTGTTTGTAAAGTGAGACAGTCAACATAGTTTTCTTAAGAACTACAAGACATTCCATGCATATTTGGCCTCACTGTCTAGAGTAGAGTAGCTATTCAGAGAGGAATTGTAACATTTGTATTTTGGGTACAATCAAGACGGAAAGTGTTTCTACACTTAGTGGATCATCAACTAGGGAGTCATTCTGAAACAACAGTTGCTATTTCAGTTGAGTTTCATCCTTTAAACATTTCCAAAGATATTTGAGATGACAGTCAGGAGATGAATTATTGTATTTAGATATTGCAAATGTATTGTTATTTTTTTTTTAAAAAAATACTAACTATTAAGGTTATACATTGCATATGTGGATTTCTGTTGCATTTAAAGAATGAAAATCTTGTCCCAGCCATTTTTTATAATTCCAATGACCATTTGCGCTTGAAAGAGACAGTTGTGGATTTTGCATGAGGAACAGGTCCAGCAAATGATTACATGGCCTAGCATATGACATTTAACTATTTTCTGTTGAATAGGGTCATTGCAATTAATAGTTTGAACACCAACAGTGCCATTATTAATAATGAATGTTTAAAACCAGAACAGGAGAGAAAACTCAGGGGATGCTAAAGCTGTTACCTTCCCAATGCGATGCTAGATCTCTCAGATTGTTCTGCAGAAATGAGAGTACTTTTGTGTAGCACATGACACACCAATATATGACTAAGGAGCAGCAGCAGAAGAGATGTTCTTTGTAAATATTGCTTTACACACATTCATATTGTTGAAAGTAAAGTCTTCATCCTGGTTCATCCAAGCCAGGAATAAATACGCAACATGGCGATTGCTTTGAGAAGAAGGTTACAGTTTATTGAAGAGGCCGAAAGATGGTTCTTGCCTGAAAGACCAGAGGAAAGAAGGGCCTGAGCACATGAGCAGTAGGTTTTTATACCCTCTCTAGCTTTTTTTTTGGAAGCTTCCTGTTCCTGTGACATGAACTTTGAGGCTATTTCCTGTGTCACATATTCTGACCTGAGTCTAGGTGTGCCTCTCTGGTATACTTGATGGTAATGGGATAGTCCTATTATGTCCCAAAAGTCATATCCTGCTTCCCTGGGGCTGGGCTAATGACTCTTAGCATTTGAGTGAGGTATGCAGATTTTAAGTCCCTTTGTCTTCTTGAGTTCCCTGGCTCCAACTTTCTGATGGTTTTACATCTGCATTTGTATAGGGCTGGCTCCTGTTTGGGATAGAGAGATTTGAGGGCAAGTTTCTGCTTTTCAAAAAATGCTTTTAAAAATCCTTTTGGAGAAAAATATATTTTTCTGCCCTTTTAATATTTCCTTCTCTGGGGCTCTGACTTCCCTCAACAGCAACTTACTTGATTCTACTTATATACCTTGAATTTATCCCCTATAACAGATAAGTAGCAATTTCTTACTGTGATCTTCTATATTATTTCTGGAATGTCTCCAGTACTGTACAAAATCACCCACTAAAGATATTCATAAAGTACCATTTAAATGCATCAGTTGCAGCCCTATTTGGACCGGGAGTCACTCCTCACAGTCACCCATGCCCTTGTCACCTCGAGATTCGACTACTGTAATGCTCTCTACATGGGGCAACCTTTGAAGAATGTCCGGAGACTGCAAGTAGTCCAGAATGCGGCCGCGCGAGCCGTCTTGGGTCTCCCAAGACATGCTCATATCACTCCAGCCCTCCGTGAGCTGCACTGGCTACCAATTGGTCTCCGAACACAATTCAAAGTGTTGGTTATGACCTATAAAGCCCTTTATGGCAATGGGCCAGGATACTTGCGGGACCGTCTTCTGCCCCATGAATCCCAGCGACCAGTTAGGGCACATAGGGTTGGCCTCCTACGGGTCCCGTCTGTCAGACAATGTCATCTGGCGGGGCCTAGGGCCTTAGGGCCTTCTCTGTTGCTGCCCCAGCCCTCTGGAACCAACTTCCCTCAGAGGTTCGTACTGCTCCCTCCCTCCTAGCTTTTCGAAAACTTTTAAAAACACATTTATGCAGGCAGGTTTGGGGCCTGTGAGTTGCACTCTGCCCCAGGGCCTCTGATTGTGACTGTGTGTTGTAAGAGTGGAAATAGTCTTATAGTTTTTACATTGTTAATTAGTATTTTAATTGATTTATACTATATTTTTGTACTTGTATTTTTGCTGTGAGCTGCCCTGAGTCTTGGGAGAAGGGCGGCATATAAGTCAAATAAATAATAATAATAATAATAATAATAATAATAATAATAATAATAATAATAATAATAATAAATATGTCAGACATGAAATAAATTTTAAAAATGTATGATACATGCAAAACATCAAAGAAGTAATAGTAGTAAAATGAAGGAATAGAAGAGAATATTTGTACTTTGGGGTTGAAATAAGAGGTCCTTGGTGCTCTCTGACCTTGGTTGTTTTCTTGCAGGCATTTCATTACCAAACTAGGTAACATCATCAGGGTTAGAAGGAAGTGGGTTTTGCTCTCATTTTATATACAAGTGGCTTTCCCTGTTGGTATTTGTGGGAGTCATCTTGGTGGTTTCCTTGATTAGGCTGTTGTTTACTGTTGGGTTGTTGGTCTGCATTGGTAATTTCTTGATTGGGGTATTGTTTTCCTCTTAATTGTTGCTCTAGTCTTAATTTTGGTGCTAATCTCTGCTCATCTGGATGTTGATTGCTGGTGAAGAGATGCTTTGGTCTTTTTGTTTCGGTTTTGGCTTTTTTATTGTCTCTCTTAAGAGGGTAATTTTGCTAATTGTGGGTTTATAGATATAAAGAGTGCTGTGACATCAAATGACAATGATTTCATCTTCCTCTATGGCTAGGTCTTTGATTATTTGGCGGCACTATAGTGGGGAGTTGATGGAATATTTGCTTTCCTCTGACCAAGCTTTTTTTTTTGTCAGTTCTTTAGCAACATTGTAGGTCGGGGTCTCTATAACAATACAATTGGATAGAGAGGTATGATAACAATAGTGCATATATATTTATACACTTACATGCCAGAACATATAAAACCCAAGTTACATAGGGCCCACACAATTTGAATTGTTCCCTAAGCAAGATATACAATATAGTTAAGAGCTCATGCTTTTGTAATTATAACAATTGCACTGCAGTAATTTATGACTAGGGTGTTCTTAGCATTATCACTTGGGAACCTTTTGTAAAAACAAACATTTATCCTGATACATAATGAGCAAAGATCTTAACCCAATGCTGAAATGAGTTCCGAGGACCATGTAGCTTGCATAGAAAATGGGACAGCTTTCATTCAAAAGATCACGTGTGCAGAACACTTTGTGATCCATATCCAACATTACATGCATGTAGTGGCATCTTTTGTTTTCTGGACATTGTATTGCATTGGAATAGATCTGAGGCCATTGCAGTAGCAGGAAAAATTAGACATAGTCATCAGTTAGCATAAAAAGCAGATATCCTACATTACTACAAAATATGGATGACAGAGCTGTCATAGCTCTGCTCATCCTAGGATTTAAAATATTTGATTGTACAGCCAAACTGTCTCCATCACAGTTTTGTTATGTCCAAAACTCCATTGCCTGAAAGACCATAATTTGTGTTTTACAATAATGTGCAGAAAAGAGCAGATTCCAATGGTCGTCTGCAATTATTCATGCTAGCTTATCCCCTTTCCTCTCCAGTTCTGGACTCATTTGTCTTGTTTATTGGGTTGTTGAAATGCCAGTCCATGCAGAGTTTCTGCACTTCTCTCTATGGAATCTATAAATTAGATACCATTCCTTCCTGAGCTAGCTCATTTTTAAACACTCAGAAATGTTTGTTTTTGGTACACAAGCCAGAGCAAGGTTAACAAAACATACTCTGCCAGTGTTTTGTTTATTGAAATATAAAACACCATAAGTGGAGAATAAATTGTCATTCAAACATATGCACTCTGAAGTCTGATACAGCTATCATATTTTCATTAAGAGTTTACGCAAATTGTATCACAGGCAGCAGTTTGCCAGCATGTCATGTTCATATAACATTGTATAATTTTTGTCTCACTTAGATGTCAGAACACTTCAAATTCCATTTGGAAATAATTCATCTGTTTTGCTCAGTTACATATATTTATTTATTTATTTTATTTTATTTTATTTATATGCCGCCCCTTTCCCAAGACCCGGGGCGGCTCACAACAACAAAACAATTCAAAAACACAATTAATTTAAAAACTTAAAAAATTAATTCCATTCACACAACATACAAACACATTCAGCTCACAGCCGGTGATGGCGGGACACTCTTAGGGCCGAGGGGCAGAGCACAGCTCATATGCCCCAAACCTGCTGGCATAGATATGTCTTCAGTGCTTTCCGGAAAGCTAGGAGGGAGGAAGCAGTATGAACCTCTGAGGGAAGCTGGTTCCAGAGGGCTGGGGCAGCAACGGAGAAGGCCCTTGCCCTAGGTCCCGCCAGACGACATTGTTGGCCATAGGAGGCCAACCCTATGCGCCCTTACCGGTCGCTGGGATTCATGAGGCAGAAGACGGTCCCGCAAGTATCCTGGTCCATTGCCATAAAGGGCTTTATAGGTCATAACCAACACTTTGAATTGTGTTCGGAGACCAATAGGTAGCCAGTGCAGCTCGCGGAGAGCTGGAGTAATATGAGCATGTCTTGGGAGACCCAAGACAGCTCGCGCGGCCGCATTCTGGACTACTTGCAGTCTCTGGACATTCTTCAAAGGCTGCCCCATGTAGAGAGCATTACAGTAGTCGAATCTCGAGGTGACAAGGGCATGGGTGAGGAGTGACTCCCGGTCCAAATAGGGCCGCAACTGGCACACCAGGTGAACCTGGGCGAATGCTCCCCTCACCACAGCCGAAAGATGATGTTCCAAACTTAGCTGTGGATCAAGGAGAACACCCAAGTTGCAAACCCTCTCCGAGGGGGACAAAATTTCTCCCCCCAGGGTAATGGACGGACAGTTAGAATTGTCCTTGGGAGGCAGCGCCCATAGCCACTCCGTCTTGTCGGGATTGAGTCTGAGCCTGTTGGCACCCATCCAGACCTCAACAGCCTCCAGGCACCGGTTCATCACTTCCACTGCTTCACTGTAGTGACACGTGGTAGAGATATAAAGCTGGGTATCATCAGCATATTGATGATAACTTACCCCATGTCGACGGATGATCTCACCCAACAGCTTCATGTAGATGTTAAAAAGCAGGGGTGAGAGAACAGACCCCTGAGGGACTCCACATGGAAGAGACCTCGGAGCCGATCTCTGACCTCCTGCAAACACCGACTGCGACCAGCCACAGAGGTAGGAGGTGAACCACCGTAGAACAGTGCGCCGCACTCCAAGCCCCTCCAACCGGCGCAGAAGGATACCATGGTCGATGGTATCAAATGCCGCTGAGAGGTCAAGAAGCACCAGGATAGTGGAATAACCTCTATCCCAGGCCCGCCAGAGATCATCGATCAGCGCGACCAAAGCAGTTTCCGTGCTGTAACTGGACCTGAACCCAGACTGCTGAGAGCCCAGATAATCAGTTTCATTCAAGGACCGTTGGAGTTGGAGTGCCACCACCTTCTCAACAACCTTCCCCAAAAAGGGAAGGTTGGAGACTGGACGATAATTATTTACAACTGCTGGGTCCAGGGAAGACTTCTTGAGGAGGGGGCGCACAAGTGCCTCCTTTAAGGGAGCCGGAAAGGACCCCTCCCTCAATGAAGCAATAACGACCGCGTGGACCCAGCTCCGTGTCACCTCCCTGCTAGCCGAAACCAGCCAGGAGGGGCACAGGTCCAGTAAACAAGTGGCAGAACTCACAGCTCCAATGGCCTTGTCCACATCATCAGGAGTTACCAGGTCGAACTCATCCCATACAACAGGACTAAGACGTTGTCAGCCGACACTGCATTCCAATTGGAGTCCAAGTCAGTCTGGATCTGAGCGACCTTGTCTGCGAAAAAGGTGTTAAATTCTTCGGCATTGCCCTGCAAAGGTTCCTCCCTCCTCCCCGTATCCAGGAGAGAGCGAGTCACCCTAAACAGGGCAGCCGGACGAGATTCCACAGACGCGATCAATGTGGAAAGATACTGATATCTTGCCGCAGTGATTGCTTCCAAATAGGTCTTAATATAAGCTCTCAATTTGGTTCGATCAGATTCGGATCTGCTTTTCCTCCATTGCTTTTCTAGACATCTCTATATAGTTCTATTAGTTTATTGAAGTCTAACAAAGAAAAAAGATGCCATGAGTCTAAGCTGCATTTCTGACAACAAATATTAAGGCAACATATAACTTCTGATAGCTAAATAATTTTAACGTCATATTCTTTTATAGAGTGTCATAACTATTATGAAAATAGTTATGAGAAGGTCAAAAAGTGTTGGAACTGTTCTCATATTAGGTCCAAAGGTTTACAAGGTAAAGGACAAATATTACACAAATTATGGATATTTTCTATGTTAATATCAGATACATCTTAATGTTCAGTTTTATTTTACTTTATTTGTGCCTTTGAATAAATTTTTAACACCTGTTTTATGAATTTGGTTCTTAGGCATTAGACCAGCGGTTCTCAACCTATGGGTCGCAACCCCATTTGGGGTCGAACGACCGTTTTGCGGGGGTCGCCGGACACCACGGTCCGCCATTTTTTTGTTTGTTTTTTCGTTGCGCGCGCGCCGCGCATGCACGGATCGGGCCGTCGCGGTCCGCCATTTCGTTTGTTTTTTTTCATCGTGCGTGTGCGGATCGGGGCATCGCGTGCACGCCGCGCATGCGTGGATCAGGCCGTCATGCGCGCACCCGCATGCACGGATCGGGCTGTCGTGCGCGCACCGTGCATGCGCGGATCGGGCCGTCGCATGCGTGCCATGCATGCGCGGATCGGGCCATCATGCGCGTGCCGCGCATGCGTGGTTTGGGCCATCGTGGTCCGCCATTTTGTTTTTGGGTTTTTTTTTTTTTTTTTGTTTTTTTTGTCACGCGCACCGCGCATGCACAGATCGGCCCGGCGTGCGCGCGCGCGCCGGGGTCGCGCCATGCATGGGTGGGGCAAGTGGGGTCTCAACCTGAAAAAGGTTGAGAACCACTGCATTAGACGAAGACACATGATGAACAAATAATCTCTTTATTGATCTTCTCCTTACAACCAAGCAAAAGCTAAAAGGCACACAGGCCTTTTATAGAGTCCTGAATCCGGACAATGTCAGCCAATAGGAAGCTCGCTGTTTCGCGCCTTGCGCATGCGCACAAGGTTGGCGAGAGCCAGTCTGGTCCCAGGCAGCTTTTGGTTTGCCTGGGACCGTTTGCAACATTTCTGAGCCTGTTCACTACTGCAACAGGTTCAGGACACAACACCCCTCCCCGCTAGATAAAACACACCTTAGCTGTACGCACAGGTACATTTGTTCAAGGGGCAGGGAATAGTGGAGTTACACTGGCCTGCACGTAGGCAGAGCACTTATTCAAAATAATTATTTTAACTAAACAATATGCACCCAAAATCATATATGGTATATAACACTCTGTACTGAGTGTTAGTCAACATCCTGTTACAGACTAGCAAGGTTCCCTTTGTATTGACAGAAACCTCACATAGTCTCCAAGATGTTTGGGTGGGCACTTGGCCCGCTGTGACCTTCTAATGGCTGGTGAGTGTGCCTGGCCTACCTGCTTGCCTGCCAGGCTAGGCAGACCAGGACTTTGATGCCCCAAGGACCCAGGTGACTCACCCAGCTGCTGACTGGCTGGACCCTCTAAGTCCAAGCCAGAGTTCCTTGGAGGGGTGGAAGTCCCCGAGTCCACAATGGACTCCTCTTGGGAGCACTGTCCCTCGAGCCCAAAGCCAGCAGCTGAAGTGGCCTGAGTGGCGGAAGTGCCCCAGTACTCAGGGCTCTTCCCTGTGGCTGTGCAAGGTGTGGTGCAGTGTGCAAGAAGGAAATCTGCTAACCTGTGATGCCAGTTACCATAAGTCAGTTTCTTGAGAGCATCTTTGATAGTGCGCACCATCCTCTCGGCTTGACCGTTGGAAGATAGGTGGAAGGGAGCAGACATCACATGCCGGATCAAGTTGGCTTGAAGAAAAGCCTGGAACTCAAAAGAGGTAAATTGGGGCCATTATCTGAAACCAGGACATCTGGAAGTCCATGTGAGGTGAAAATTCCTCTCAATACCTGGATGGTCCTGGCAGTAGTAGTGGAGGAAACAGGAACAACCTCTAGCCACTTGGAATGGCTATCAATGAGGAGAAGGAAGAATTGCCCCTGAAAGGGCCCACGTAATCTATATGTACCCTTGACCAAGGGGGTTGTGTTTCCTCCCACCTATGTACTGGGGCCTGAGGCATTTCAGGCCATGATTGTTGGCACACCTGCCATCCGTGCACCTGGGCTTCAATAGCTTTATCCAGCCCAGGCCACCAGAGATGGCTGCGTGCCAGCGCTTTCATCCTTACTATTCCTGGATGTCCCTCATGCAGAGAGAGCAAGGCTCTAGACCTCAATGAGGCTGGGATGATTACCCTATTACCCCATAACAGGCACCCTTTGAACGTAGAAAGCTCATGCTTCCTTTGCCAGAAGCTTTGAAACTCTGTATTTGGACATGTGTCAGGCCATCCTGACAAGACCTATGTCAGCACGCATGTGAGCGTATGATCAGTGGCGGTTTCTGCAGCCACGTCCCTAGCATTGAGGGGAGATTCAGGCAACTCCTGAATGGAAAGAATATTAATAGCAGGAGCAGGATCTGCCTCTATTTGTTTGAGAGGTAATCTGCTGAGGCCATCTGCATGGCCCATCTCTTTTCCAGGTTTGTGAATGAGTTTATAATCATATGCTGACAGGAAAATTGACCATCTGAGCATACGTGGAGAAATAATGTGTGGTGTCTGTTTGTTAGTTGTAAACAAACCCAGCAGAGGCTTATAGTCTGTGTAGACCGTGAAGTGGCGGCCATATAAGAAATCATGGAATTTCTTTATGCCAGCCACTATGGCCAAGGCTTCTCTGTCAATCTGCACGTAATTCCGCTCTGCAGATGACACAGAGTCCTTGAGTAGTATGCTACAGGGACTTGTGTCCCATCAGCCTTCAGGTGGCTAAGTACTGCTCCCACCCCAGAAGGAGATGCATCGCATGTGATGCACACAGGCAGTTGCTCATTGAAATGCGCTAATACAGCATTTGAAGAGAGCAAGGCCTTAACCTCATTGAAACTCCTTTCATGGACTTTAGTCCACTGCCATGGAGCCTGCTTGTGTAACGGCTGCAGCCTTATGTGGGAAAAATGCATGATAGAAATTTAAGAGCCCCAAGAAAGCTTGCAGCTCACTCTTCGGACTTGGGGCCTGCTGAATCGCTTGAAGCTTGGATTCAGCAGGGTGGATGCCTTGAGCATCAATTCTGAAGCCTAAGAAGTCAGTGGAAGTGACTCCTATTTTGCATTTGTCTTGCTTCAATTTAAGGCCTTCTTGGCAGAAACAAAGCAAGACAGCCCTTAATCTTTCTGCTAGATTTTGAGATGACTCCCCAGCAATGAGTATTTTATATAGTATTTTTATATAGTATTTTATATAGTATTTTAATTGATTTATACTATATTTTTGTACTTGTATTTTTGCTGTGAGCCGCCCTGAGTCTTGGGAGAAGGGCGGCATATAAGTCAAATAAATAAATAAATGAGGACATCATCGAAGTAGGGACAGACCCCAGGAATACCATGAAGTGTGCGTTCCATGACACTTTGAAATAAGCCAGGGGCTACATTAACCCCAAACTGCAGTCTTTTAACCTTAAAGGCCCCTCTGTGTGTTACAATCGTTTGGGCATCTGCAGTTGCCTCATCAACAGGTAGCTGTTGATAGGCCTGTGCCAAATCAAGTTTTGCGAAAAGGTGCCCCCCCTTTGAGGGAGGCCAGAATGTGGCTTACCACAGGCACTGGATATGTGTACTGTTGCAACACTTTATTCAGTGTGCACTTATAGTCTGCGCATATGCGGACTTTTCCATTAGCCTTTAAAGGCGTTACAATGAGGGTTTCCCATGGGACTAGAGTCCACAGGTTCTAAGATGCCCTGCTTGAGCAGCTTGTCCAGCTCTGCATCTATCTTGCTTTTGAGGGCAAAAGGCACCCTTCTAGGCTTGATCCTGATGGGCATGATACTTGGGTCTAAACATAATGCAATGGGAGGCCCCTTGTAGGAGTCAAGCTCTGAGCTAAACACATCAGCAAACTCCTTGCAGACTTCTGCAAGGCCCAATGATTGCAGACTGCGAAGCCGTCACTTATATTCCAAGGGCCTCGAACCAATCAAGTCCAATAAGACTCGTGCATTCACCCCCAACTACCACCACATCTAGAGGGTCCTCAAAAGCCTTACGCTGCACTTTGACTGTAGCCTCCCCTTTCACACTGACTTTGGAATTCTGGAAGTCAGTGAGGATTAAATTCGATGGCCCGAGTTTGACTCGAAGGCCACTACTGCTGCAAATCCTTTTGAAGGTGTCAAGTGAAATGATTGATAGAGTGGACCCTGTGTCCAACTCCATCGATAAGGGAACCCCTTGCAACTTCACATCAATGTGAAGTTTTTTCTTAAGGGGCTTGTTTGTCCCTGTCCTCAGAATACTCCTGCGCGATGCGCAGAAACCCACCCTGTGTTGGCTGGGGACCCTGGTACCTTTCTGAAGCAATTCTTCCTGAGGTTGGACTTTCTGGAGACCCAAACAGACAGAGGCAATGTGGCCTTGCCTGCCACATGCCTGGCAAATAGCGGAGCAGAATCTGCAGTCAGCTCGCTTGTGGCATCCTCCACACCCGAAGCACTGAGGAAATGCTGGGGCTTTGTCTGGATGCACCTTCGGCCTTCTTTCTGCTGGCTGGTGAAGTCTGTCCACCTCCTCTTCAGGATCTGTTTCTGAATCTTCTCGAGTGTTCTCTTGATGGACAGTCATGGTGGCTGGAGGGTTCCTGGTGAGCTGCAAAGCCTTCACAGTGCCGCCTGCTGCTTCTTCAGCTGCAACCTCTCTTAAGGCATCTTGAAACAATACTTCTTCTTTCGCAAAGATCTTCTGTTGCAGTTCTCTACTTCGTAGGCCACACACGAAATGATCTCGCAGCCTCTCTTCCAGGTCCTTGAACTCACAAGGCCTGGCCACTTGTCTTAATGCAGCGATGAAGTCTGCAGCAGATTCACCTAGCCTGTGGTCTCTCTGCTCGAACGCATGCCTCCAAGCGATGACAGACAATTTAGGCTGGAAATGTTTCTTCAGCATCTTCTTCAAGTCAGCATACGTTACTGACTCCAGAAGTGCAGGGGCCACCAGATTTTCAGCAATGTCGAATGCTTCCTGGTCACAGGCGCACAGAAGAGTTGCCGCTTTCAGGCCATCTTCCCTGATTTGATTCACTCTAAAGTAGTTCTCCACCCTTGCTACATACGAATTCCATCTCTCGGGGTGGGAGACATCAAAGTCCGTTAAGTGGCCAATTTTCAACATCGTAAATTTTTACGGCCTTCACTAATTGCCTCCTCTACAATCTAGTATTTGGGGAAAGGGTCCTCTTACCGAGCTCACCTCCAGTGATGCTGTACTGGCAGGCTGAGTCGCAAATGCAGGACACCATCTTCCCAGTCTTCAGGACTTTCTCAGTGAGTCCTATTTGTTTCTCTTGCTTGCAGGGATCCCACCTTCATCGCCAGTTTTATGTATTCGGTTCTTAGGCATTAGGCGAAGACACATGATGAACAAGTAATCTCTTTATTGATCTTCTCCTTACAACCAAGCAAAAGCCAAAAGGCATGCAGGCCTTTTATAGAGTCCTGAACCCAGACAATGTCAACCAATAGGAAGCTGGCTGTTTCGTGCCTTGTGCATGCGACAGCCAGTCTGGTCCCGGGCAGCTTTTGGTTTGCCCGGGACCGTTTGCAACATTCTGAGCCTGCTCACTACTGCAGCAGACTCAGGACACAACAGCCTGCCTATTGCCTGAACAAGTCTCTGCAGTTTGCTTGGCAAGAAGTGGACATGATTTGCCCTTGCCTGCTTCCCCAAGCTGAGGGAGAGTAACTAGCCCAAGGACATCCAGCTGGCTTTATGCCTCAATTGGGACTAGAACTCACCGTCTCCTGGTTTCTAGCCTCAAATTGGCTCTCTCACATTCAATTTAACATTCCATAATTAATGAGAAAACTGCAATGTTCTTTTCAAATTAATCCCAGCATCCAGTTTTTATTAATAAAATTTCATAGATCGACTTTCATAATCTTAAATTAGGTTATTATAACATTATAGTCTTTCTCACGTCTATAACAGGAAATCAGCTGAAATGATCTCTTTATTTCTGTAAGCATTTCTGTCTGGATTAATGCATACCTGGATTAATGCATGAAATTTTTAAGGGTACTATAATCAATTGCTGAATGTAAATTAACCTTTTACAGAAAGTATGCCTTTTGTGGTAATTTTAGTTATTTATTTGTCATATTTACACCTGCCACAATCACAAGATCTTTAGTTTTAGGGAAACGCTAAGGCATCGAAGACGGAAATATCAAGGTTTATACACCATATCAAGCCATCATGGTCTGGTTTTCCAAGTTGCAAAGACTAGTTTCATTAGCACCAAATAAGGCATCATAGTTACTGTCTTCATAAATGAAGCTGGACAATCAGTTGTAACTGCAACTCTCCTTGCTTAATGCAACTGTTAATCCTTTTTATTTGTACATTTTTTGTGACTCTATTTTTGGAGAGAGAAAAATACCTTATCATTTTCATGGTCAAATATTTCTTTCCTGATTGCTCTGAAGGTTTAATCCATTTGGACAGAATGGCTCTATTAACAAAAAAGGGTCACTTTGTTTCAAAATGAATTGTATATGTTGGACATTACTAAAATGAGAAAGAAGTATGTATCTCTTTAAATTTTAGAATGTGTCCCAAAACTTTAGTGAGCTGAACAGATGGAGAAAACAACCTGCTGCAGAGTTAATATCCTATGTTAAGGCGGCCGTAGCTCATTTACTTGTCAACTTAGCTAAATCTAATGCATATATACATGAAATTACGTTCCTACACTGCGTTTAGGCTTCTCCTATTAACTGAGAACTTCAGCATTTCCAGTAGCATATTTCCAAGCCAGTCTTTATTTCTTTCCTGTAATTTATTCGTTTCACCTTATTTTCACTGAAATAATAATAATAATAATAAGTCCTGGCCTTTTTCAGGTGAAGGAAAATAAAGCCTCAACAAAAAAGTATTACCAGAGAACTCCCAATTATAAGGATTCTTACAGCAACAGTTGTGTGATGCAGGATTTGGACTCTTGAGCTCTGTTTCCTGTTATAGCAGTACAGTAACTCGGGTATCAGAAAGATTAGGAATTTTACTCATTCAATGTCTTACAGTAGCATCAAAGAAAAAAATTTTCTGAATAATCTGTCATTTAGCTCCCCTTTGTAAACCATTGCATTGCTCATTTATTCCTTTCTTCTTTGGCTCCTCCTTACCCTTGGCAGATAATCCAGGTATAAAGCAGAACCATCTCACACTAGAATCACAAGAAATATTGGTTTAGCCATGTGCTGTTCAACATCACAGATCCCTCTTATCATAAGAATAATTTGGGGTTCCAACTTGAATCAAAGTTGTGCAAGAATAAATAAAAATGAGGTCCAAATAGCTGTGAGGAAAGAAGAAATATTTATTACTAAAAACAAAGAGTTTGCCTTTAGGGGCAGCTGCAGAGAAATAGGGTACAGCTACATACTTTTATAGGAGAGCTTGTCCAGGTGTGGAAGTATCTATGTCAGCGGTTCTCAACCTGTGGGTCGTGACCCCATTTGGGGTCGAACGACCATTTCACGGGGGTCGCCAAGCACCGCAGTCTGCCATATTTTTTTTGGGTCGGCCATTTTTTTTTGGGTCGGCCATTTTTTTCCTATCGCGATGCGGGCCGTAGCGCATGCACGGTGCAGGCCCGCCATTTTTTTTGGTCGGCCATTTTTTTGGGGGTCGGCCATTTTTTTCCCTATTGCGATGCGGGCTGTCGCGCCGCGCATGCGCGATGCGCCCCGTTGCGCCACGCATGCGCGGTGCAGGCCTGCCTTTTTTTGCGCGATGCGGGCCAGGGACAAGCCCCGGAAAAGGTTGAGAACCGCTGATCTACGTGCTGATTCTAGTGTGCCACTTGAGGGGTATGTGTGTGTGCGTGCATGCGTGCATGTAGGCATGTCATCTATGATGTTTATTCTTGTGAACATGCAGTTCTGCTGGGAGACCTAATTTAATTAACTCTGTCTGTGTTTACAGACCTTTTCCTTTGATATGTGGATTAGGTCTAGGTAACTTATTTGGGGGTCTGAGGAAGTTTGAGTAAAAGATTTTCCCCCATTTGCTATTTTTACTTGATTAACTTAGTTTAAACTTGACTGCCAATTATCTAGTGGAGATGCTGATTCTCAAACTATTGTGGATTCTGTTAATGTTCTAAGGGAAGATGGAAACAGTATAAAGAATAAAATATATTTTGATATAAAACTTCTCACATTCTGCCTATACTAAATATGCTATTATATTTTGGGATCTTAGGAAGAATGGGCAAGGAAAAGGCAATAGAGAAAGAAATGAAAGGAACAAATAATACAAGAAAAAGAAATGGAAACATGGCTAAAAGCAGATTACAACACCATTCACAGTATTTTTCTATCTTTGCAAGGAGTATTTTCTTCCACTGTGGCCTTATATAACTTCCTGCACTTCATACCCTTTTGTTCTTTGAATTTTAAATTTTTCATCTCTTTCTTTTTAGCTGTTGTTGAATTTTATAAAATTAATCCAGTCATGGCTTCCCTTTCCTCTTGACCCATTCACTCTTCCTTCACATAGTTCTTCTGCCGTTCATTCCTCATTCTTTATTCTACATGACCTGACAATCTGGACATATTTTGTTCACTGGCCACCCACTTTTCAGTATTCAGTCCATTGTTGAAGCCATCACTTTTTGTTTTACCGTGCATATTTCTGCGCCACATTAGTCACCCTATGCTTAACATACTTTCATGTTTCTCCTGACATAACTCACCTCCCACTTCCATAGAACAAAGTGGACAGAAACAGACTTTATAAACAGTTGTTTTTGCTTCCTTCAGCCAACATCCACTCCTCACAAGAAATCGCATGTTACTTGATGTCCTTCTACCACTTCACACATTGTAACATATCTTCATGGATTTTATTTAACAGTTTATTAAATATATCTGCATGTGCCTGGAATCAAAGTGGTTTACAGAGAAAATATACAATACAACACATCCATGGTACAAAACAAAAACAAAAAAACAATGGCCCGCACAGTGATAAAACCATTTTTAAAAATGACAAATGGCAATTTTTTTCATGGGCAGTAACAAAAACCTACCTATAAATTATCCTACTTGCTCTTCTTTTTCAGTATTTGTATGCAACTTGCAATTTTCTAGTCCATTTTTCCACATAATTACCTTAGTATTTGATAAATTGTCAGATCCATATTTCTGGCTGTATCATCCAGTCTATCCAACATTTACTGTAAATCCTTCAGGTTCTCAGCCAGCAATGATGGTATCATCTGGTTACTTCCCAGGGTGCTAAAGGAACTGGCAAATATACTCTCATAGCCACAAAGTGGAGAATTCCTGGAGTACAGGGAAAAAAACGCCAAACACAGAAGAAGAGCTGACATTGTTCCAATCTTTAAAAGGGAAGATGAAGTAGACCATGGAAACCACAGTCCAATTAGACTGACATCAGTACCAATTTCTAAAAATATATCACCAAGAAGTGGGTTTGTAAGAACTTTAAAAAGAGCAAAGTATTACCACAGTAGCTAGCCTGGATATGTTGAAAAAATAAATCATGCCAAAGTAAACGTATTGCTTTATAAAGTAACTAGCTTACGTTATGAATGTGCCAGACACATGGAGTGACTCCAAACAATAAAACATTTGACCTTGCCCTTGGGCTCAGTCTAGTCATCTCCTACAGAATGTAACCTAGACTTCAGTAAGGTATTTGATCAAGCTGACTATAAGTTATAAGTGGGACTCAAGAATATTAAAAATAATAACAAAACCTTTTTTAAGTACATCAGAAGCAGGAACCCAACCAGAAAATCAGTTGGGCCACTTGATGACAATGGTCAGAAGGGGATAATCAGAGAAGACAAGGAGATTGCTGAGAGGCTAAATGACTTCTTTGCCTCCATTTTCACCGAGGAGGATAGAGAACATTTGCCTGCCACTGAATTAGTTTTCCCAGGGAGGGAAATAGAAGAATTAAACCTGATAGAGATAAACAAGGAAGATGTTCTTGCATGCCTTTCTAAACTAAACGTCAACAAATCACCTGGTCCAGATGGCATCCACCCTAGAATTCTCAAGGAACTCAAGTGGGAAATTGCTGAACTTCTAGCTAAAATATATAATCTTTCTCTAAGATCAGGCACTGTACCGGAGGATTGGAGGGAAGCAAATATAACCCCGATCTTCAAGAAAGGATCCAGAGGTGATCCAGGAAACTATAGACCAGTCAGTCTAACCTCAGTTCCAGGCAAACTGATGGAAACCATTATTAAAGATAAAATTACAGGGCACATAGAAAAACAGGCATTGCTGAAAGAAAATCAACATGGTTTCTGCAAAGGCAAATCATGTCTTACTAACTTGTTAGAATTCTTTGAGGGTGTAAATAAATACATAGATAAAGGGGCCCCAGTTGATATTGTATATCTTGACTTTCAAAAGGCTTTTGACAAAGTTCCTCACCAAAGGCTCCTAAAAAAGCTCTCCAGCCACAGAATTAGAGGACAGGTCTTGTCCTGGATTGGTAACTGGCTAAATTGTAGGAAGCAAAGGGTGGCAATAAATGGACAATTCTCCGGATGGAAAGAAGTGAGAAGTGGTGTACCCCAAGGTTCAGTTTTGGGACCTTTACTTTTTAATTTATTCATCAATGATCTGGATGTAGAAGTTAATAGTGAGGTAGCCAAGTTTGCTGATGACACTAAATTGTTCCGGGTTGTGAAAAGTGAAACTGATTGTCGGGAGCTCCAGAAGGATCTCTCGAAATTGTGTGAGTGGGCAACAAAGTGGCAAATGCATTTTAACCTAAACAAGTGCAAAGTTATGCACATCGGGGCAAAGAACCCCAATTATACTTACCAACTGATGGGGACCAAATTTTCTGAGACAACCCAAGAAAGGGATCTTGGGGTTTTGGTGGACAGCTCGATGAAGATGTCAACCCAATGCGCAGCAGCAGTAAAAAAAGCAAATTCCATGCTTGGCATGATTAGGAAGGGAATCGAAAATAAGTCAGCAAGTGTTGTATTGCCTCTGTACAAATCGATGGTGAGACCACACTTGGAGTACTGTGTACAGTTCTGGTCACCGCACCTCAAGAAGGATATAATGGAACTGGAAAGGGTGCAAAAAAGGGCAACAAGAATGATCAAGGAAATGGAGCACCTCCCTTATGAAACCAGATTGCAACGCCTTGGTCTCTTCAGCCTTGAAAGACGGCGTTTAAGGGGTGACTTGATCGAAGTGTATAAATTCATGCATGGGATAGAAAAGGTGGATAGAGAAAAATTCTTTTCTCTATCACACAATACCAGGACAAGGGGGCACTCCCTAAAGCTCATAGCTAAGAAAGTGAGGACAAATAAAGGGAAATATTTCTTCACCCAGAGGGTCGTTGATTTATGGAATTCACTTCCAGAAGGGGTCGTGACAGCTGTCAGCTTTGACAGCTTCAAGGCAGGGCTAGATAGATTCATGGATGCCAAGTGTATCGGTGGTTATTAAAACGGATGTCCATGTGCCGCCTCTATGTTGGTTGAGGCAGGCAGGATTCCCTTGAGTACCATTTGTTGGGGGTCAAGGGAAAGGGAGGGTTTTGCCTTCTCTTTCTGCTCAAGATCCCCATGTACAATTGGTGGGCCACTGTGTGACACAGAATGCTGGACTCGGTGGGCTTTGGCCTGATTCAGCAGGGCTCTTCTTATGTTCTTATGTTCTTATTATGGGACAATGTGGGATAGATTGAACAACTGATTGAACAGTCAGTCACAAATGATTGAACAACCATGCCCAACAAATGCTCCTTAATGAGTCTATGTCTAGGTGGAGAAAGATATGCAGGCGCTACCTCGGGATTTTGTTCAGGGCCCAGTGTGTTCGTTAGCATTTTTATACATGACTTGAACACAGGGATCAAAGGGATGCTCAGCAAATCTGCGTGTGAGGCAAGATTTGAGAACATTGCTGATGTGTCAGAAGAAACAGTTATGGTTCAAAACAGTTATGGTTCAGTTAAGGTTCTGGGTAGATTTGCACATTGGGCTTTTTTATTTTCCAGCAAAATGCAGTTTAAAATATAGGGTTCTGCACTTACTGGTAGGTAGGAAAAACCAGATACAAGGAGGATGATATGTAGTGATAGTGGATCAAAAGAATTTGGGTTTCCTTGCAGACTATAGATTAAATATGAGTAAAAAAAAAAACAATGCAGCCTTAAAGGGACATCAGCAGAAATATAATGCTGAGGTCACAGGAAGTTATGGTTGCATTCTATGCTGCACAGATCACACCGTACCTGGTATGCTGTGTCAAGCTTTGGTTGCCATAAGATTATTGAGGAGTTAGGAAGAGTGCAGAGATAGCTATCTTCCAAAATTGAAGGGTAGTCATGAGAAAGATGATGACAATTTATTATAATGCCTGAGGATAAAATAAGAACCAAGGGGTGGAAGCTTTATGGCAGGGGTCTTCAAACTTGGCCCTTTTATGACTTGCGAACTTCAACTCCCAGAATTCCTCAGCCAGCATGCCTGGCTAAGGAATTCTGGGAGTTGAAGTCCACAAGTCATAAAAGGGCCAAGTTTGAAGACCTCTGCTTTATAGAGTCCCAAACCAAGGTGAAATTTCCTGACTATGAGAGCTATTGTGGAACAGCATTTCTCTTGAAATTGTGGGTGCACCTCACTGGAAATTTTCAAAGGTTGAACAGCTATTTGCCTGGGAGGGCTTGAGGCTTCCTGTCCTGGGCAGAGGATTGGGCTGGAAATCTTCAAGAGCTTTTCCAACTCTATGAGTCTGTGATTTAGTTCAGAACCAAACCAGATACTTACCCACATTTCATTCAATGGATCAGTCACATTAGCATCCATCTATTTTACTTCCAAAGAAGCTCATGATTCCTTTAGCACAAAGCTAAAGCATTAGCACAGAGCAGAACTCTGCTGGAAATGATTGGAGAATAATCTTTTTTTCCCTTTGCAAAATGTTTCTGCCACAATTGTGTCATAAATGAATGATTATAAAATCCAACCCCCTATTTAATGCAGGAATTAGGCAGATGGATGTCAGCTTCTTCTTGAAGGCTGGACTAGGCCTCCAGCACTACTTTGGAGACTTGGTTCTCTATTGAAGTACTGAGATTTTAGGAAGATTTTTAAGTTAAATCTATCATTATGTGTCTTCTGCTTTGAAACAAGAGGTATCAGTCCTTGCCCATTTATGTGATATTGTACCAGCTGTATAAACATTGCTATCTTAGGCTCCTCTGCGGTCTTTCCATTCCTCTTTATATGGCTTAGTTTTTAATACTTTAAATATTTTTACCGCCCATCTCTGAGTCCGTTGCTCTGGATCCTCCTTAATGAACTCAGTGCTGAAAACAGGGTCTTACTTACCAAAGCAGACTAGAGTGAAATCATTACTTCTCTTGATTTGGCAATTGTTCTGCTGTTGATGCACTCATAATTGCACTTGCCTTATGTGAACACACTTCTCACAAATTCATTCACATTAGAAGGATTTTGGCCTTGGACAGTAAATACAATTTGATTTGTTTCGTTTTGCAATCAACAATTCTTCCAAGATCTTTTTCACAAGAACTACTGCCAACCTAGTTATTCTCTGTTCTATATCTATGCATTTCATTTTTGCTTTTTTCAAGTGAAGAACTTTGCACTTCTCTCTCTGATGTTCATGGGGTTATTTTCAGTCCGTTTCTCCAATTTAGCACAGTTATTCTGAAAAAATATTGGAAACCTGGTTATTTGCCAAGCCTTTAGGATAGGGTGGTTGTGGAAATTTTTAATTTAGCTTGGTTTTGCTCTTTTGGTTGTCTGTGTTCTCTTTTACATGTATTATTTCTTTTATTTGTAAGTGATCTAGGTGGCCTTGGAATTGGAATAAATCGACACATTTCATGTTTATTTATGTCTTCTGTGGTGTCAGGCAAAGCTATATTTAAGCAAAAGCTAAATACCCTACATCCTAAGGCAGGGAGTTGAAGTCCACCAGTAATAAAAGAGCCAAGGTTGCCTACCCCTGCCCTAAGGTCTCACAGTTTCAAGGAGCTTCTCAAATGTTTAACACATTCTTTATTTGGTATAGTTTTATATATGAAATATAGTGCTCATGTTTCAAAGTTAATTAAGTCCTCCTGTATGCCTCATATGAACCTCATTAATTGATTAAGATGTGCTTTGCTTCTGCAGGCATTCATACCTTCTGTTCAAAGAAGACTTCCCCACCCAATACAGGTATGGTATGTTTCTTGGCAGTATTCTTGCCAAAATCACTTGTAACACAACCTTCTCCTCGGTTAGCACTTGCAAATACAGACTCCACTGTTTCCAACCACTTTGAGCCTCACCATGTCTCAATCCAGCCCTGGCATAGCTATCCTACCCAATTTTGAATTTGATAAGCATACCCTCTATCAAATTGTTCCTGAAAAATATTGAAAGGTAGACACTGCAGGACCAATCATTCTGGCACCCTATCTATTGCATTGGTTCCATTTGCAATTCTATTGACTAATGCTCTTCTCAATTGTTATATAGTTCTGGAATTTATCTTACCCAGTATATGTTGTTCCTCTTAAGTCCTACTGGTAGTCTCGCTCACCCAAAGTAATTGAAACTGGAAACTTGCTTATTATGTGAGGCACTCATAAGGCACAATATTCCACACAGAGCAGTCCTCATTGCCAAGATTAGGTGAATTCCACGTGTTCACAGCATCCATGTGGTGGAATCTCCAGGCAGGTGTCAAGATGGGACTGCGTCTGGAGTCTTTGCATTGCAGGAAGCAGCTCAGACCTGACCTCCCCGAGAATTTTTGAAACCTTTATCTTGCCATTCCCAAGGAAATGCACTGCTCAGTCTGGTCAGTTTCTGGTAACATAGCTGACTAGCAATAACATTCCTGCTCAGATTCTTCCAGTAATTCTGATCCCTTTTGCCTGACATTCCTATAGTCATGTGCTCACCATTTGCAACCTCCTACTGGCTTCCCCAGTGACATAGCTAGTTCAAATTGTTCCTGAAAAATATTGGCAAAGAAGATCGCAAATGGTGATTAAGTGACTGCGGGATGCTGTGACATTGTAACTGCAAACCTGTTGCTAAGCTCCAAAATTGTCATCATGTGACCATGGGAACACTGTGACAGCCAACAGTATGACAATCCTTCATAAATACTCTTCATTCAGCACTGTCATAACTTCAAAACATCACTGAACAAGTAGAAATATCTGCATTTGGCCTTCTGAAATAACAGTTTGGGATCACATTGCATGTTTCCCATAATATGAGTATTGGTTGGTTGATGGACTATAAAGGTCACAAATTTCATGGGAACTATATTCTTTCTGAACATCTGGAGAGCCAGAGATTCTCCACCCAGGAGCACATATTCACTATTGCGATGAATCACAAAGTCAGTTTTCAAGAACGGTGTGTTAAATTCTGATGTATTTTTTAATAACAATCATCTTATTTTTTCCCCCCAGCTGATAAAAACTGACACTAACAAAGGATGGAGGGAGAACATAGAGAATCAAATTAATATTAATCTCTTGCGGTCTCAGAAAGATTTTTTTTTTAGGAATAAGGATGTAAATCATGCCACACTTGGCTGATTTGTGCATCCTTATGATTCAGTAACAAAGAACTGACCTGCATGTTCGCCACCTGTTGACAATTAATTTCAGTGGAGCCACAGTTTATGATCTAATAATGAGGAATCAAGAGATGCTTATTTATCCTTGGGTTAGCCTTCATTGTAGCGAAGCATTATAAGCATCAATCATCTTGCAATCAAAGTCTTGCATGCTATTGTGTGTCTCAGTCAGTATTGATGTGATGCTCATATTTTACCAGAATCTGAACTTAAGCAGGGAATTACATGAAATGCCTGGTTATTCTAGGAACACTATAGCAGTAACATTAAGGTGGGCAATTAGGTGGTGTCCTAATTGTCTTATTTGTGTTAAACATTCTATTTCTCAACTTTGAAACAGTCTTAAGGCAAGGCTATAGGGCTAGCAATCACAACTCCGTTAAGCACCTCTTTTTGTTTTTGTTTTTTAAAATAATCCTCATGTTCTTAAACATGTAACCTTGCAACTTTTTCCTATACTTCAGCCATACAATTTAGGAATTAGCTTAATCAGGAAGCCTCAAAGACACCAAGCCAAAACTTCGGAAACCATGAGTTCAATTCCTGCCTTAGCTATGGAAGCCAGTTGGGTGATTTTGGAACAGACACTCTTTCTTAGCCCAAAATAATCTCACAGATTTGTTGTGAGGAAAATAGGAGGAGAAAGGTGTGTTGGATATGTTCACTGCCTTCAGTTATTTGTAAAATTAATAAGGTAGGAAAATTAAAATAAAATAAAATAAAATAATAAAATAAAATAAAATAAAATGGCTGTTTTGGTATGTCTGATAAAGCAAGAATCTTGAAGCATGTTGGCTTTCTGCGACTGAAAAATGTGCCACAAATTTTTTATTAAATGTTTATTTATTTATTAAATATATGTCTCCAAGAGGCACTCTGGAAATGGACAACGTATAAATTTAATGAATAAGTAAATAAAAATAAAAATAAATCTATTTCTTGGCCCATCTTATAAACAGAAGCAGGTAAACAGTTCACAGAAATTCCTTCCATAATTTGTTTAGCGTGATTCCAGGATTTCTGATTTCAGAGACAGAAGCCATAGTTTGTTTTTTGCCTCTCAAAATCTAATTATCATGAAGACCATTATTTATTTATTTATTTATTTATTTATTTATTTATTATTTATTTATTTATTTATTTATTTATTTATTTATTTATTTATTTATTTATTTATTTATTTATTTATTTATTTATTTATTTATTTATTTATTTGGGCTTTTATGCCACTCCTCTCTGGAGACTCGGAGCGGCTAACAACATATATATAAACAACAAATTACAATAAAAATCCCAAACAAAAATATCTAAAAATACAATAAAACACCCACTCAAATTCAACAGTCAACCACAATCATCCCCAGGCCTGCCGGCAAAGATAAGTTTTAAGATTTTTTCGGAAGGCCGGGAGAGTCGGAGAAACGCGGACTTCAGGAGGCAGTTGGTTCCAGAGGGCGGGCACCACAACAGAGAAAGCCCTCCCCCTAGGGCCCGCCAGACGACATTGTTTCACTGACGGGACCTGGAGGAGGCCGACCCTGTGTGCTCTCACCGGTCATAGGGAAGTATGTGGCAGAAGGTATAATGAACATAATGAACAAACCACAGAAAGATCTTCTGTGCCTTGTTTTGCTGCTTCGGCTGACTTTGCTAACTGTGACTACTGACTTGGTTTCTGTTAGGTAGACTAAGACAGGGGTCTCCAAACTTGACAACTTTAAGACTTGTGGACTTTAACTTCCAGAATTCCCCAGTCAACCCTAACCCCTGGGCTAAAAAGCTGAAAAAATCAAGAGATATTATTCATGGATTCATTGCTGAAATCACTAAATTGGAATCTATTTATTAAATAAGTCTTTCTAAACTTGCAAAAATGTTGAATTACAGCTCCCAGAATATCTAGGCATCAAAAATTGTAAAGGCTTCTAAAAGCTTTTGCTTATCCACTAAGTTGAGTATATCTGGACTCTAGAGCTTTAAAAAAATGCTCAACATTCAATCTGTGTTGGAATTGCAAGATATATATTGCATTTCAGATTGTTACCACACAGTTCAAGAAATAATAATGTTCATCCTCTCAAATTCCAGAAATCTACCTGGTGTAAACAGATTGTTAAGTCTTGATTCACTTGACTTGACAATACATTTATTTATTTATTATAACTATTCAATATATTTTATGTCACCACAATCAAAAAGACTCTCAGAAGCTTACACAGGGAAAAAATACAATATAAAATATTCACTTTCCTGAGCTGATCACCTTATGCTATACATCAGTGCAAGTTAACAGTCAGTTAAAGAGCATTCCATGTAAACCATCAAATACAAAAAAGTACAATGTATGAAAAGAAAGAAAGTAATAAAAATGTAATGTGATTGCCAGTTTCAAAAACTGCAAAATGTGGATAATCTTGGTACGTTAAATATTGGAGAGAGAGAGAGAGAGAGAGAGAGAGAGAGAGAGAGAGAGAGAGAGAGAGAGAGAGAGAGAGAGAGAGAGAGAGAGAGAGAGAGAGAGAGAGAGAGAGAGAGAGAGAGAGAGAGAGAGAGAGAGAGAGAGAGAGAGAGAGAGAGATATGATACATAGAGATGATACATAGAGATGATACATAGAAAGATAGACAAACAGATAGACAGATAGATGATATACTGTATATTAAAGCACTGACATCTTTTTAAAAAGTCAGAGTTCTTTGGCACTATCTTCCTCCAACAAACACACACCTTATTGTGGAGAGATCTGACTGTTTGAAGGACAACTTTAGAAGCAGATTATCCCTGAAATTCCCTGAATTGAGTGTTTGCTGGTATGGTGCTTATGTTCATGGGATGTACATTAAGCCACACATTCGGAAAACAGGTTCCTAATATCCCATCTGAGGTTCGCTGATATATGCAGCTACCCTGGAGCAACAACTTTATTTCCTCTACTCTTTCATGCAAGGGTGGTATCATAAATGAAGGTGTCAGATAAATATCAATTATCCAAATTGTTATTAATCCCATGTTCTTAGGAAGTACTTTGTACCCAGTAACATGAAAGAACTCACAGATCCACCTATTCTTCAGGCCAAAAAGGTGGGGGGGAAAGACAGTAATATGTTGCCATCAAACATCACACTACGCAAAGGTGCAAAGCCATATATGAAAAAGGAGGATCTCAAAAGCTTTATGAAATGATGTTAACAATATAATAGATGTTTTAAAATTTTAATATTTTCCTAAACACATATCTGTTGGCTCCCTCCTTCCTGTCAAGGTTTTCCTTCTTCTGCTATGTTGTGTTCCCTCTATAAGTAAAACTGAATCGTATACAAAAATGAAACAATTAAATGGGAATTTAATCATTATATAAGAGTGAAATAAATCATGTTAAACGATCTGATGCCATGAATATCTTTGGTGCTACTGCACTTTATTCTGGGTACAATTAAAATATGCTCCCATATTCATTGGAATTTCTCTTCTTTTTCTTTTTTTCACTTCTAGAGGATGCTTTTTCATAGGAGACTCAAGTCAACAGAGCTTGAATCCAACTGGGTTTGAGAGACTCACAAAAAAGTAAGGAAGTGACTTTGAAGAAGTTGCAGGTCAGTTTTAATCTAATTTAGAAAGATACATCCTTTGACTAAAAAGCTATTAATTCATGATAATCAATAATCTGTGAATCAAAAGCATCTAGGTAATTTCATTTACTTTTGCTGATTCTGCAAAGTTCTCCTTTCCTTGCACTTGCTATAAAAGCTTACCCTAACTGGATGAACATATTAAGTTCAGCCCTAGATTATTTAATCATGACTTATTGAATAGTTATAATTGGTATGATTCAGACATGTTCATCAGAAATGGTTTACATATTGATTGGGCTCAGACAACATGCTAAGCTAAATCTAACCCTATTAGCAGTTAGTACAAAAGAATTATCCTAGCCTTTAATCTAAAGGTTATTTTTAAGTAGGCACAGGGCATCTAGTCATGGGACTTGATAATTCTTCATTTTTTAAAAAAATGAGATTTTTTAAATTAAAAATTATATCCAGTCTATATCTAAAGTCTATGGAAATTCTCCATTAGCAAAAGTATAACCTTGAGAGAGAGCAGGTAAAATGTTTGATACAGAACATTCTTCTTTGCTTGCTTCAAGAATGAACTCATGTATACATGAACAAGGGCCACAAATAGATCTTCCTATCACGATACAGAATGTCATGAGTATTGTTTCAAATATAAGACAAGGTAAATAAAAGCATTCTGATCCCACCCAAGTTTGCTACTGTATTTTCTCTGAGAGTAGAAAATATAGTACCTCCACCTAGTAGCACCTAGTGGAGGGTCCACACTTGCATATACACAACTACCGGTATCTAACTTGAAGCAGATTCTCATAAGCAACTAAAACAACAGGGAAGTAATACTAATGAAGTTGTCTACTTTGCTCCCACACATACACCAATTTATTCACATACAAAATTCATGTACTTCATATGCGTTTCCTCTAATGTAATACAGGCAGTCCCCAAGTTAAGAAAGTCTGATTTTATGGAAAGCTTGTATGTATAAACAGGCTGCCCATTATTACAAATGGCGGATGGCATTCTCCTTCCTTGAGCAGACAAATCACTGAAGCCTCACAATATTTTCATGAACTGCTGTAGTCATATATTCTTAATGTACAGCCTTTTTTTCAGGGGTTTTCAGCAATTCATGAAAATATTGTACTGCTTCAGCAGTTCATCAACTCAAGGAATGAGAATGCCATCCACCATTTTTAATAATGGGCAGCCTGATTTACATACAAATTCAAATTAAACAGATCTTGTTCTTAACCCCGGGACTGCCTTTATATGCCATCATCTGCTAGCAATGCTTCTCTGAATTATACATACGACAAATAGTAAGACTTTGTGCAAAAGAAACAAGGGATACAAGTTTGACATCAGGACTCAAAATAAGTAAAAGCGAAGCATTTTAATCTTCCAGGATACTCTATTCCAGTTGTTCTGAAACTAAGAAACATCAAAATGTTTCAGGGTATCTGAGAAGGTCTCAACAAATAGAAAGAATTATTAACACATTATAATTGTTAATTAAGAAGGTACTATTAAACAATCTCAGTGGTAACTTGCATCAACCTGTCTACCCCTCCCTTTCCCCCCCACCTCATCCCAATTTAAATCCAGCATCCTATTACAATAGCTGCTTCATGCATCTGATAAAGTGAGCTGCAATTTATGAAAATTTATACCATTTGGCAAAAGTTGTTAGAAAAGATACTACCAGGCTCCTTTTGATTTATGGATGAGACGGGTTTACACAAATGATCGAGAGTGGAAGAGAAGGGATGTCAATCACAATTCCCCCAACATGCAGAAGCAGAGTGTTTCTGCTGCAATTATAATTTTCTGCTTCTTTCTCTTTCTCTATAATTTCCCAATAAAGTTCTTAGGAAATAATTGTTAAGTTATAGAATTTTGCTTTATTGAGCCAATAGCTTTATTTATAGACACTCTCTTTTACTCCAAATCCACAATTTTACAGATCAATATGCCAACCATCTTCTCCATGGTTGATTAGTTCTATTTTATTCCATTATTATTTACTCTTACTTGTGAATGCAATTTTTCCTTTCCTCCAAAATCTAAATCTCCTTCAATTAATCTGAAACTAAATGCTATTGAACGCTAGGCTTTATTATATGAATAAATAAAAGTTATTATAATAATAATAATAATAATAATAATAATAATAATAATAATAATAATAATAATAATAATAATAATAATAATAATAATAATAATAATAATAATAAAAAAGTTGGAAGGGATCTTGAAGGTCATCTAGTCCCACCCCCTGCTCAGGCAGGAAACCCTATACCATTTTGGACAAATGGCTGTCCAGTCTCTTCTTAAAAACCTCCAGTGTTGGAGCATTTGCCACTTCTGGAGTCAGGTTGTTCCATTGGTTAATTGTTCTAACTGTCAGGAAGTTTCTCCTTAGTTCTAGGTTGCTTCTCTCCTTGATGAGTTTCCATCCGTTGCTTCTTGTCCTGCCTTCAGGCGCCTTGGAGAATAGCTTGACTCCCTCTTCTTTGTGGCAGCCCCTGAGATATTGGAACGCTGCTATCATGTCCCCCCTCGTCCTTCTCTTCATTAATAGATAGAAAGTAATAGATAGAAAGGCTTGTTCTTCTCTTTTTTGTGCTTACGTACATTTCTAAGTGGATTTATGGCAACTTTATATTTTACAAATCCATTATGACTTGGGTTTTTATTCATTCTTATTTTTCAGTCATGGTACTTTTCTGATTTTTTAAAATTATTTCATCCATTCTCAGTGTCTCAAGGAATCTACACACACAACTTTGGCTAGGCTAACTGGTCCATAATTTGCTACCGCTTATCCTTTAAAAAAGCTCCCTATCAAAGAAACCTATCAGTAACTTTAGCCAAAATGAACTAGACAAATATAAACAAATATTTCATTAGCAGTTCAAAAGTTTATTCAGAGGAATTTGTTCTCGTTTGGAGGCCACCTTGTTTGGTATTGTCTGTGTCGTTTAAAGACCTCTGGGAGACCAGAATGAAGCAGCTGCCGCTCAAAAAAAAAAAAGTCCCTAAACCATTTCATAGACGTCTCTTAGTTTCATTTCTGCTATCATTATGAAGCTTCATGTTTGGTAGGCCAAGCTGGCGGGATCGAGGGAAAGGAAAGGAAAGGAAGCAGCAGGATCTACCTTTATACCTGAAACATCAAGTTAACATGTAACAATACAGCAATAAAGGTAGCTATGCCTTAAAAGTTACACAAGTACAGGAACCTTTTTAGCTATCGAATTACCTTAAAACATGTAGAGATAAGATCAATTTTACTTAGTTCTATCAAAGTGCTTTTAAATTAATTAGTAAGGATATTCTTGGTGAGGAATTTTTAAAGTGCTGCTTTCAAGAATGCTCTATGTCACAAAAATTGTCATACATACGTTCCTGTCACAATTAGACAGTAAAAATAAATTTTCCTCATAATTTAGCATAGCCAATCAGCACCACCTATATCTGGCCCTTCAGTCCAGAACAATCCAGAAAGGGCAGTCCATCTAATAGATAAAGTCACTTAAATTCATACTGATTTGGGCTCCGGCCTTGGATCAGGTCCTGTGGAAGCCTTGTTCCTGCAGATTAATTAACTGGGACAAGTTTGTTCTTCTTGGTCCTGGGAAGCTGGCAAGGCTCTTGTGACAGGTTGGTTAACTCTGTTTTAGATTCATGTCACTCCTGATTGGCTAAGGCATCCCCGGAGATGACATGTAGTTGGGTTTTGGCAATGATAAGTTCCTTTTTGAGAGAGAAGATTGTTCCAACTGTTCTCAAGGACAAAGTAGTCTTCACTCCCCAAGAACCCAACTATTTTGAATAATTTTTGTCCAGTTACTAACCTTCCCTTTTTTGAGAAGGTTGTGGAGAAGGTGACTGACTGTGTGACAGATCCAGAGAATTCTGGAAGAAGCAGATTACCTGCACCCTTCCAGCCAAGACTGAGATCTGGATATGGGATTTAGACAGCATTGATTGTACTTGTAGATGACCTCTAGTGAAAGCAAGATGGGATGGAGGATCTATCCATCCTGTGAACCCAACAGTAAAGGCACACTTCAGGTCCTGTCAAATTTCAAGTTTCAAACTTGCAACACACAGTTTCTAGGTAATAATAACAGTTTATTTTAAGCTGAGTAGGTAAACTGCAGATGAGAAAATGAATACACATCAAAACAGAGTCTCTTGGAAAGAAAGTGTGCTTGTTTACTTTTGTTTTCAACAATATAGAGAATAAAAATCCAGTCTGAAGTTCAGAGAGCCAAGCCATGTTCATCAGCCAGTCCAAAAGTCAGAATTGCACAGTTCTTCACACAAGCAGAATACACAGGAACAATACACAGAGCAGGAGACCAGACAGTTGTTTCCAGCAGAGAAACATGACTCAGGACTGTCTCTTATGCAGCCAGCTATCTTTAATTAAGATATTTACCCCTTTGCTTGGCAAGGAGCCTCACTGGGCATCCTTGCTCTCATCTCCATTCTATTCACTGAATCCAAGGGCTTGGGGACCTTGTCTCATCATCTGATTGATTCAGCTACTCTGATGATGCTTGTGTTTGATCAGCCTCAAGTGATCTGAGGCTGACATTAAACTGGTTCAGCTGGAGCAGCTTCTCCAGTGTCATAGTCCAAGTCCTAGACCATGATATGTCTCTGACGGGTCCCTGGAGAAGACCCTTTTCTCTCATAGCATCCATTCTCTGGAACACCCTAGAGATTAGACTTTGCAATAGTGGCGAATATCTGTACCTCGAATGTAGGATGAGGGTGAAGTTTCATTCTCCGAGCTTGTGGGTTGGTTTCCAAATGTTTTGTTGCCAGGCTAGGTAACATCTTCTGTGGAGTTTAGGAGTTGTAAGGGTTGGTGTTCTTCTGTTTATAAGGGTTCCAGGTACCTGAAGCCCTTATAAACAGAAGAACACTGATACTGACATCTCCTAACCTCAGTGGTGGGATTCAAATATGTGAACAACTGGTTCTCTGTGTGGATGCCGCTTCCAGAAGTCCATTCTGAGCCTGGGCAACAAAAAAATAGCTACCGGTTCTGCCAAAGTGGTACGAACCAGCTGAACCCCACCACTGACTAAACTCTACTGAAGATGTTACCTAGCCTGGTAATGAAACGTTCAGAAACCAACCCACAAGCTTGAAGAACAAACCTTCACCCTCAGATTAGATTTTACCTGACTCAGCTAGCTTTCTCTAAGACCCTAAAGATCTGGTACTGTTTCAGAGCCTGGGGCCCAAAGAGTGTGGTTGAGCCCGTATCGTGGTTATGCTGATTGTGCAATTTAGTTGTGCCTTAGTTCCTATATTTGTTATTTATTTATTTTTATTTCCTGTTAGCCATTCAAAGTTTGAGATGGGCAGCCATTTTAGAATGAGTGAGAAAGAGAAACTATATGGCAGAAGCAGGAAGAAGCAAAGATTCTCACCGAGGCCTGGTGGCACTCATATAAAAACCCTGGAGAGAGGGAAATTATCTTGCTCAATTGATATATTTACAACCCAGTATGGAAAAGGCTTAATTTTAACATACTAGTTTAAAGTAGTATGAAATGAAAAGAATTTATTTATTTATGGAAATAAGTGTACTTAGAGATAATAGTTTAGTTACTTAAAAGCTAACAGCATTATTAAACTTTTGTAAAATCCAAAGTAGATGAAGCAATGTTCTGCAGCAATAATAACCAGAGTTTCCAATGTTGATGAGAACTATTTTACTCTCATAATATGAATTAAAAGTTCCTGCTGATATTTGCTTATATAAAGTAGCCAGGCAAGCTAGAGAGAAATTAACAAAGAGCCACTCAAGATGAGAATATACACACAGAAAAGCAGAAATATACAAAGCCTGAAATCTACTCTTCAGCTTTAAAGAAAAGCAATATAAGGTGCCTTAACATGTTTGCTTTTTGCATTTATTTAGGAATAGTTGCAGAATGAATGGGATTATCAAAATGCCAAAAGAAATTGTCTTGGCTTTTCACCCACAGTCGAAAGGGCGGGAACACGAAGGTCGGCCAGCAAGTAAAGCTTATGTGTGTAATTCAGTCTGAATTTCTCAAATGGTTATATACTCTATCTAAAAACTCTATTCACATTGACAAAGTTGCATTAGAAAACTTTAAAACTGAATTGTGACCTATGAAACCCACACTGGAATCTTTACAGAAAATAAAAGATTTAGAAAGCAATTTCAGCCCCAACTTTGAAGCACTCTATCACAAACACATGAATCAAGTTATAGAAAACACATTATCCCTAAAAACAAGATTCCCTGATATTCTTGTCTTCTGCTATAAAATTAAATATAGCAGATGGCTATATTTAATTATACCAGATATATATTGTACTGTGTGCTAAAATGAAGTGGGGTGGGGAGGAACATCAAAGATGGACTATGTCTACTAATACACGTAATGCTTGATTTACCATCAGTTGCTTAGTGACCATTCAAAGTTAACATAGACCCCCAAAAATGGGACTTAAGACCCAGTTTCCAACATCTATTCCTCCCAACAGTCACGTGACATTTTGGGTGCTTAGCAACCAGCCCACATTTACGGCTATTTGTAGCATTCTGAAGCCATGTGACCATGATTTACAATGTTTTTGTCAGAAATCAACATTTACTTCCAGTTTCTGGCTCTGTAGTAACCAATAGATGCACTTAATGATCATCATATTCATTTAACAACCACAATTTTGCTTAACGACCACCACAATGTCATAAAATTGGGTGTGGGTCATGTGCTGATCCACTTTACGACCATTACAACTAACAACCAAAATTGTGAGCTCAATTACATTTGTAAATGAAGGACTATTTGTAAGGATGTTGTCCAAAAAAAAAAATACTTCTGCTTAGATGAACAATTGGCAATTTAATATTTTAATTATCATTTACCAGTGATAAAAAAAACTACAGTATATGATTTTAAAATAGATAATTATACCACTCAGGGGAATAATTACTGTGGGACCAAAGACATTTTCCAGTAGTATATAGGTAGTCCTCAACTTAGAACAGTTCATTTAGTGACTGTTCAAAGTTACAATGGCAGCAAAAAAGTGACTTATGACCGTTTTTCACACTTATCACTTGTAGCCTCACCAGGATGACATGATCAAAATTCAGACTGACTCATATTTATGACAGTTGCAGCGTCTGACAACCAAAGTCAATGGGGAAGCCAGATTCACTTAACAACTGTAATACTAACTTAAGATGATGTGATGTGAAGAACTGTGATGTTAAGTTCTTAAGAACTTAAGAACTGTGACAAGGGGGCACTCCCTAAAGCTCATAGCTAAGAAAGTGAGGACAAATAAAGGGAAATATTTCTTCGCCCAGAGGGTCGTTGATTTATGGAATTCACTTCCAGAAGGGGTCGTGACAGCTGTCAGCCTTGACAGCTTCAAGGCAGGGCTAGATAGATTCATGGAAGCCAAGTGTATCGGTGGTTATTAAAATGGATGTCCATGTGCCGCCTCTATGTTGGTTGAGGCAGGCAGGATTCCCTTGAGTACCATTTGTTGGGGGTCAAGGGAAAGGGAGGGTTTTGCCTTCTCTTTCTGCTCAAGATCCCCATGTACAATTGGTGGGCCCCTGTGTGACACAGAATGCTGGACTCGATGGGCTTTGGCCTGATTCAGCATGGCTCTTCTTATGTTCTTATGTTCACTTAGCCAGAAATATCATAAAATGGTTCAAAATTCACTTAGCAAATGTCTCCCTCAACAACAGAAATGTTGGGCTCAGTTGGGGTCGTAAGCTGAAGACTGACTATCTGTGTAACTAGTGCAAGTCAGAACCTGTGGCATGAAGACAAAGTTTGTCTGCAGTTTGGAATATGGGACGGAATGTGGGGTCTGTTTTCCTGTCTGCATTGTCCTATTCCAGGCAGAGTGTTTGCTACACAGAACTCATCCATACGAGTCCCATCTCACGGGACAAGAGAGAAGCAAGAGCAAAGCCGATCCTGCCTTGCAAAAATGATCTTTGAAACCAGACACTACATTACTGAAAAGCCCGAAAGGGCCAACAATTTTAGAAAGTTTCAAGTTTCAAGTTTAATCAAATTTATATGCCGCCCTTCTCCGAAGACCCAGGGCGGCTCACAACAACAATACAATAATGCAATAAAAATTTTAAAAATAATTTCATTCACACCACATACAAACACAATCGGCTGACAGTCGCTGATGGAGGGACACTCCTAGGGCCCAGGGGCAGAGCACAGCTCATACGCCCCAAGCCTGTCGGCATAGATGCGTCTTCAGGAGTTTCCGGAAAGCTAGGAGGGAGGGAGCAGTACGAACCTCTGAGGGAAGCTGGTTCCAGAGGGCTGGGGCAGCAACGGAGAAGGCCCTTGCCCTAGGCCCCGCCAGATGACATTGTCTAACAGACAGGACTCGTAGGAGGCAAACCCTATGCGCCCTAACCGGTCGCTGGGATTTATGAGGCAGATATCCTGTGATCTGTTGTGCCAATCAATGAATGGAATAAAATTTCTATACAGAGCATAAACAGAACCTAATATTATTATTTTTTTAGAATTAACATTATAGCTGACCAGCAACCTTTCTATAGGAATAGATTCTACTAGATTTAGGGGGATTTAAAGCTCTGTGTTAATAAACATGCATATTGATCAGGGAGAAAGTTCACTGCTTTCTTTTAAAACAAAAAAGAACTTTTTTCTGGTTCTCCACACCCAATTCCTACTCTTTGAACATGGGTGCACTAGAGAAAGACAGCTGCCATTCTCAGAGTTAATATCAGCAAAAATAAAATAGTAAAATAATTTAAGGAAAAGCCATTTTAAAAAATAGTGAGACACCAAGAATTAAGTTAAATTCTGCCCTGTCCAATAAAAAGAAATTATGTCCATTTCTTCCTGTGTTCTCCCAAGAATTAAAATCAGAAGCATCCTAGGCTAAAACCATTCAAGACTTTAAAGAGTGTCACCCTACCAAGCATTTTGAATTTTGACTGGAAAGAGACTGACAGCTTATTCAACTATTTCAGTAAGGGAGTCTCATAGGTTTTTAAGAACTGTGCTGAATCATAACCAAGATTGATATTGTCAGGACCCTGTTTCTGTAGTGGTCAGTTAGATGCATATGGAGGGCCCACCAGCAGGATATGTGGAAGGCACGAAGACCACAAAGCAGGAAGTAGGGGTTTTAGATGAAACAGAACTAAAGTGCTTCCCAATCTCTAGGTCATGAAGCAAATGGCCACATTTATGTTGACTAGGTGAGAGAAAAGTAATGAATAAGGTTTATTATTGTGTACTGTGAAAGACAGGTTGTCTTTGTGTACATGGTTTCATTTTGTCTGCAGATTTAATCATATTGTCACTTAAGCTTTTACTGTAAGTTCCTGAATTCAGACAGTTAAATGACTCGAGAGCCAAAATTTATTGCAGTAGCTAGGAGTTTATATCAAGAGACATAGTGACTCTGCCACTGGTGATAATACTGTATTTATTTCAAAGAAAAACTAATTCCCCCAACCCCTGAATATTTTTTTACTAAAATAGGCAAATTGTCTTCAATCTGCTATGGTTTTGGAAGAAGCCAGTTCTTATTAGACTGGGGCTTTTGTTTACTCCAATATTTCTTTTGGGCTGTGAGTCATCTTAAATTCATCTTTCATTTAAGTGATGTTTCTAAGTATAACAACTTGTAGCTATTTGTAGCTTTATCCTCCATCCTCAGTCTTCTTTTAAAGGATTCCAAGTTGGTGGCCATCACTCCAGCTTGTAATAATAAATGTCATAATTTATCTGTATCCTATGTCATGAGTGGACAACTTTCTCCAGCCATAGTTTCTCCGCCCATACTAGGCTTTTGAATTGGCATACCAGAGGCTGCACTCCTACAAGTATAGTCAAGGGAACAGCTAAATTTGATTCAGTATTTAATTACAGTTAAAAATATGCTAAATCTCCAGGCACATGGTAAATCATTTTCCCTTTCTGTTACTTCAAAAATGACACTTTGGTAACAACAGCTGGAATTCTCTGTGTGCTTTACCAAAATGTTTTTGAGGTGATATGGGGTTGTAGTCCTAAGGTACAACACTTGCTTTTACCTCTCCTGGATTCACTTCTGATTCATTAGATGACCTTGGTGTCTCCTCCTATTAATACAGAAGAAAACATCCCTCTTACTATCATCATCATACCACATAAACTTCTATTCACCTGTGCCACAGATTGATAAAAGAATAAGTTCCAGACATATTTCAACATCTGCCTATATTTAATATTCTGCAGCTCAGAGAGATATTTACTCACTTCCAATTCATACATGTGGCTGTTTGAGATTAATAGCATCCAGCATGAAACCACTACTGTTTGTTTTGAATGCACCTTCTTAGGCTGATTACATTTTTGATTTAATACAACTCACTCTTCTTTTGATAATAGGTTTGCTTTGTACTGTCTATTCCTTATACGCAGAGGTGCTTAATAGATTTGGCTTTGTTGTTCTGCATATACTTTGGATTTTTATTAGCAATGCAGAGCACATAAAATATGCTTGATAAAGTAGCCTGGGACAATGGATGTCCTTGAAACAGCAAATAAGCACACTGTTCTCCAAATTATCCCTAGCTACAAATAAGGTATTATTAGCATTAAAAATTTTAAGGCCAGTGGTGGGATTCAGCCGGTTCGCACCACTTTGGCAGAACCGGTAGCTAATTCTTTGTTGCCCAGGCCCAGAATGGACTTCTGGAAGCAGCATCCACACAGAGAACCGGTTGTTCCCATATTTGAATCCTATCATGTCACACCTCATCCTTCTCTTCATTAAACTAGACATACCCAAATCCTGCAACTGTTCTTTGTATTTTTTAGTCTCCAGTCCCCTAATCATCTTTGTTGCTCTTCTCTGCACTCTTCGTAGAATCTCAACATCTTTTTTTATATGTGGCAATATAAAACTGGATGCAATATTCCAAGTGTGGTACTATAAAGTGGTACTAACACTCCACGTGACATCATCATCATTTTAGCCATTGTCTAGCCACTGCAGGATGAAGGCCTCTTCCTCATGTTTCTAATCTATACGGTCCTGAGCTTCCTTTTGCCAATTGGGCCCATAATATTTGCTGATGTCATCTATCCATCTTGTTTTAGGTCTCTTTTGTGGATGCTTTTTATCAAGTGAGATCCATTCTATGACTGGCTTGGTCCACCTGCCCTCAATCCTTCTTGCTATGGGACCAGCCCATTTCCATTTCAATTCTTTTACTCTCTTGATACTATCGTATACTTTTCTTTGTTCTCTAATCCATGTGCAGGTCTTTCTATCTTGTCTTGTAATGCCAAACATGTATCTTTCCATGACTCTTTGCGCCACTTGAAGCTTTTGCATCGATTGTGAGATTAGTGTCCATGTTTCCCCGGCATATACTGGAACAAGTAGCACATATGTAACATATAGACCTATAAATGTCTGCAATGTTAAATGCCCTTTTTACAGTTGTGTTATGTTCAGAACTGAGATGGACACTGGCAAAGAGATGAACACTATTTAATGAGATGGTGTAAATTTCATCCAGCTACAGGGTTGTAGTTCTTTTGTTTTAATTTAATATGGTTCATGGGCTGGGATATTATACCTTGTATTATTTAATAAAAGTACTCTTAGATTATGTATGTCCTCTGTGTGATCGGGAGCCTTGCATTGCCGCCCACCCTTCATTTTGAACAATGAAAGGGCTACCTGAAGAAATTAATCTGAGACTGCATAAGAGCAGGACCGCAGAATAATGCACAAGCAATCTAAAAAGGGCCAGAGCAAGGCAGGAGTCTTTCTGATGCTAATCCTCTATGATTACAGCAAGCCATAATAGTTATTTAAATGTAGTTTGGAATCAGATCTGTGTGTGATGTTCTTAATGATATCAGAAAGGAGGAGCTTCCAGAGGTAGGCAAGAATAGCTGAATGTACTACTAGGGTATTAAATTTTGAGGCGTATTTTTATAATATTCTGGCAAATAGAACTGCAGGATATTAAATAAATGGATGGAGAAATTATTTCTCTTACTAAACCGGGCAATCGTCTGTTTGGTTAATGAAAATAAATTTTGCAATAATGTATTTTATTAAAAAAGAAAAAAAACTGTGACCAGCAGTCTTGCATAGTTTTTACTATATGACATAAATGCTTAGAGACGGATGCAAAACCTCCGAGATAGACTTATTCTAAACACAGGGGGAAATGCAATGCTCAAGTGAACATCTGCTGCCAGTCTGCCTTGAAGGAATTAAAGTCTCCTGTTCAATGCCAGCCACGAGGCTCTGCCCCCAATAGATTAATCTTGGTATAGAAGGGCGCAGCCTGCTATAGGCATCATCATCTGTCAGAGGTATGGCCTGCGCCTGACTTGTGAAGTCAGAACTTTCTGCACATTAAACATTTCACTAAACAAATTCTAACATTCTTCACCTTGATTTATAACTGAAAGCTTCAGCTAGTAATCTTGGCTAATTTAAACCATTCGGCAATCAGAAGCTCCATATAAATAATGGTTTTACAGTTGTTTAAAATAATAATTTCAAAGCATGAAAAATAGTTTCTAGTCTTGCTTAATCAATATAACATTTTAAACAGAGCAGAACAGGGTCAGCCAGCACAAGTGTGTTTGCTTTAACAGAGGAAATTCCAGATTACAGCTATATAATTCATGGAACCATATTTCATAGGATAGCATCCGTCAATTAGCGCATTCCAATATATGAAAAATGCATTAGCTGGCTAATATATTTGATTTTTTTTTCATCCTTTTGGTGAAATAGGGACAGCATTTTTGGGGGAAAACATAGGTCAGTTGCTGTATAGTAAAATGTAACCAACGAAGTTGCTTAAAAGAAATTCAGTTTTCGATACAGGTAGTCCTCAACTTACAACACTTTGTTTAGTAATCGTCCCATGTTACAATGGCACTGAAAAAAGTGAGTGATGATTGTTTTTCACACTTACAACTATTCCAGCAGCATCTCCCATTATTACGTGATCCAAATTCAGATGCTTAGCAACTGATTCATATTTATGACTGTTGCCATGTGCCATGGCCTTGCATTCACCTTTTGTGAACTTCTGACAAGCAGTCAATGGAGAAGCCAGATTCACTTAACAACCATGTTAGTAACTCAACAACTGCAGTGATTCACTTAACAACGGTGGCAAGAAAGGCCCTAAAATGGGGCAAAACTCACTTAACAAATGTCCCACTTAGCAACAGAAATTTTGGGCTCCGTTCTGGTTGTAAATTGGGGATTACCTATATGTATTTAGGTATAAAAATTCCCTCTCACCCTTATGGAGGGGTGGGGTACCTGTCTTCCTCAATCTCAGGTCTTGGTTCCTCTACCAAGTCTGAGGTTCAGCCCAGGGTCTTAGCTGTCCCTAGCACTGTACTTTTCTGGGCAGAGAGCTCTCAGATTGTTCCTGGGCTCTGTTGGAGCCATTATCCCATCTTAGAAATTACTCCTACCACCATTGGCACCATTTTGGCCTTTCCTTTGGCCTTTCTGGTTCTCCTTCAGGCCCTGGTGCTTCTCCAGTTTCTCATATTCCTTCTTCATGATGTTGTTGTCATTTGGCCCCCCTATACCTATCATTATCCTTGTCTACTAGCTGGTCGTTATCTACTAGTAGTAGTACTTTAGTAGATGTGTGTGTGGGTGGGTGGGTGGGTGGGTGTGCGCGCACACACGCAGAGGCTGCTTCCCCCCCCCCAGATCAACTAGGTATTGATTCATTGATGGAGATATGAATTGACTAACCAGATTGTCACCTGAGCCTGATATTGATTTTCATGCCTAGGTGGATGGTCTGGTGTCTAGCCTGGTGTCTTAACCACTAGACCAAACTGCCTATAAATTTTATCTGTATCTGGAAATAAATAAGATTAGATAATCAGACCATTTCTTATATTTGGGAACGCATGTGGGAGGATGTACATTATCAGCCCTAAATCCCCCTCCCACATCATGAGGATATTAATGTAACAGCTGGCTTCTCCATATGATCTGGAGACTACATGAAATGACTGATAATGAAATAAAATCATAAACTACTGTACATAAGTTTGCATGACTGGCCACTTATTTGGAGCTCCAATTTATATATCTTGCCATATTTAAGTCAGAAAATACCTTAGAGATTTCTCTTCCACTTATATGGTAAGAAAAAAGCTTGACTAGTTCTATTGAAATGTTTAGTAGATTGTGGGAATGTTGTGCATGTAGTTTATTTTGGTTTCAGCAAAGCATTTCACAGAGTCCATGTTTAGTCCCCAAAGGTTATCACAACTTGTTGAAATACAAGTTTTTGTATTACACTTAGTAAAGTGTTCATTGTGTCATTCTTGAGATATGGTTTCTTAACCAGTACTTCCTAAACTCGTACCACTATAGCAGTGATATGACTCACTCTGTTATCATATGTGAATTAAAGCTAAGTATTTCTTTGTTTGTTTGCTTGTTTATTAAATTTTTGTGCCGCCCATCTCCCCTACAAGGTGACTCTTCTGTGCTTATAGGAAAACAAGATCCTGCAGATTTTACTCTGCTAGTCGTTGCCCACTATAGGGGGCGTTGTTCATGTCCATTTCAAAGCCATTGAACCAATGCTGTCCGAAGACATTTCTGGGGTCATGTGGCAAGCATGACATCATGGAGCACTATTATCTTCCCATGAAAGTGGTACCTATTTATCTATTTGCATTTGCATGCTTTTGAGCAGCTAGGTTTGGCAGGAACTGGAGTGAGGACTGTCATGTGACACTTGGGTCTTGAATCTGGGCTGCCAGCTTTCCAGCCAACAAGCACAACATCTTAACCACTGAGCCGCCATGCCATCTCCCCTTTTGTGCCTATATTGATCTGTTATTCAAATAGAGAAGTTTGAGTCCATCCTGAAGAATAAATCACCCATGGTACAAAAATCCTTGGCAAGGGAGAATAAGATGTATACACAGCTGCACATACTAGTTTCACAGTCTTTCTAATAATTATATCTGTTTTCTAATCAGTTTGAGATCACTTCTCTCCTTCTGGTGTGTTTAAAATATAGATTCATCTATTACCATTTTTCTCATTCATCTTCTACTGAAGAAGCATTCCAACAGTTTGGGCACTGCCAAACAGTACTAAACATACCATCCCTCCCAAATATAGGCAAATGTTGATTTATACGATAGGAAATCTATATTTGTGTGGAGACCAAGAACAAGTTTTAATTGAAATGTAACGTGTGCAAACAAATGCTTTAAACTTAATGTAAACTGCTTTAAGCTTGATTGTAAAAAAATTGATTTTTGTTAAAGAGTTGTCCAAGTTTAGAATACCTTACACAGTTTAGCCGTCTTAGCTACTAATTTTCATAGTTTTAATTCTAACTTAACTTCTGTGGACCTCATCCCATATTTAAGAGGTTCCTAAGAGGGTGTGGGTAAGTGCACTAATGTGCCTATCACCCCTGTCACATTTTAGTTTTTTCATTTGGTTTGTTTGAATTTGTAATTTTTGTTTGACAAATAAATAAATAAATAAATTCTGAATGAGGAACTGCAACCATCTGGTTTGAGCCAGCCTCACCCAGTCTGGATGAAATTGAAACAGAGTTAGGCGTGATAGCAATAGCAATAGCACTTAGACTTATATACCGCTTCACAGTGCTTTACAGCCCTCTCTAAGCAATCTACAGAGTCAGCCAATTTCCCCCAACAATCTGGGTCCTCATTCTACCACGCTCAGAAGGATGGAAGGTGGGGTCATCCTTGAGCCGGGGAGAATCAAACTGCTGGCAATCAGCAGAGTCAGCCTGCAATGCTGCAATCGAACCACTGCACCTAATGCTAGTGGAAGAAGTGCCTCTGCCCTGTATCGATGGGGTTGGAAAGATTCCCCTTGCTGAGATTGTGTTGGTGATATCCAAACAATTAAACATATTGTGCACGACTGCTCACAATGCACATTTTCTGGTTCCTTTGAAGATCTGCATGAAACAATGCCAGATCACCTAGGTAACTGTATTGGACATCCAATTATGAGGCCACTGTCATACCCCCACAGTAGTTTGGTATATAATTACGTGGATTGTGTGTATTTGTTTACTTCTCTTTTGTTGTGTTCTCATGATATGCTAAATAAATAATTATCTCTATCTAGGAGCAGCAACACCGATGCCAACATAGATTTTCTTCCCCATATGGGAATCTTCCAGCTAGAGAGCTATTCTCAATAAACCTATAAGATAACAAGCTGGCAAAAATGAATGTAGCTTTGGATCAAAAATATCACAAGTAACTCGCTCAAGTTTATCGATAGTCAGCCTTTAGATTTGCTCTGTGCAGTTTGCTTTTATTTTATTTTTTTGCTGTGGAAACCAAGGTTTGGGAATGATTGTAATATGTTACTTTTTTCTGTCAGTTTGATGGATGGGATATTTCCAGTGATGAAGAAGCCAGATCTTAGGAATGTGGACTTACAATCCAAAACATTGGATTTCAGCAACAAATTATCCCCACAGGGGAATGTGACAAAAAATAGAGTTATAGGAGTATGGGAAATTGAATCTTGCAGTATAAGCTGGTACTCCGTTTTGCCAGGTCCAGTGTAATTTATTATTTGCCCCTAGAGTTAAGAGCTGCAGGATTCATTCCAATACACTTCTACGTATTCCTCAGTACAGGAAGCCTGCGAAAAACAGAACATAAGTTTTCCTTAGCTGGATTATACTGTCCTCTTTTTGTGTAAATGTCATCTGATTTTTTTTTTTACAATATGAGAGTTGTTTTTTATGGCTTTGGCTGTTGGTTTTATCTTTCATGAGGGAAATAAAACATGAATGATGATAAATTGTGTAATAATTGTTCTTGCAGAGATCCACATCCTGAACAGAATGAACATCTTTGGATGGGAAAATGGAGTTATGGATTAATGGGCAAAATGGGGTCTTTTGTGTTATTGTTGTTTGAAGGAGATTTTCTGGAATGCTAATGTTTGCTTCTCTCTTCAAATCTAGCTAGCTAAGGGGGGAAACATTTGCACCAGGACCATTTTTAATATAATTGAATCTTTAAAATGGCCCACTTGGTCGCAGTTCGGCTTTAAAACTATCCCTCTTGATGTCAGGGTGGGAAAGTGTTTTTACTAAGGATAGGATAGCGGCATTGTGGAACCTGGGGCTGGCACATCCCTCTCCAAAAGCAAACTCCTTTAGAAAATGCAGTCAAACAGTGATGTTCTTTAAAATAGCCCTTCCCAACTGGGTGGAAGCTGGGCTGAGTGGGCGCCAGGAAAAGGGCTCCACTCAGCCACTGGTTGAGTCTAAGTTATGTTTTACTTTCCCTGAGTGGAAGAGGGAAGCTACCTAGGAAGAACGGTTCAGATGGGGAACTTCCTACAGGTCAAGAGTCCCTGGCCTCAGTTAAGCGCTTTAAGCATGACAAATGCTTCTGAAATTGGGGAAAAATTTTTTGTGGGAACTTACTTCCGGTCTCCTGTGCAGTTGTTTTGAAGGGAATCTTCTCCTGTCTGTTGCAGTCGTAATCTAGAATTAAGAGAAATTCTGCCCCTTTCCTATATGTGTGTAATGTCATCGCACAGAGACACCAACAAATATAGGTAGGGCTTGTATCATGTTGGTCTGATGCTACTTTCATCATTTGCCTCCCTTTCCACTCCCATTCCCCAGCCATGGGAAACATTACCTCTGTCATATTTTTAAAGATAATTATCTCCATGTATCCCGAAAGTGTGTCGATACATTGCACGTTCCTCCTAATACATGGAATACAGGCAACAGTACGTTGACTTCAAGGTAGTCTCTAGATTAGAGATCCTAAACTGCATAGCATAACTTGAGCATACTTGAGATTAAACCTCACTTTGACCTAAAATATGGCAAAACGTTTTGGCATACTGTCAGCAGAGAATGATGCATGTGACAAGGCTATAGCTTAGGCTGATAGTCTAATTTGTCCATTATGTCTCTTATTAAGAAACAATATGTGAAAGTCTTGATTGACCAAAGCCATAACACAACATAATCTCTGTGAGCCCATTTGGTTATATTTCTTTTTCTTATATAGCATGGTTTTAATTTACTTTGTTGTTTCTTTCTCTCCTTCCATACTTTGTATAAGATTGCTTACCTTGGGGGAGGACAGTCTAATAGGCATAAATGTATTCCTCTGCTCTTAAAAATAGAGATTTTTCAAACAGACTTTGTCATTGTCATATTACTAATTAAAAACACATGGGTTTTTTTAAAAAAAATAAAAACCTCAATAGAGCTGCCCACATGCTGGCTTCAGATTTGCTGACTCAGAAGTATGTTGAGTAAATTTGATTAGGAGGGTATAGAATTACCTTTGATGCAGTCCTAAGCATACTGTACCTGTCAGAAGAAGAGTAAATAGTAAGACATTTCTTCAACAGAAAACTTAACAAAATCCAAAATGTCTAGGCAAACGGGTGATTCAACATGATGTCAAAAAGGCAATAATACCATTGTTACTAAAATTTCTTTTGTACTGCTATTTTAAAGACAAAAAGGATCCCTTTTTGGAAATTCCTAACATGACTTTCCTAAAGAACTATTTTGAGAAGGTCTAGTCAGATGATCTTAACCTCCAGACCAAATGTTAGGGGACATTATACATACTTTCTCAGCATTAAGATGTAGGAAATTCAAAAGGGAACCTTTGTCCTACAGATTTCAAGTTGCTTCAACAGTCGCTGTGAATGTGAAGCAATATCAAGAATCTGGTTGAAAGAAGAGTTAATTAAAAAAAATTAGATTGCGCAGAAATGGATAGATTGACATTGGAAAGGAAAGGGAAAGAAGATTCAGTTTATTTTAGAACATGGGACACTTTTTATCGATGGCTAGAAAAATGAGGTAGAGAGAAAGGGATTTAACATGTACCTATATTAGTAAGTTAAATGTTAGAACCCAGACAATATGTTGCTGATAAAATATTAAGCACTTGTGATTATATTATTATTATTATTATTTATTAAATTTCTATGCCGCCCTATTCCGGGAACTCAGGGCGGTATATATAAAATCTGGATGAAAAAGAAGTTAATTCCCTGGAAATGAATCTGGAACAATCCTATCTCCATGATACCAAGTCAAGAAACAGACCTAGCTAAATCTAGTCCTTCCTAGAACCTAATCCTGAATCTTCTCCTGTCTGTTGCAGATCCAACTAAGAAGTAAGGAGAAATTTCCTAACAGTGGGAATCAGTGGAATAGTTTGCCTTCAGAACTTGTGGGAGCTTCAACACTGGAGGTTTTCAAAGAAAAGATTGGACAGCCATTTGTCCAGAGTGGTATGTGGTTTCCTACTTCAGCAGGGGGTTGGAATAGAAGACCCCCCAAGGTCCCTTCCACTCCATTTTGTTGTCTTATATTCAGTAGATATAAATAACCTGAGCATTCAACACGTTGGAAATAGATAGAGCCCTTCTGTGTTTTATGAAATATTAAATTAAATGAGAGAGAGAAAGAGACAGAATTATTCCAATATGATAGATAATTCCATGAAGTATACTTCCCTGGAGCATTACACCACCCAGAGTCAATTGTTGAGATGGGTGGCTATAGAAATAAAATAAATGAACAAAATAAAGGGAAAAAAGCCAATTTGTACAGAAATCCCAATCAAGGCTTTTGTTCTTATTTTCTGCTTAGCCGCTTGATCCTATCTTGAAAGAAAGAAAGAAAGAAAGAAAGAAAGAAAGAAAGAAAGAAAGAAAGAAAGAAAGAAAGAAAGAAAGAAAGAAAGAAAGAAAGAAGAAGAAGGAAGGAAGGAAGGAAGGAAGGAAGGAAGGAAGGAAGGAAGGAAGGAAAGAAAGGAAAGAAAGAAAGAAAGAAAGAAAGAAAGAAAGAAAGAAAGAAAGAAAGAAAGAAAGAAAGAAAGAAAGAAAGAAAGAAAGAAAGAAAGAAAGAAAGATCATATTGCTGTCAATTTGTAATTATGGGTGGAATTACCAGGTGTAATGAATGACTTGATTTACACCCAAAGAGAAAAATAAGTGAGTGCTGTTTTAATTTGCACAAGTCCTATTCCTATTGTGCAGACATTCATTTATTCTTGTATGTCTTCAATAACAGACTACTCTCCTTCCCATTCCATTGCCCATTTCCTAAAATCGAGGTTAAAGTCATTGTTCATACAGGTGGAGAGATTGTGTTTCAAATCATTTACTTGTTCTTACAAAACAAATCTAGAAGATGGAGTGGGAGGATCTTGCCTAAATTCCTTAGAAAATTTAGCAAGGATACTATTTCTCTGGAATGCCTCCAATTTAATGAGACTTTAGAAAGTGGAAGGCCCACTTCTTTGAATTTCACCATTTAAGTATGGACTAAGGTAGCCTATTTTAGGATCATACCGTGTTCCCAGGAATAAGTATTATTACCAGATGGGAGCAGAATAATTGCCACTGGTGTTTTTTTTTTAAGTTGCTAATTGAATCAAGTGATTGTTCTACCAAATGACAATTGCAGTGTGCTACAGCAACAATATGATTAAGTTATTTATGAAGGCTTTTAGACTACATGTCAAAAGCCTCATGACAAATGAGCTGGAAAATTTACTAGTTTGCTTCTCCAAACTCCCCAGCTAATTATCTGGACTTCTTGTTGTGATCTAGGTGAAAAATTGCCAAGTTACTCTGAGTTCTGTGAAGTTTAGGCAAATAGAAATATAATAAAACTAAAAACAAAAACAAAGGAGAATTCAGAAGATGCAGATGTTTTACACACTCTGAGAAGTCTGGCACCAAGTTCTACATATAATCCACATTTAATGCAATTATTGATGGAACTTGGATTGCAACACAGAAAGGAAAATAAAAGGAAACTTTTAACCCATGATAAGCATTGTGATAGGTCTGTAAAACATATTTAGGGGGAAAAAAGGGGTTATGTATGCTTTGTATGCTTACATTTTTGAAGCATTATGGTTAAACCTGGATTTTAGTTTTATTTTCCTTTACGGGTTCTAATGTTACATATTGTTCTGTACTCTTAACATTTCCATATAGAGAGGAAAACAATAATTATTTCTGGTTTTAGAAATGTTTGAAGTATTTGACTGATTTCATTTGTAGTTCCTAAGGATCAGTGTGCAAATAAGTTTTCTTCTAACTTTTGTATCTTAGCCTGCCTATCTATCTATCCAGCTATCTTTTAACAAAGAAATAATCTGCTTTGCACAAGATCTTCTGCCACATACTTCCCTACGACCGGTGAGAGCACACAGGGTCGGCCTCCTCCGGGTCCCGTCAGCGAAACAATGTCATCTGGCGGGCCCTAGGGGGAGGGCCTTCTCTGTTGTGGCGCCCACCCTCTGGAACCAACTGCCCCTTGAAGTCCGCGTTTCTCCCACTCTCCCGGCCTTCCGAAAGAACCTTAAAACTTATCTTTGCCGGCAGGCCTGGGGATGATTGTGGGTTGTTGTTCAAGAGTTGTACGTGTGTTGGGTATCTATTTTTAATATTTTGATGTTTTGTACATGTTGTGAGCCTCTCCGAGTCCCTGGAGAGGAGCGGCATACAAATCAAATTAATAAATAAAAAATAAATAAATCTAAATATATAGTATTTAAATACATACACAGTAAATAAATATGCAGTATTTATTGAATACATACATATATCATAAATAAATAATAATTCAAATCCAGACTGAACATCTGGCTGACGATGTGACTAATAATAATAATAGCATCAACAACAATAACAACAACAATAATAATAATATAGATACCTTGAACGCCATCACACATCAACATCTACCTATCCCGGGTCCTTGGGAAGGCCTCGATAGGTGGATAAAAATGGCAAATCCAGTCTGAAATCTGGCTGATTGTTCAATGAACAAATAAATAAATAATAAATAAATTTATGGTATTTAATACATTGCTAAATATATGCATACACCCACTCACCAATTCCTGCACACCTCACATATCTGCCTCATGTCTTTCTATGCGGACACTGGTTGTCCAAAGCAAGAAAAGCACCATTGTATCCTTATTTATGAAAGCTCCTAATCTGGTATCAGGTTTTGGTTTTTTTTTTTTACTTACTACAGGCAAGTGTGTGAGTTGCTATTTAAAAAAAACTGGTGTGAGTAATTAATTGTACCTTTAAGATGACCTGCTTTAAAGGGCTGTGAAGAAGCACTAGCATCAACCAAAACATTAAGCGCCTAGATTGGACATGGACTACACAATCACAGACAACAACAATCACTGCTGCCACTTTTTTTTAATCCCCCTATAGAAGCTGCTGATGGTGAAGTGAAAGAACAGTGAAGTGCATAAACCAGAAGATTTAATTCTTATAACCAAGTTTTGTGTGAAATATTATCTGTAAGAAAAAGGGCAAAAGCTGCTAAATGCAAGGGAAACTCATGAAAATCTAAATATTTCAGGCAAAGTGAACCACATAGAGTTCTCGTAGGCTTTGCAGAAGGCCACTGGTTTTCTTAGTCACGGGGTTTGAGCTCAATGTCATCGAGGTGAGCAAACAACCTCTTCAGAACTTTTCCCTCAGGACATTTTGTAAAATGTACCTGATGAGACCTGATAAAGCACCCAGAGAAGTCATCCATTCAATCAGGTGGCTTTCTCACCTGAATCTACCTCTGAAAATATGTGCTGAGGAAAACTGAAATCTGATTCCACAAGTTGAATGAAACAACATGTTATCCTTTGTGGGGGGGGGAAGTGTTCTATGCCTAAACAGGTCCGATTTTCATGAATTGTTCATCAGCGTTCTTTCAGAAATTTTTAATGAGTGTTTCAAAGGGCAATAAATGCTTCATTTAAAAAACAAAATAGCAATTACTCAGCACCCGCTTTGGTTTCCAGCAATAGGAAAACATACTGGGAAAAGTGAGAGGTCATTATGTATCACACGTCTTAAAATCATGTACATGGAGGAGACACAAGGATAGCTTTAATGCGTGGTACTAGAAGGTCCCAGGGGATTTTTGCTTTTGTGAAAGTCCTCTACTCTGATTTATATGTAAACAGTTTAGCTGCCTCTTCACAGAGTCCATTATTGTTCCTACATATCCATGCTGTAACATCTTTGCGTTACCCCACTGATGAAAGTCTTTTTTGGTCATTTCTTTTGTGTGTGTGTGTGAGCAAATATATAGAGCAGGAGTCTCCAAACTTGGCAACTTTAAGACTTGTGGACTTCAACTCTCAGAATTCCCCAGCCAACATAGCTGGCTGAGGCATTTTGGGAGTTGAAGTCACCAAGTCTTAAAGTTGCCAAGTTTGGAGACCGCTGCTGTAAAGGATAAAATGAGGTTGTAACTGATAGTGTTGTATGCCCACCTGACTCTTGGAAGTGAGGCATCTGGAAAAAAATGAGCAATTTCTAATGAGTAAACATACCATGCAATCAGAACAGGCAGTGTGTTCACATTGTCTGGGTCCACACATAAGAAATTGCTTTTCCACACTGCCCCACTTCAAGTAGCCACATTCAGTGCAGAAATATCAAAGGACAAGTCTGAAAGGCATTTCAAAGGCAAACACTTAAATGCAAATTCATAAACAACATATTGCAGTGGTCTAGCCTAAAAACACCTGAATATTGAAAACAAATGCTAGGAGTCAAAGCTGGCACAGTAATCTTAGGTTTATGAAACAGACAACATGACATAGAAAGGCATGTACTGCTGGATTTTCTAGTGCTCCTCAAATTAAAAAGTAGTCTTTCTGGACTTATGTCCCCTTACAGTGACTTTGTCCGGAACAGGTTAAACTTTTCACAATCAGAGGAATGAACTACCAGCATAATGTCTATACCAGAACTGAACTGACAAGCACTTTTTTCCTGTGGAAATAAACTCACATTTAATACTTGAATTAGAGCAAGAAAATTTTCCAGTGTGCAACCATCAAACAAGTCCTGTTGTAGAGAACAGTTTTTATTTCAGATTACTTTATTGAGAAGTAATGATGACAGCAATAAAACATGACCTAAAGTAGTATAATATATTTTCCACACCAGGCTTCATCTGTTGTGAGCAGATAGGCAGCAATGTAAACATCTATCGGGAGTGAAGTTCCCTCAAGGAAAAAAAAAACAACCTCGTATCAGTCACATTTATCTACGAGCATTATTTGAAGGTTAAATTATGCAGCAATGGTCATCCTTCAATGCACTTCAAACAAATAGCACAAGTATTGCATTATAAAGCTATTCATTACAACTGCAGATGTCTGGGTCAGTAAATAAAAGGGAAGGATATTGCTGTCCTCTGTGAGACTGTTGAGATATTGAACTGACTGTAGTGATTTTATGTTCTGTTGGCTTCGGCATACCTTTTTCCTATCAAATCACTATTAAATACGTAGAGGTTTGTTGCGGAAGTGTATGCCTTTAATTAATTCCAAGGGCCTCTATGAAATGCCCCTTTCAGATATTAAAAGTATTTCAGCTACAAGAGAAAGGTTCAGAAGGAAACAATCTCATCTGATTTTTTTCACTTTCTTTCCTACCTTCTTTCTCAGTTGAATCTGGGGTATAATAAAATGATAGTCCTAATTTGTCAACTATGGTCTGGATGTATATTTTTCCTTTCATATCTCCAAATTACAAATTCCTGCTTCTGGGTTCCTTTCCCAATGAAACTTACCACATTCAGGTCGCTGTACTGTATGCGAAAGGGTGCTTATGCAGGCAGGTGGTGTAGTCTCTGTAGAAGCTAGACCTCTTGAGGGATTTCAAAGCTCCTGGCCTAATGAAATCATTAATACTCCTTTTATAAGATGTCATCTACAATCAGTGCAATTAGATTAGCTACCTAGAATGGAAACTTAGAGACGAAATAAGGTTCCACCACAGAATTCATCACATCTGATAAAATACTTAGTGGAGTTGCCTGAGGTTTTTCTTTTGTTTTGTTATGTTTTAACTTTGGCTTTCCGGATGTGCAATTTTGAGTCTAGGAGGGATTATGGCAGCCTCTGATCTGCCTTGTCTGGACTTGAAGACTAAGCAATAGAGGGCCTGTTTTTAGCATTTGGATGGGAGATTACTAGGGAATATCAAACTTTAGGCTATAATGGGAAACCAAAAAAATAACCCGGAAGAAGACAATGCAAGCTCTTCTGAGAGTCTCTTCCCCTATAATCTAGGGTAGAATTATTTTTTTGCACATAGATCATGCCAGATTCAATTAGTGGCACCTCTTGTTAAAAGAAACAAAACCAATTCGGCTGACAATAGTGGGCTACAGACAGATCAATCTGGTAAAAGGACGCTTTTCTTGGTCATTATTACCCACGGTCTAGTTCAGGGGTCTTCACACTCAGCCCTTTTATGACTTGTGGACTTCAACTCCCAGAATTCCTCAGCCAACATGCCTGGCTGAGGAATTCTGGGAGTTGAAGCCCACAAGTCATAAAAGGGCCAAGTTTGAAGACCCCTGGTCTAGTTCAATGCTAGAGCAAATATGGGCCAGTTTGCTTCTGGGTTCAGTTCAAGCTGTTGGTTATCACCTACGAAGCTTTTCATGGTAAGGGACCAGGATCCACCCCACCTGGTCACAGAGCAGTGAAACTGAATTCGATTGGGTGTACATCTTTTCTATTCAATAGGCTGTGAAGAGGCAGACTCAAAATATTTCAGTAAAAAATATGTGTTCATCTAATGACTTTGTAGGTTATCTGCTGTTGAGTCAATCCATGTCATGAATATCCACATCAGATTTTATTGATTTTTCCTCTTCAAAGGCCATGCTGACCCATTCAAGTATCAAACTAGGCCACATTCCACTGGTGTATCTTATATGTTGTTGTTGTTGTTTTTACTTCAGGGCTAATACAGGTAAAATAATACTGCAAGGCATTTTTAAACAAAGCAAGCAAGCTGTTTTACTTTCTTTTTATATGTTGATAAAAATCAAAGCCCAAAATTGCATTAATGTGATGAATACATAGGGAAAAAATGGCATAAAATGAAAACTACACTCAATGGGCATGTTTATACTACTGTATCTCAGCCACCTCCTAACTGCTGGACATTTAGTCAGCACTAAGAAACAAATTATATATTTATAGCTAGATTTTTCTTTCCAAATTAAATATTTTATACGGGTGTCTTCCCATTTGGACTGAAACATTCGGAAAGGATTTTTTTTCCTTTCCTTACTGAATCCATTGTGCTACAGAGCTTGTCTCTTAAGACACAAGGCTTAAAGAATTCAACCTGAATCAATTAAACTTTAAAAAGCTTATACAGGGGACAAGCTAGACGTCACTGTGTCCAAGACTCTGCTGAAAACTCAATGGTTAAATCCCAAGGAGATTGAGAATAATAGCCTTCCTCCAGTGATTTAAGGGGTGTTTTAAGTAAATCAACATGCTTGCAGGTTTGCGGTTGCCAACTTGCTCTCCTCAACCCTTACTTTAGATCAATCTATCAAGGTGTAAAATACCTCAATGATAGCAGAGTTCTGGAACAGTTCCAGTTATGGAGAGTGGAGCAATATCCATCATGGATGCCAAGAGTAACACTGGGGAGGAACTACAGAGGAAAAGAAGAAAGCCAAAGAGGAACATAATTCCTTTGTTGTCTTTCTCATCTCACCGTTGTCAGGAGAACTTCCACACATTTGCTAACTCAGTTACATTTCTTAAAGAGAGGAGTTCCCCTCTTTTCATAAGGCTCTGGAGACCTAGCTAGTTCCCCAGGCATTCTGGTCAGAAAGTTAAGTAAGCTCTGTATATAGATGGGAGTTGAAGACTGAAATGTATCATTTATCTCCAGCAGCATGGGCTATTATTATTTTTTTTAAATTGTTGGCTTTTTAATCTCTATACACCAGAGGGCCCCAACCTTTTGGGCACCAGGGACTGGTGCCATGAAGAAAGGTTTTTCCGCAGATCAGAGGGGGTGTAGTTTTGAATACTGCCTACATCCCGAGGATGGATCTTTGCTTGTTTGTGCAGCCCACTTGCTGGCATGCTGCGGACTGGTGCCAGTCCATGGACCGAGGTTTGGGGACCCCTGCTGTACACCACTTGGAATCACTTCTGCGATATGACCAGGCATATAAATTACCTCAGTACATGTAGTCCTCAATTTAATGACCACAACTGAGGCCAAAATTTCTATTGCTAAGCAAGACTGTTGTTAAGTGAATTTTGTCCCATTTTACAACCTTTCTTGCCACAGTTGTTAAGTTAGTAAAGCGGTTGTTAAGTGAATCTGGCTTCCCCATTGGCTTTGCTGGTCAGATGTTCACAAAATGGGTTCACATGACCCTGGGACACTGAGACTGTCATAAATATGAGTCACTTAGTGAATTTTAATCACGTGACCATGGGGAATGCTGCAAAGGTTGTAAATGTGAAAAATGATCACTTTTTTTCAGTGCCATTGTAACTTCAAATGGTCACTAAATGAACTGTTGTAAGTTGAGGACTACCTGTACTATAAATAAATTAATTTAAGATCAGCCAACAATAGGTAACACCAAAATAATAACAATACAACTGGATACTCTACCCAAATTAGCAACACCTGCCTATATTATTTTATATATCTATGAAGTGTCTAGGAAATAAACAGAAATAATGAGATGTAGTGAGTAATGTAGTGAGGATTTGCATTCCCAGACGGGAATGCAAAGGAATAAGAGCCAACTCAATTCAGATATTTTGTGTAAGAAATAAAGGGTGATGACAATCCCTCTCTAACAGTTCTTGGAGTATATGCTTCATATACAGTGGTACCTCAGTACTTGTCTGGGATTCATTCTGGGAGATGTGATGAATACTAAAAACAATGAGTACCAAGCAAGTCACTTGACTACCACATGACCCCCTTTTTTTTTTTTACAGAAGGAGTAGCAAATCACAAGGCATCTGATGCTAGCAAGTTCTACCTTGTACATCAAGTTCTGAGAGAAAAATGATTACCGGGACAAAAAAATTGCTTCAAAACGTGTCAGGTAACAAATTCAACGAGTTTTGAGGCAGTCAGGTACCAAGGTGTGACTGTAGATAATAATTTGCTTCAATTTGGCAAGATTCTGTCTATAGATATAGAACAATAAAAAAGTCTGTTTGGAAGAATCATCATCACATACAGTATCTTTATTGGTTTAGGGGTCTAACAGCTAGCTTGACTACTACAATGAGCTCTACATGGGGCTATAAATATCCAGAGTCATTCAGAGTTGGGTGGCATATTAATTAATAGTAATATATTTCCGTATTCATTTCTTTTACACTAGTCTAAATAATGGGATTTAGTTACATATCTTTAGTTACATATCAGATTATGGGTGCTGTTCTAGGTTCTAGTCTGAAGTAGCTTCAGATAGCACTGAGGAAACATTTGGGCTGAATTCTGACACAATTGCCCAGGGATTGGTTACTTTCTTTCAGCTTGAATCTACATTTTTAATTTTTATGATCTCCAGAAGTTCCTTAATTTCTTCTTTAAATGTCATTAAGTACCTAATGTGCATATGTAAAATCACCATAATATTGCTCTCCCAGAATCATGAAGCCCATGCAAGAATATGTCCAGTCAATACCTAGGCATTTTTATTTTAAAGAATAGTTAGAAGCATCTAGCCAGCTCTTGATGATCATGAAAAGCTAAAAAGAGTCAGACCTGTACGTGGATGGAAAGCCACCAAGAATGCCAGGGAAGTTTTTTTTAAAAAAAAAAAAATCCTGAAAAAAAGCAATGGAAAGCCACTTCCGTAACATTTCCCAAGACACCACAAGAATCAATCCATGCATTTGAGCTTGACTTAAGGAAGACTTAATCTTGTCTTGTGCATTCATGTCCTGAAGCAAAAGTATATAAGGCAGCTCCTTAGATCATAAGAATATTTAATGATGATTTTTGTAAAATAAATTCTCAGGAAGGAATGTAAGCAATTTTAGGTAGCCATGGCAACACGCAAAAAAAAGAGGCTCAACATAAGCACTTGAATCCTATTTAAACACAAATGGCCTTCTTTGCAGTCATAGAAAAGTCCCAGGGAAGTTTACTGAGTGTCTGCTACTTCAGTACAACATGAATTTCTCTCCAGTCCCTAGGTCAGGGGTAGGCAACTTTGGCTCTTTTATGACTCGTGGACTTCAACTCCCAGAATTCCTGGCTGGCTCAGGAATTCTGGGAGTTGAAGTCCACGAGTCATAAAAGAGCCAAGGTTGCCTACCCCTGCCCTAGATATACTCCTTTGCCACCACGGAAAGGGACAACGCGCTGCAGCCAACTTGCCACGGTCAACTCACCATAGCCAATTTGCCATGGCCAACCCACCACAGCCAACCCGCCACGGGATAACTCACTGCAGGACAATTCAGCAATTCAATTTAATTATTTAAAACGATTTAAAAAATGTTTTAATTTTTGTCATTCACATTTTATTTTGTCCCTCCTTTGGCATCCTTTAATGATTCTATTCCACTATTTCTTTGATATTAGTGTAGCTCTTGTCCGATGGCGAATTGGCCATGGCAAATTGTCCTGCAGCAAGGTGAGTTGCCGTGGGCCCTTGCCACCACTATTACCAATTTTCTCCTGGAAAAATTGTTTTTAGGGTCTACTCAGAAAGTCTGCACACAATACATATGAGCATTAATGCATAGCAGGTTTGCCTTGCATCCATCATAAATGTAAACCGTAAATAAATCGTTTAGGTATAATTCTAAATGATAACCCTCTTCCCTCTTCTCTTGCTCCTACCTACAAACAAATCCCAGTAATTAAACTTAGCAAATGTGTCCATAAGGGAGCAATTAAAATAGTTAAGGAACCTCAAGGAACCTCAACCAATAATCTAATGTACATTAGATTGCTAAATTGGGCTTGTATTTAAGACATGCACACATATAAAGGAGATAAGACTACTGTACATTGGAAATATAGGCAAAGATTGCTTCCTCTACTTACATTGTAACCATGAAAAAAAAATCTCTTTCTTTGCTACAAAACATTCTTTTTTTTTAACTTTTTATTTTTTTTTCACCAAACACCATACACCAAGACAAACAATACATACATAGCCAAAAAAATTTTTTTCTCTTAACAAAGCCGTGCTATACATTCTACGTATTCTATTACCTCTTATTTACATATTATTTACATTTCAATCTTTATGTCTTTTTCTTTCTCTGTTCTAGCCAACTATAACAAATATTCCAAGTTTCGTAAAATTCTGTTGCTTCCTTATCTTTTAATTCTAATGTGAGTTTGTTCATTTCTGCGCATTCCAAAATTTTATAAATAATCATCTCCTCTGTGGGTATGTTTTCATTTTTCCAGTATTGGGCATATGCTATGCGGGCCGGCCGTTAATATATATATAATGATGTGTTGGAGGTGTTTTCTAATCTTTGGATTTATTATACCCAATAGAAATATTTCTGGTTTAAAATCTATTTTTATCTCTGTTATCTCCTGTATCCACTCTCTTATTCGTTCCCAATACTTCTTTGCTTTAGGACACAGCCACCACATATGAAAAAATGTTCCCTCTCTAAATTTACATTTCCAACACTTTGGATCCATATTTTTATGCATTTTGGCCAATCTCGCTGGTGTTAAATGCCATCTATACATCATTTTGTATTGGTTCTCTTTATATGCAGTTGATAACGTCAATTTGCAATTTACATTCCATAATCTTTCCCATTCCTCTAAATTTATATTTCTTCCCACATTTCGTGCCCACGCTAACATAGATCCCTTCACTATTTCTTCCTTTAGCTCTATTTCTAATAAATATTTATAGATTTTTGATAATGCTTTACTTTCCTTACTTATTAAGATTTTATCAAGAAAATGTGGAGTTTGATTTATTCCATACTCTTTTCTATCGCTGTTATATCTAGATTTAATTTGTAAATAGAACCACCAATCTATGTGAATTTCTTGTTCCGCCAACTCTTCTCTTGTCTTGAGATTACCTTGATTATCTAATAATTCTTTATATCTCCTTATCTTTTTCTTCTGCAACATATTTGGGTGAGTTACTGCTTCCAACGGCGAGAACCAAATTGGGATTTTCCCGTAATGCCTTTTTTTTATTTTTTCCCATATCCCAATCAATGCTCCTCTTATTTGATGTTGTTGAAAATATGTGTGTATTTTCTTCTGATTTCCCCACAAAAATGCATGCCAACCTATCTGTAAATCATGTCCTTCAATCCCTAATATCCTATCATTGTCAAGATTTATCCACTCTTTAATCCATAGTAACCCTGCTGCGTGATAGTATGTTTCCCAACATAGGCATCATTTAGAATTTCCCAAATTAGGATTATTATTTACAGCATTAGCGGACCAAAAGCAAAGAGGAATAGCGGTCTATATTAAAAAGGAAATAAATGCAAATTTAAAATATCAAGATACAGAAGGAAGGATACTAATAATAGAAATACAAAATGAACAGAAAACTTGGCTTTTAGTAGTAATTTATGCACCGAATGAGAATCAATATAACTTCTATCAGAAATTACATGAGAAATTGATAGAATTGGGTCATTCAAATATGTGTATTGTGGGTGATTATAATGCGGTGGTGGACGTAAAAAAAGACTATATTACTGATAAGAAAAATAAAAAGAAAAGGAAAACTTTACCAAAGACGTTCTTTGACCTAGCGCATGAGTGTAATTTATTGGACCAATGGAGAAAAAGAAATCCAAAAAAAAGGATATACATTTTTTTCTAATCCACATAAATCTTGGTCTTGAATAGATATGATATGGACAAATGAAGAATTAGGAGAGGATATAGAGACTATAGAAATAAAACCAAATATATGGGCAGATCATAACCCGATAGAAATAGTCTGGAAGGGGCGAAAAAAATTTAAAAAACGATGGATAATGAATTCACATATTTTGAAGGAAAAAGAATTTATTATACAGACTAAAAAGGAAATGGATTATTTCTTTAAAGAGAATACAAAACAACAAACATCTATCCAAATTATTTGGGATACAGCAAAGGCGTATTTAAGGGGACTAGCAATAGCTTATTTAGCACAGAAAAATAGGGAAAAAAGACAAAGGCAAAATATATTACAGGATAAGATTAAAAAAGTTGAATGCCAATTACAAGAAAAACCACAAGATGAATCAATTAAAGCGGAACTAGCAGTAGCTAAACATAAACTAAATGTGATGGAACAAGAGGAAAGAGTGAAGGAATTGAAATGGCAAAACAAAACTTTTTTGAGTATGCAAATAAACCGGGGAGATGGCTTGCCTATAAATTGAAAAAAGAGAGAGAGAAAAAACTTATTCAGGAACTTTATGATAAAAATGGGGAATTACAATATAATATGGATAAAAAGAAAGAAATAATCCTAACCTTTTTTGAATCATTATATAAAAAAGATGAAATAGATGGGGAAAAGATAAAACAATATCTAAAAGTTAATGGTCTTCCAGAATTAAAAGAAGAACAAAGAGAAATATTGAATAAAAGAATAACAGCTATGGAATTAAAAAAGGTAGTCCAAAAACAAAAAAACAATAAGATGCCTGGACCGGATGGTCTTCCAGGGGAGCTATATAAAACCCTTTACGAAGAATTTGAAAATATACTTGTAGAGGTATAGAATGATGTGTTGGAAAAATCAAATTTACCAGACTCCTGGATCGAAGCTATTATATCTCTTATTCCAAAAGAAGGCACAGACCCTAAACATATTAAAAATTATAGGCCAATCTCGCTGTTAAATACAGATTATAAAAATTTTACTAGTATAATGGCGGAAAGATTAAAATTAGTATTGCAAAACATAATACACACAGACCAAAATGGATTTTTGCCTCGAAGACAAATTAGAAACAATATTAGAATGGTGTTAAATGTCCTCGAATACTATGAATTATATCCAGGAAAGCAAGTAGCGCTGGTCTTTCTAGACGCGCAGAAAGCATTTGATAACCTCAATTGGCAATTTATGTTTCAACAAATTGAAGATATGAAATTTGGGGATAAATTCAGTAATATAATAAAGGCAATATATAGAATACAGAGGGCTAGTGTGATAATTAATGGAGAGAACACAAAAAGTTTTCAAATAAATAAAGGGTAAGACAGGGATGTCCGATTTCACCTCTACTCTTTATTCTATCTCTTGAAGTATTATTATCCCAAATTAGACAGAATGAACAAATAAAAGGGGTACAGGTCAAAACAGAGGAATATAAATTGCAGGCATTCGCGGACGACCTGGTTTTCTTTATTGAGGAACCTATAGAGAGAGGAAATATCCTTATGGAAGAAATAGAAAAATTTGGAATGGTTGCTGGGCTGAAAATTAATAGGGATAAAACGAAAATGTTAGTAAAAAATTTAACTGATAAACAGAAAAGGAAATTGGAAGAGAAGTTGGACTTACAAATAGTAAAAAAGATTAAATATTTAGGAATTTGGTTAACTTCAAGATGTTCCTCAATAAAAGAAGATAATTATACAAAATTAATACTAAAAATGAAACAAAATCTTGAAATTTGGGGTAACTTCCGATTATCATTATTAGGAAGGATTGCTATGACTAAAATGAATATATTACCTAGATTATTGTATTTATTTCAAACAATCCCAATAAAACTAGAGAAAACTTTTTTTAAAGAATTGGATAAAATAATAAATAAATTCATTTGGGCAGGTAAAAAAGCTAGGATCAATATAAAAACATTACAGGAAAATAAGAGTAGAGGTGGACTAGGACTCCCTAAATGCTACAAAACATTCTATCACTGGATTAATTCCTGTCTTTTTTTACCTTCCAACATTTAAACATCTTCCTATTTATTTATTTTAAAAAAATAATATGCCTACCTATTTGTAATTCAAACTCATACACATCTGTTGTGTTGGACTTTTATATTAGTAGCTTGCAATAAGTCATGGACAATGCACATCCAACAGTTGATTTACCCACCAATATTATTGCCCACCTGTTCGAAGTAATACTGAGATATGGAGATGAATCAGTAGACGTTATTCTAATAATGGTGGGCTTCAATTATCCAATACATACAATGGTGGGATTCAAATATATGACCAACTGATTGTCTGTGTGGGTGCCACTTCCAGAAATCCATTCTGGGCCTGGGCAACAAAAAATTAGCTACCGGTTCTGCCAAAGTGATGCAAACTGGCTTAATCCCACCACTGAATACATACATGGGGCACATTCATGCTCAGGCCATGACAATGAAACCCAACGTCTAGAAAGCCTACATGATGGTATCTTACAACCAATCAGATAGGAGGCTATGTTACAACTCATCCTAAGCATCACCATGATATGTTTATGAGTTGTAACTACTGCAGAATCCAGAGGAAACATTGACCAACATATTTTTACGTTTATCATAAGCAAAGAGGCAACTGCCAGCCTTTTTACAAGGCATTTTCTGGTGCACTGAAACTACTTCAGAGGTAGATAGAGCTGTGCCTTCCAGCATCTAGCTGTCAATCCCTACTGCACTATTTGGTGCTGAAGAGAACAACAACTCACAATATATGATAGTAGGACTGGCTCTCACACATTTCCCCAACGTACATCAATCATTGATGCACTATTCTCAGCATTCAATCAAGACTTTTCAGTTTGACCAGTGTCTGTCTGTCTGTCTGTCTACCAAATTTATATAGCCACCCAGCTCACATCCAGTGACTCCAGGCAGCGTCCATTTTAACTAGATTTGATTGCTTCTGTTCTGCCAGATAGTTTTATGTTTTCATGTTCTTTTTATTCTTATCTTTTACTCTGCTTGCTCTATTGTTTGAAAGTTGTGCTTGTGTATGTTGCTTAATCTGTTATATATAGAACAGGAAAGAAGCATTTGTAAATAGATAAGGAAATATAAGTCCATACTCTCATATAGTACCTCGACTATATGGGAATGGATATTAGATCTCTATTTTTAGTTCCAGAATACAGTGCTATAAGGGGACCGAATAAATCCTTTTCTAGGTTTTTCCAAAAGTAGCACAACATTAGGTGTCTCTACATTTTCCTCCTCCTAAGGAATAATGAGAAATGTATCCCCCTTTCCTACTTTCTTTAATAAGCAGAATGAATAATGTTGGGGGTGCTACTCAGTGTGAGGATAGTGGTGAAGCTACCCCCTTCAAATCACAAGATGTACTTTGTGCAAATCCTCATTCTTCACCATAAGCCATGATTTAGGGACATGTATTAAAAGTACAGAACACTAGTGAAGGACGGATGGGGCCCCCAGAATTTTGCCATACAATTAAACCATAAATGGGATTCTATGGGAAAATCAGCAGGACCATTTTGCTTTTTTGAAGTTGTAACCATGTTCATATTGCTCTCTGTTAATAAATACTCTTCTTTTTCAGACTCCAGGGATACAAGTTGGTGCCTCATGTTATTCTTTGCTTGTGCTGCTTTCTAATTCAAAGTATATTTAAAGAAACGATTCTCATAATGCATAGAAGATTATTTTTCAGAACATATTTACATTTCTTTTTATTAATTAGCTTGCTTTTCTGATTTTTGAAGTGTATGTGCCTTTTTCCTCAATCCTGGTATATTAAATAACTGAATATGTCTAACGATATTTGCCCCCCAAAAAAATACTTTTGCCTATACGGTTAAGTAATGCTAAAGCTTTGCCAGCTGTGAAAGCACCAGGACTTTTGGTAGTGCATACTAATGCAAAATCTACGCTCCCTCATCAGTAATGATCTGTTTGCAACTCAGAGCACTAAAAACACAGGTCTTTTAACTTAAATCTTCCTCATTGTGACTTTAAATTATTTAAAGGACTAAAAAGAATTACAATAGGAGAGTCTGTCGTCATGGAGATAAAATTAAGGGATATTCCATGTAAGCTCCTGAAGAAAAGTCAGTATAATAATATTAATTCATGATGTATTTAATTTGGAAAACATTTTCCATGTGTTTTTTTTTTTTTTTTTTTTGCCAAAATGTGCTACTCTATATAACAGTGACTTTACTTTTTGCATCATGGAGATTCTTAAATCCTGGAGCACAAAAGCATGAAGACTTGGCTGCATGCAGCAGGTATCGTGAGTTCTGCTACATTAGCCCAGGCTGGACTAGAAGGTATTTTGGGATGAAATTTCTATAGGTAACCCTTATTTAGCGATGACAATTGGTTCCAGCAAAATGGTCATTAAGCAGACCACAGGACTGAGAAAGATAAACTGCAAAGATCCCTTATTGCCCCTGTTTCACTCAGGTATAGTTCTCTCAAACAGCCATTCCAGCCTTACTCTCACTCCAGCATGCATTGTCAAGTACAGAAATTTGGGCATAAGCACATGCGTTGGTTAGAAAAATACTTTTTGTACTACCATTATATTTGCAAAAGGCCACACTCTGAGGCACCTTTTTTTTCTTTATTTGCATCCCGCCTTTAATATTTTTACAAATAACTCAAGGCTGAAAACATGCTCCTTCTTACTCCTGTTCTCTCCACAACAATAACAACCCTGTGAAGGGAGTTGTGAGAGAGTGACTGGCCCAAAGTCACCCAGTCGACTTTTATGGCTAATGTGGGACTCATAGTCTCCTGCTTTCTAGGCTGGTTCCTTAACCACTAGGCCAGGGGTAGGCAACTTTGGCTCTTTTATGACTCGTGGACTTCAACTCCATTCTGGGAGTTGAAGCCCACGAGTCATAAAAGAGCCAAGGTTGCCTACCCCTGCACTAGGCCAAACTGCACTAGGCCAAAATTTGCTCATTTGCTAAAAGAGGATTAGCTGTGCTGATTCCTTAGAAGAGAAATGGGTGATTCTTGTCCCAGTGGGAATTTCCTTCTCAAAATAATTGATGGCATCTTCATTAGATTAAATCCCTGTGCTTCAATGGGTTCAGGTCCAGAGCCCAGAAATCTAAAGCGCTCCCAAGTTTATTTGTTACACACTGTACTTGAAAAGACCTTATGTTTTCCCTTCTTCTAACAGGACCCTCCCTATGACCCATTCACATATGCAATAAAGCCACCACTTACTTTTTAAAAAAAAAATAAACCATAATGGCTGTGTTTATGAAATTCCATAAGCCAGGAATGCATAGTTTTTGTAAGCTTTGCACGTTGTGTTGGGAGTTGCATTCCATTAGTAGATACAACCAAGAACCTATCTATCAGCTGGCTTTGTGAGTTTCATGAAGCAAAATAAATGCCTGAAGCCATACATTTTGGCCCCAAACATTTGAAAACTCTACTCATTGAAAAGAGGGGAACATTACATCTGTTCTCATTTATTTTGTGGTGCATAGCAGAACTAGCACTAGATTTATAGCCATTCACTTGCATAGTTCATCTGTACCTTTGTTTGTGAATGATTTGAAAAGTACAATCTTTTTTTTCCAAGGATTTCATAAGCCAAAAGTCATTAAGTAGGATCATATTTTAAGGGGGAGGGGGCTCCCCCATTTATTATATCAGAATTGCTCTATTAAGAGAAAAAATGTAACATATTTCATTTCAACAGACAATACGGTATGGAATAACAGAAAGATTAAGGTTGCAATAAATGTTCTTTCTGAGAAAATAACCTTTATCTCTCAGGAAAAAATATTACATAGTTTTGATCTTAGCTGTTTCGACTGATTCAACTACAACCAGCTGGTGGTACATTTATTATTATTGTAGTAGTAGTAGTAGTAGTAGTAGTAGTAGTAGTAGTAGTAGTAGTAGTAGTAGTAGTAGTAAAGTTGGAAGGGACCTTGGAGGTCATCTAGTCCAATCCCCTGCTCAGGCAGGAAATCCTATACCATTTCAGACAAATGGCTGTCCAGTCTCTTCTTAAAAACTTCCAGTGTTGGAGCATTCACCGCTTCTGGAGGCAGGTTGTTCCATTGGTTAATTGTTCTAACTGTCAGGAAGTTTCTCCTTAGTTCTAAGTTGCTTCTCTCCTTGATCAGTTTCCATCCGTTGCTTCTCGTCCTGCCTTCAGGCGCCTTGGAGAATAGCTTGACTCCCTCTTCTTTGTGGCAGCCCCTGAGATATTGGAACACTGCTATCATGTCCCCCCTCGTCCTTCTCTTCGTTAAACTAAACATACCCAATTCCAGCAACCGTTCCTTATATGTTTTAGCCACCAGTCCCCTAATCATCTTTGTTGCTCTTCTCTGTACTCTTTCTAGAGTCTCAGGTTTTTTTTACATCGTGGTGAATGACCAAAACTGGATGCAGTATTTTGCACTGAGCATTTGTTCATACATAATCCTGAGGAACAACTCAGAACTCAAACGGGCACTTCTGTTTCAGCAGTACAAAGCTGCTTATTGTTGTTCTTCTCGGGGCTGATGGAAAGTCATGTAGGCTGAACTGTGCAATTTTATGCTGCTCAAACCACACAGAACACATCATTGCTTCTGTCACAAAAGCTGCACTCAGCACGGACTCTGCATAGAAGAGTCATAGAACCCTGCCCCAAAGAGGTTCTTGATTGTCCATAGAACCCTGCCATAAAACCCTGCCCCAAAGAGGTTCTTGGTTGTCCAGAGAAAGCCTGTAGGGATACCTTGTACAAATGTTGGGACTTATTTTCAACAGGCTACAGCAGGGGTCCTCCAACTTGGCCACTTTAAGATTTGTGGACTTCAACTTCCATGGCTGGCTGGGGAATTCTGGGAGTTGAAGTCCACAAGTCTTAAAGTGGCCAGGTTTGAGGACCCCTGGGCTACAGCAAGCCATAATTTATTTACTCATGGGTTGTGGAACACAGGTAGTCCTCAACATATGACTGCAATGGAGACCAGAATTTCTGTTCCTAAGCCAGGCAAGTAGTTAAATGAGTCATGCCCACATTTTGGCCACAGTTGTTAAGCAAATCACTGCAGGTGTTAAAGGAAACAAGCAGTCATTGAGTGAACCCAACTTCCCTCACTGACTTTGTTTGTTGGAAGCTGGCTAGGAAGGTCCCAAACGGCAATCCCATGCTGCAACTGTGGTAAATGCAATTGTCTTGGGTCCTGATGTGCGTGTCCCTCCCCTTTGGAGGGAATTAATAGATTAGGAGAAGAACCCAGCTCGAAAAGTTTACGCATTGGTCCCTTTTCATTTAGTTCTTGGTTAATTTTAATTCTTAACGTTGAACGCTTTTACTGTTCTTATTGTTTTATATTGTGTTTTCGCGCGGTAAGAGCTGTAGTGGTGCAACGGTTGGAATGCAGCACAGGTAATCTTTGACTTATGGCCACAATGGAGCCCAAAATTTATCTTGCTAAGTGAGATATTTATTAAGTGAACTTTGTCCCATTTTTCTTGCCGCAGTTGTTAAGTGAATCGCTGCAGTTATTAAATTAGTAACTTCCCCATTGACTTTGCTTGTCAGAAGGGGATCACATGACCCCAGGACACTGCAACCATCATAAATATGAATCACTTGTCAAGCATCCAAATGCAAATCACATGACCGTAGGGGATGCTGCAACGGTCCTAAGTGTGAAAAATGGTCATAAGTCACTTTTTTTCAGTGCCGTTGTAACTTCGAATGGTCATTAAGCAAATGTTTGTACGTTGAGGATGACGTATATTGTAGGCTAACTCTGCCCACTGCCTGGAATTCGATCCTGACGGGGCTCAAGGTTGACTCATCCTTCCATCCTTTTGAGGTTGGTAAAAGGAGGACCCAGATTGTTGACTCTGTAAATTGCTCAGAGAGGGCTGTAAAGCACTGTGAAGCAGTATATATGCCTTAAGGCAGGGGTTCTCAACCTTGGCAACTTTAAGACTTGTGGACTTCAACTCCCAGAATTCCTCAGCCAGCAAAGCTGGCTGAGGAATTCTGGGAATTGAAGTCCACAAGTCTTAAAGTTGCCAAGGTTGAGAACCCCTGCCTTAAGGGCTATTGCTATTGCTAGTATGGTTGTAAGCTGCCCAACATCACTTGACAGTGAGATGGGTGGCATATAAATTTAATAAATAGATATTACCCTGAGCAGCTGCACTATTTATGAAAGAGAAAAACGGTTGCCTGGGAGTAATCGTCAACCCTTTTTTATTTATTTTATTTTTATTTATTTTGCAATTTCTATACCGCCCCCCTCCCGAAGGACTCGGGGCGGTGTACAGCCCAATTAAAAACATCAACATACAAAAAGTAAAATGATTAAAAATAGGTTAAACAATTTGGCCCAGAATCATTAAAAACCCAATACATTGTCTTAAAAGCAGCAATCCCCTAAAACAATTATGGCCTTGTTGGTACCGGAGCTACTATCCCAGGCCGGCTTGTCAAAAAAGAAATGTTTTTAATTCTCGTACGGAGTTCGGGAGGGAGCTCGTTCCAAAGTGTTGGAGCTCCCACAGAGAAGGCCCTCCCCCTGGGGGGTCGCCAGCCGACATTGTCTGGCTGACAGCACTCTGAGGAGATCCACCCTGTGGGAGCGTACTGGACCCTAAAACTATTGTGGGTTGTGTGGTTTTGTTTTTTGTTGTTTTTTTTAATCTTCAGACAAGAACATGTTTACACAGTTACATTTCCCTAACTAATAAAAACTTTAGACAATCTGGTGTTCTCCAGATGCTTTGCATTATAGCTCCTCGTGTTCAGGCCAGTGTGGCTAATGATCAGGCACGTTGGCAGTTGTAGTCCAAATTATCTGGAGCAGAGCAGTTGCTCACCATGCCGTAAAGGCAATGAGAGATTTAGAGACAAGACTTTTATGATCCGATGTTGCTTTTTGGACAGATTCAGGGCACCCCTACAGCTCGCCTTTGCACCCCTCTCCGATCACCTTGGTGCCCAGTACATGATGTTATCACTGTTCAGCAGCTCAGATGGCTTAATTCCAGCTCAGCTGCAGTTCAACAGGAAGCAGACAAATCTGGTTTTCAAGTTAAACATACTGACGCTCCAAAAAGCAAGCCATTTGCTATTGGCAGACACTCTTGGCTCTAAGTGATCGTTTCCACCTTTCCAGAAAGGTTCGGCTGATGTAGCATCATGCTGTCATTTCAATCCTGCCTTCAGAAAATAAGCAGAGGAATGGCACTTGGTGGGGGGGGGCATGGCACCTGGTGGTTTTCTGGCTCCCTGATGGCAGCCTCCAATGTTTTAATTACCAAATAAAAGAAGCTGAGAATAGGCACTACACCCTGGTCAGACTTTTTTTTTTTTTTAACTATCTCTAATTAGAATTTCTGTTTTGTGAAAGATTCTGCCGATTTTCAGCTCTGCGACCATGGAGTTACTGTGAATCAGTTTGAACCTCTTTTAGAGGGTTAGGAATCAAAGCCGGTGGTAATACGGGAGTGACAGGAGTGACATGACCCTTCACATTTCTCCTTTGAACAGAGAAATGATTGAATTGGAGAGACTCTCGCAGCACAAATCTAAAGAGACAACAAACCATTTGCCTTTCAAACTGCTTGGGAAGACCATTTATTCAGCCTTTAAATTCTCCTGCATGTTATACGGTCGATGCAGCCGGAAAAACTTAACTGCTCTTTTTACCCACCTCTTCTTTTAAACCTGGAAATGGGTTTTTATTCTATTTTGAAGCATTAGAAACTGATTTGCTGCTGCTGAAGTGTGGCTCTGCAGCAAATGAGAAAAAGTGGAGGGGAAAATGTTCCTTCCCCCCTCAACTCCTGTCTGAATCCTTCATAACTGCTCACAAAAGCCATCAACGTTTGGCACCAATGTAGCCATTTTACCGACTTTTTTTTTCCTTCTTACTTCCTCCTACTTCTGTATGCCACTGCAAAATTGGCGCCATGCTACTTTAGTTATCTTCCTAATCAGAATTTGGAAAGTTTCCACAGTAGGGCTAAGGAAGGGGGGAGGGGACTCATTTAAACCTGTTCAGCACATTAGAGCATCTGTCATGGATAAAAGCGCTAAAGCTGCATTTCATTAATGGAAAAAATACATCCAATATGTATTTACCTGCCTAGTAATATTACACAATCACATCTTTTCTGTTGCTGGCTAATGAAGCCCACATCTAGAAAATTCTAGATGCCTGAATATAAATTTGTAGATGATGTTACAAAGCTTTGGAAATGACTTATATATTAAAATATCACATTTGCTGATTTACAGGACATGCCATATATTTCTTATAGCAGCAATGTCTTTTCAAGGCAATCAAAGCGCAAAAAAATCACTTATCAGTGAAATGGGTGGCATATAAATATAATGATGATGATGATGATGATGATAGATAGATAGATAGATAGATAGATAGATAGATAGATAGATAGATAGATAGATAGATAGATAGATAGATAGATAGATAGATAGATAGATAGATAGATAATAAAAGTGCTCATGGAATCTCCTCTCCAGAAAGGAACTGGGAAATGGATATTGTTGATGCTTTCCTATAAGCCAAAACATGTACTTACAAGCCAGAACTGTCTATAGTAGAATATTATACTGTAAAGCAAAACTTTACAGTATACATGTTATAAGCTAGTCATGCTTTTCCATGAAAATAAATTGTTTTACAAGCCAACATTTCTCAAGAAAGCCATAGCTATTGCACATGCATCCTGCACTGACCCTTTTCATTAGGAACTAGATTTCATTTCTTGTGAATAAAATCAAAACCTTTTCAGGTACGTTCCTAGTGGAAGAAAAAAAAAGTATATATGGTAGCCATGTATATCGTAGTAGAGTTTATCCACCCCTAGTTTTCTCTCAGAATGACCTTGAAAAGAAGTATTTCCAATACAAAAAAATAATCCAGGGAAAGAACACCCTGAACCTTCTCCAGAAGTATCCATCCTTTAATCCAATTTTATTCCTCTATAGATGTGTCAGGGTTCCGATATATGAAACCAAACAAAAGATCTTCAAGGCTAGGAATTCTTCCTTTAAGAACATTTTATTCAGGAAACAAAGTATCAGCACTTACATAGTTGAACCCAAGACTGAGATTCCCTCCCCCAGTTACAAAGTAACAAGTTGCAATTCCCACCCCACAAAAGCTGTCATAAATCACATTCCCCAATTAGCGCAAAACACGGGCTTTTCTCTCTGGCTCCTCAGCCCGCCAAAAGTTTATCGGACAATGTCCTTGAGTTCCCACACTTCTGCATTGTTATGGCTAGCTAAACCCTTAAGCATTTACCCCATCCCCCCTTCTACATCTGAACTCTAAAAGAACACCAAAAGGTACGTTAAAAGCAAAAGTAAAATGGCTGCTCATTTTCAGTTGTCAGAGCATGGACATCCGTTGTCATAGAGTTGACAAGATGCAGACAAGCAATTCTGATGGCAATGTTTTTCTACCAGACAATGATTCTAAAACCAACTTGGAAAATTTGAGGTAATTATTATTTTACTTCATCCTGTTATTTTGATTCTGTTTAACTCATTGGCTGTTAACAGTAATAATGCAGAGCACAAAATTAAAATTAAAAATAAAAACATAAATGAAAAGAAATGCAAATGATTAACAATGGTGAAGAAGATGTCTCTCCTAAATGAAATCCTTCAACCATAGTATGCAGAGCATGAACTTCTAGAATTATTTCTAAATCTCTATGATGGTTCCGTTCTGGACCAGAATAACTTCATCAGCAGGTCACAGAGAAGTATGTTTCTAACAGGATAAGCTGATAATGTGGGGGAGAGGAGGGGCTTTAAGGGTTAATCTCAACTGAGAATTCCACAAATCATCCCAATCTAATTTAGCTGTTGAAGTTGGCAAGTTTCTACAGTATTAAAATCTGAGATTAAAGGGCAACAAGATTCAATTTGTAATACTTAATTTGATAATATATTTGACCACCAGTTATAATAGGGAAGCATCAAACATGCCCACAGAGGCTTCAGTTTTTTTGACAGAAATAAGATGAAAATATCAGGAAGGCAGAACCTTGAAAGGCATTAAACTTAAAAAGTTTCAGATAGTGTTTAGATTTCAGCACAATACATTTTTGAAATAATCATCCTTCACTCTTTTTGAAATAAAGGTAGTAGGCATGAGGGAAAGACAGCAAAGAGTGTTTTGAGAACTTGCGCTGAACCAGGGCAGAATGTGTTAAACCCCAGTGTCAACATAAACATTTTTCAGACCTTGTTTAAAATGGTAGCTATGTCCAATATGTAGGTTTTCAGCTTCTGAAAACCTGCTTTTCTGAGTTGACAGGTTGGCTGCTATAACTCCTTAACCAACTATTAAAGTCACAGAAGGCACCCCATCACACTCTCCAGCAGCACAACTCTGACTACATATGGAAGGGCAACCAGAAGAGATCTTCAAACCCAGAAGAAAATCTACCAAATCTCTAAACTGCTTTGAATCTATCTATTGAAGATAGCTGATTGATGTTTTATATTAATCTAACAATTTAATCTGAACATTTGATTTAAGGGTTATTCTATTAAATTGTCTTCAAACTAAATCATCCCTTCAAAGTTTTGCATAGCCCTAATACCAACATTTTAAATCACTTCTAGTGAACAACTGGCCACTAGTACAGATAGTCCTCCACTTATGACCACAGCTGAGCCCAAATTTTCTATTGCTGAGACATTTATTAAGTGAATTTTGTCCCATTTTAACAACTTTTCTTGCCACACAGTTGTTAAGTGAATCACTGCAGTTATTAAATTAGTAATACGGTTGTTAAGTGAATCTGGCTTTCCCCCCTTGATTTTGTTTGTCAGAAAGTCGCAAAAGGTGATCACATGACCCTGGGGCACTGCAGCCGTCATAAATATGAGTCAGTTGTCAAGTATCTGAATTTTGATCACATGGCTATAAGATGCTGCAATGGTCATAAGTGTGAAGAATGGTCATAAGTCACTTTTTTCAGTGCTGTTGTAATTCAAATGGTCACTAAACAAACTGTTGTAATTAGAGGACTATCTGTACACATCTTCCAATAGAAGAAGACTCCTGCCCCTTGCAACAGTAAATCACCAAGTGTATTTTCTCTATTTCTTGCTGTGGAGACCCCACAGAGAAATGAATCAATAGCCAAGATAGGTTGCACTGAGGCATGGATCACTACTGTCAAATCTCCTAATGCAGTATAATTCTGTCAACCCAGGTCCCGTCCTAGCTATTATCTTAGAATTCAGTGACAGATAAAGATCGAAAGCACTTCAAAGCAAGGGAATCCAGAGGGGCTACCAATGGCACCCAAATCATGGATGAAACTGGGGGACTGAAACTCCGGCCATTTTTAATGTGTATCATGTGTATCGAGCATATGTATAAAGGAGCAGGGGTTTAATCTCCCAGTTGTGCAGGGGTCTTCAGAAGCTTTCAATGATACATTGATATCATTGATAGCTTCTGAAAACACCTGTGCTCCAAGGTGATGGAAGAAGGTGCAATCCTGCCCCAAAGAGACTGAACTTCCATCCAGTTGCTTATTATCCAGGAACACTTCCATTTTGTCACAAACAGCATGATAGTTACATGGGCAGTACAATCAGTCAACAGCCTAGGTGATGAAAAGTAATCTCTCAGCATCACCTGTAAGCCGCCTAGAGTCACCCTGTAGGCATAAAAGCGGCATAAAAAAATAAATACTGGTCACAACAGGAGAAACCAAAGTCACTGTTAAACAATAAATCAATATTAAACAGTTTCCTCAAAGCCAAATCTCATTAGGTGCTCCCAAAGAATAACATGGTTGATAGGTTATCAAAAAAAAAACAACCTCCAAGAAAATTTGAGGACACTACTGATTAGGCAGGATTAACACAGGATTTACTAATTAAATTGTTTTTTTTATACTGACTATGAAGTAACTAACTTGCTTTCTACTTTTCTGATCATGGTTGGGAAAGGCTTCGGCTCCTTAAAAAAAAAACTTTAGCACTGTATAAATTAAAATAAGATAGTTCAAACCGAGTAATAGAGAAGACTGAGTCAAAAATGGTAATATCAGCTGATGCCTGTAGCTGGAGTACATTGATCATCCCATGTACCTTCTAGCATCTCCCATCTCTGTAGCAGTTAGAATATCCAAATACAGCTGATATGATGATGTACTTCCAGCATGTACCTGTGGAACAGGAACTCTCTTTTTGAAAGCTACTTCTAGCGATTGAGAATGTTTTGTATGAAAATGTCTCCAGGAGTAGCTTTCTCCTGACAGGATAGAAGAAGGCTGATGCATGACTATAACCCACCCAATCAAATGACTATAACTTAATAGTTTTGACTATTAATATCATTTGACCTATAAAGCCCTTTATGGCAATGGACCAGGATACTTGCGGGACTGTCTCCTGCCTCATGAATCCCAGCGACCGGTCAGGGCGCATAGGGTTGGCCTCCTACGGGTCTCGTCTGTTAAACAATGCCATCTGGCGGGACCTAGGGCAAGGGCCTTCTCCGTTGCTGCCCCAGCCCTCTGGAACCAGCTTCCCTCAGAGGTTCGTACTGCTTCCTCCCTCCTAGCTTTTTGGAAAGTGCTGAAGACACATCTATGCCGACAGGCTTGGGGCATATGAGCTGTGCTCTGCCCCTCGGCCCTAAGAGTGTCCCGCCATCAACGGCTGCGAATTGATTGTGTTTGTATGTGGTATGAGTGTGGTAAATTTTAAAATTGTTGTTGTATCTTGTTGTGAGCCGCCCTGCATCTTCGGAGAAGGGCGGCATATAAATGTGAATATTAAATTAAATTAAATTCCTATATAAACACTTTTTAAAAAATTATAATAATAATAATAACCAGGAAGCTTTTTCCTAGACTCTTCCTAGTCTTCTGGCTGGTGGGAAGAAAGGAGAAACCTTCTCCAGATTCAACATTTTCCAGGACTCGGCAAAGAAAATCAATCACATGCAGATGTACAGGTTCATTAAATAAGCCATTAGACAGCATTAGAATTTTGGATATATGCCAAGCCTTGCCTGATCCCTTTCACAACTTATTTTTTCCACGATGTTCAGTCCCAGTTTGGATGAGTTTATTTATTTTGCCTTGGATTGCACTTGCTTTTAGAATCCAGTACTTTTTCACTCATCCCAACACACACACATACACACAAACACACACACATTTCTCTTTGCTGGGATACATTTCTCATAAAATAAATATCATTTTAAGCAGGTATTTTCAGTGTAAGGCCAGTTGTTTCTTGAAGGGTCTAATCTGTATCATGCCTCAGATTGCCTACATTTTGTTGGCTACTAAGTCAACTGCTGGTTGCTGGACTGCAATCTTGTATTTTTATTATTATTTTTTTATTACAAAAAGGAAGAGGCTTTTTTTTTTCCCCTTCTTTTGGCTTGGCCTAAATGCCTGGTGGAAGCAGTAGAAAAAGGAGGTGATTGCATCAAGAAGATGCAAACCATCTCTGTCTCATCCAACTTGGGCAATGTATATGGTGTGGAAACTCCCACTGAAGATAGAATGAGGGGAGGAAGACACCTCAGGTGTACTCTTAAAAGTGTGCCCTTTGTTCTTTGCTAAATCCCTTCCTGTTCTAATGCCTACAAGGAGTAGCATTTGTCCTGTGATACGTTTATGCTAATAAAGCCTTTAATTTGGCACTACGGTTGGTGCAATGAGACAGAAAATAAATTTTAAAAAAATCTATGAAAGTCTACAGTGCAAAACTGAATGGACTATTCCACCCATCCACTATCTCCATACCTTTGGGGTCTTTTAGGAGGCTGCAGATCAGGGATGCCCAACTTTTGGCAACTTTAAGACTTGTGGACTTCAACTCCAAGAACTCCCCAGCCAAGCCATGCTATTAATTTAGAGTTCATTGACAGCTATGCTGGCTGGGGAATTCTGGGAACTGAAGTCCACAAGTCTTAAAGTTGCCAAGGCTGGACACACACACACACACACACACACACACACACACCACTCCTTGGATTACACAGTTGTAGCCTGGCCTTAGTTCACTTTCAGCTCCTCGTTTTTCAGCTGGACGGACAAATACAAAAGTCTGTTTCACATGTATCTGCAGTGAATTAGCATTTGCACTGCTTGTCTGGGTCCTGAACCCCACAGTAATAAATGTCCTGAAACATGTGGCAGGCTCATGTCCAAAAGCCACAACTGAAAGTGATTCCTAACCCATGACCCCTGCCTATTTACAATTTTTTTTTTCAAACATTTCCACACCCATGAGATTGAAGCAGGGTGCATTCTCTTCATGCAGACCATAAAATGAAAAGCAGGTTGGAAGCTTTGTGCAAATTCACAGGAAGACACAGTATCTCCCAATCAAGGGGGTTTTTTTTACATGTTTTTCAAGAAGAGAAAGATGAGACTGCATTTTATTAGCATCGCCCTCACGATCTTCTGAGAGCCTCCCATATCTGATAAGGGATTAGAAAAATATTTGGCTGACAGAGATCACTGCATTGCTTCTCTTTTTAAGAGCGAGACAAAGAAGTAATGAAGTCATGGCAAAGTCATTCAGCTGGTTTAACGCAGTCCAGCTGCATTTGTAGGATATTAAAAGGCATTTTGCTCCTTTTTTTCCCCAACATGCAAACCATGTTCAGAGGAGAACAGACAGCTTCCAATCTAAATTACAATATATGGATTCCCGTTTCACAGTTTTTCTTTTTTACACTGGCCTCCAGTTTTGTTCCTGATACTGATCTCTTGATGTTCACTCAGTATTATTCTACTTAGAAGCTCTGGGAGGGGGGGGGAAGTCAACATTATTTATTTTGACCAGTAGTGTGTTTTGTAAAGCAGCATTTGTATCTTTTTGTAATCCCTTCATAGTCCTTCCAACCTGGGATTTTTTGTTTTATTCGAGATCTCATAAATCCTGCCTGAATAGCAAGACTTAAAGCGTAACCTAGATATGATTTATAAGATGAAAGACTCTTAACTATTGCCAGTTATTTGCGTTGACTAAGTTTAAGGGGACTGGAATGTATAAGCAAAGACTATTGAAATATATGGGGACTCAACAGTTGTTGTTGTTTTTAAAAAAATGTATTTTCAAACTTTTAGACAGCACAGTTTATGATATAAAATAGCAATAATGGTCTTAGAGAGATTGGTTCCAACTCTTGTGGATTTGTTCTAGATGAGTTTGGGCCATAAAAAGAGATGTGAATATAAAATGGGGCTCAAATTCTTTGTAATGTGGGGGTGTCTAACTAACAATGCAATAAAGAGGAGAAAAAAGGGATTACAAAAAAGGAGGCACCAGCATCCTCACAGATACTGTGACATTTTGAAGGTGCTGGTGAAGGTTGGGATCAATTGCATCACCACGTTTAATGGATGCATTGACTGGATACCTCTGGTTGAATACCATGTGAAACATTACCAAGACTGTTGCTGTGCAGCTCCAGAAAGGATTCTTAGAGCCAATTAAAGTAATGAGCATCTTATTCCCATCACTGAAACTTCTAGCTATGTTCCCAGGCTGAATAGCAAGAGAATCATGTTATTGCATTCAGGAAGAAAGAATAAACCATAAGGCAGTTCAGGGCCTGAAGAAACCCGGCTAGAACACATAGAGAGTAGGGTGTTTCTGGCATTTGCAGGGGCTTATACAGCTGTTTCTTTCTCCTCTTTGGTCCGCTAATTAAGCATGGTTTGGATGCCAAGCCATCATCAAGTGTGCTTGGAAGGCCATAAAAAAGTGTACAGAATCCTAGGGCAATAGCAAACATCCATGCAAGCCCCACAGAATGATGCCAGCACAGAAGGAAAGGAACCAGAGTGGTGTTGGATAATAGGCAGGGTAATTATATTTTGTTCAAAAAAAAATGGAGAATGGATGAACTTGCCATCCTGCTGTGCAAATGCTTCAAACATGTTTAAAACTAACGGAGGATTGTTGGCCAGCCTGGCAACTTGGTACAGCTGCTGAGATTCTGGCATAAATCATTGGAGTTGATGCCTCTCCTGGATACTACCGTAGGAGCTAGGAGCTGCTACTATTAAACAAAATGTTGTTTGTTTAGCAACATTTATATAGCTACCCATCTTATGATCAACTCTGGGCAGGCGTACCTTTGAATTATAGTGCAATCTCAGGCACTGTGCAAGAAATTTAAAGCCACCGCTTGTAGCCATTTACTACTACCACAATTGAAAGAGGAGGTTTATCTTTGTCTTCCTTACCACTGGAGACTAGCCTAAACGGGAGTGTATATAACATTTCAGCACAGCACAATATTTAGACTTTCTGTTCAGCAAAAGACAGGAGAGTCAAGAAGATGATTGAGATATTTACATCAAAGTAAGCCGATGAATATAATTTGACAATCAGATGATACTGCTTCAATAGTTACAGCTAGATGGTATCGAATAAATTGGGGTTGCTGCTTCATCAGAAATATCACAACAGTTCAGTTATGAAGACTTTCATAAATAATTCCCTTTTTTCTATTCTGTTATTTCTGGTTTGCTTCGTCTGGGCTTGGAAATAGTGAACACCAGTCTTGTTAGAGGTGAACTCATATTCAGTCTGGAAATTTACTGCCATCTGGCGGTGGAAGTTAATCAAGACCACAATATTCCCACCTAGAAAATGTACATATCGAGGGGAAAAGATGCACATTATTTTTCCCCCTATTCAGAATTATTATTATTATTATTATTATTATTATTATTATTATTATTATTATGGGGGTTTTGCGCATGCGTCAAAGTGGATAGACGCTATGCCGGACGCTCTCCAAACAAATATTAAAACATCGGAATTAAACCTCCGCTAAACCCTTCAGAGCCTCAAACAATGTTAGACTAAAGAAAACAGCTAAAACTTCTGAACCTGGAAATACCCTGGGTGGATTGGAGAAGGAAAAGGAGCCGTAGGAAACTTTACTTTCTGTTCTGAACTGTAAGTAATTAAAGTTGCAACAGAGAGAGAAAATGGCGTCGGCCACGGAAGTAGAACTTACAAAAAGAATGGAGGCTTTAGTGCAAACTTTTTCTGTTATTGGCCGGCAGATAAAAGATATGCAAGATATTGTTGCAAAAACAGCGAATGAGTTAATAGAGGTGAAAACAGAACAGAAAGCACAGGGTATCAGGGTAAAGAAGTTGGAGGAGGATAGAGATCAAGATCGCCTTCGGTTGCATATTTTGGAGGACAGATCAAGAAGGGCTAATATACGCTTGAGGGGGTTCAAACAAGATTTCGCTGACGGAAGAAACATGATTCAGAATGTTAGCAAATGGTTTAAAGATAATAAAATTGAAATTGAAGAAGACCAAATTGAACGTGCACATTGGGTTTTTGGTATACGAAGACATGGAATCCAAAGGGACATTATAATCAAATTTTCTTTTGAAAAAACAGCTACGGAAGTATATAAAGATTTAAAGAAAATTACCAACCTTAATTGTAAGGGGATTCCAATCAGAGTTCTGAAAGACTTATCCAGGCAAACATTACAAGCCAGAAATAAAATGAGACCAGTTGCGGATGCCTTATTCCACAGAGGCATCAGATTTAGCTGGCAATATCCGGCGATCATAATTGTTTATAAAGATGGGAAAATGTACCGGGCGCAATCTTTGGATGAAGGGAAAGAATTGTTGGTGAAGCTCGGCTTTGATCTGGACTTAAATCAGCAGACGGAGACGGAGGCAGCTGGAGCAGTTGGGAACGCAGGAGTTAAATATGTTAATGAGCTGATTGCAACGGCCCTCCAGCCCTTGGAAATGGAAGTGGGTGGAGAAATTCAAGCGTTGGAAGAAAGGCTAGCACTTTTAAAAGGCAGAGAAAAAGAAAAAGAACTGCAAAAGGCGATGCAGCTGGCCTCAAAAGAAATTCACAAAGAGGCAGAACTAGCAGAAGACCCAGCTAAAGAGGGCAGGATCACGAGGCAGAAGAAAAAATGAACAGTTTGAAATAGTGTGATTCACAAGGTTTTCCTACTTGTAAGGGGAGTGATAAAGGCCTAGTCCTTAGTTCTAACTTTAAACTTTGAAGGAAATAGGTAAAGGAGGCTTGGGGAGGGGGAGTGCGGGGGTTTTATTCTTGATGTGATTTTTATTAAAACTGTTTAGGGGGAGCAGCAGATTCGGCAGAACCGCACCCCCAATGGTGCCCGGCTGTTATAGTGGAATGTTTTTCCGCTCTTCTCTCATGTTGAGAGAAGCGGAGGGAGGGGCACTCTGGTGGGAAGGTTTTTTTTATAAAGGTGGAAATCTCATTAAAGCTCTGGGTTGCAGGAGGGAAAAATATCAAATGGGAAAGTTATGAGTGATCAAACAATTATGGCAGTGAATATAAATGGTCTGGCATCGCCCTTGAAAAGGTATAGATTAATGAAATTAGCAAAAGAAAACAGTGTGGACTTTTTGTTCCTCACTGAAACTCATAAGGTAAAGACAAAAATGGATAAATTGATTACTAATAGTGATTGGAGGATTTTTGAATCTCGGGGACAAACAAACAGTAAAGGTGTGGCGATATTAATTCATCAACGGAATCAGTTTCAAGTGGTACAAACAAAAGGGGATAAGGAAGGAAGACTATTATTTGTTAAAATTAAAGTAAATCAAATGACGATGACTTTAGCAGTAATATACGCTCCAAATGTAAATGCTAAACAATTTATATTGAATGCAAAACGTAAGTTAGACGCTTTCTCAGAAGGGACTGTGGTATTTGCAGGGGATTTCAACGTGGAAATAATGGCGGATAAGAAAGAAAAGAAACAATTGAATTTAAATAAATTAAATATGATAGACACTCATGCTGACAAACTACATAGGGGAACGTTTTACTCTGCAAGACACAATAAGTTTAGTTGTATTGATTATATACTAGTGAATAAATTAGGAAGTATTCAAATCAAAAAGGCAGAAATAAAAGACAATTGGATTTCAGATCATGCTCCTATAATGGCGGTCTTGAAAATACATTTTAGTAGGAAACAAAGAATTTGGAGATATAATCAGGTTGTCTCAGTGAATGAAAAAAATAAAGAAAAAATACAGAAAGAAATTCAGGAATTTTTTAAAACAAATGAGGATGGGGAAATAAAGCAATCAGTAATTTGGGATACTAAAAAGGCAGTTATTAGAGGACATTGTATTAGCCTGGAGTCTTTCATTAAAAAAAGTTGGAGATGGGAAAGAGAGGAAAAAATTAGAGAGATAGAGACAATACGTGAAAGATTAAGGATGACAAAGAATAGGGAATGGAATAATTTACTAAAAATTAAGCAAAGACAATTAAAGGATATAGAAGAACAACAATGGAATAATATGAGGACGGCGGTAACGCAGAGAATTGAAATGTGGGGAAAGCAGTCAGCAAAACAAATGGCAAATTATTTGAAAAGAAGGAAAGAAAAATCAAATATCAATGCTCTAAGAGATAAAAATGGGTTATTAAAATATGATAATAGAGAGTTAGAAGTTGTAATGAAAGAGTTTTATGGAAAATTATATGAGAAAGAACATGTCACTGTACAAGATATAGAGGTTAATGAAGAGTTAAATGAAGAAGAAAGACAATTGTTGAATGCAAATATAACAAAGGGAGAAATAACTAGAGTTATTAGAAATTTGAAACCTGGGAAGGCCCCAGGCCCTGATGGGTTTACAGGAGAATATTACAAAACGTATATGGAGGCTTTATTACCACATTTGGAGAAATTATATAATAATGTTTTATTAAACATGGATATTCCACAAACGTGGAGAAATTCTGAAATTGTAACTATCCCAAAACCAGAACGAGATTTAAAAGAACCTGGTTCCTACCGCCCAATCAGTTTGCTAAACCAAGATTATAAGATTTTTATGAAAATTCTAGCAAATAGATTAGGAAATATATTACCCAGAATAATAGGGAAAGATCAATATGGGTTTATAAAAGGAAGAAGAATTTATGAACCAATTAGAAATATAGTGAATGTGCTACACCATGCTACAAGAACTAAACGGAAATTAGGATTGTTGAAGTTAGACGTTTATAAAGCTTTTGACAAAATAAATCATGACTATTTATTTCGACTATGTAAAACTTTCAACATGGGAAATAGATTCAGTCATATTATACAAGAAATATATAAAAAAAATACAGCTTATATTAGAGTAAATGGGAATAGAACAGATGAGATAGAAATAAATAATGGAACTAAACAGGGGTGCCCCCTATCTCCGATGCTCTTCGTAATGGCAATAGAAACACTAGCTAATAAAATTAGAAAAGATAAACAGTGGAAGGGATACCGAATTGGAAACTTAGAATTAAAATTAAATCTCTTTGCCGACGATGCCATAATAGTTACAGAAACACCAATAGAGATGGTAAAAAGAATGACAATTTTACTTCAAGAATTTAAAGAACAATCAGGGTTAAGAGTAAATATGGAAAAATCAGAAATTATTTGTTTAAATACTGGACCCAAAGAACAGATTGAGATACGCAAAGTATCAGGTTTAAAATTGGGACGTAAAAAGATGAAATACTTAGGAATATGGTTACTAAAAAATCCAGAAAGAATGGCTGAGTTTAATCATAATTTAGTATGGAAAAAGATTCAAAAGCAGATCACAAAATGGAAAAATAAAAATTTGAGAAGAATGGCAAAGATTAGGGCATTAAAAATGATGATAATTCCAAAAATGTTATATATGTTACAAGTAATGCCGGGGACCCTCCCTAAAGCAAGATTAAAAGAGTGGGATAATAAATTGAATCTTTGGATTGAAGGTAATAAGAGACCAAGAATTAAAAAAAGGTGGTTGGTAGCTATGGAGAGCGAAGGGGGGTGGGGACACCCGTGTTTGGAATATTATAGGGATGCTTATCAAATAGATAGATTAATGGATTTACAACTATTTGAAGAGAGATTCTGGGTAAGATTAGAAAAAGAAATTAATGACATACAGGATGAAGAACTATTATTTAGGAAATGGAATAGGATAGATATAAAAAGCTTAATAGACCCCGCTAAGGCAGTTATAGAGAGTTGGACGAAATGGCAAAGTAAATTGAAAATGACGAATTCTAAACTAGCGACGCTGCAGGTAATAAATACAAATAAGGAAGGTAATCTCACGAAAATAATAAGGGAATTAAGGAGTAAAGGAATAATGAGAATTGAGCAATTATATGAAAAAGATGGAAAGATTATTAGAAGTAAACTAGAGCAATGTCTGGGCCAAGAAAGATGGTTACAAGTTAACGCAATATGCACATATTTAAGTAGACGTGAGAATAAAGAAACACTCCTCAGACAAGAAACAATTTTAGAAAAGATATTACAAGAAAAGAATAAGTGCACAAAAGCGCAAGCAAGTAACATATATAGGGTCTTATTGCAAGTAGAGGAGGAAGTTGTAAAAGGATTGACAAGGTATTGGCAGGACGAATTAGAAATTAATGAATGGGAAATGGAAAGCATAGTGGAAGACATCAGGAAGATTAAAAATACAAGGATAAGAGAGATGAGAAGAAAAATTTTACATAAATGGTATTATACACCATTACAATTAGCGCACTTCCATAGGGAGAAGAAAGGGAATTGTTGGCATGGATGCAATGAAAAGGGAGTATTTATGCATATGTTTTGGGAATGCGCTGAAGTTCAAAAATTTTGGAAGCAAATACAAATTGAGGTAAATAAGATGCTAAATATTAATTGGAGAATAACTAAGGAAGTGGCGCTATTAATAAAAAATAGTGAGGTAAAGGAATACAAGGAAATTAAAACTGCAGCAATAGAAAGCGCACAAGCAACTATAGTGCTTGGGTGGAAAGATGCGAAGAAATGGAATATACAAAATTGGTGTAAGTACATGGTAGATCACATTCACTATCAAATAATGGAAATTAGATTACACAATTATAATGAAGGTAAATTGGTGGCAACGATGAAGCGGTGGGAAAAGGTAAAAAATTATATGTTGAACTTAATAGGCGATGCAAAAATAAAGAATAAAATTCAGTCACTCTATAAAGTATGAATAATGTAACCCAGAGTTGAGAAGTATATATGTAATAGAAATTGAATCTTCCATATTGGTGGTGGGATTAATGTTTGTTAATGTTTGTATTTTGTCTGGTGGAGGGCACTTTTCACAGTGCACTGTTTTATGTGTTCAATTAATAAAAAATTTAAAAAAAAAAAAAAATTATTATTATTATTATTATTATTATTATTATTATTATTATTATTATTATTATTATTATTATTTATTTGACTTCTATGCCGCCCTATTCCGGAGAACTCAATGGCACAATATACATATATTTCTGTTTTAGCCTCCAAACCAAGATGGGAGAACTGGAATGCTGGAAGGAAAAGCCTCGCCTACATATAGGCTATCACAATATACTGAGAAACATCTCCAAACTTTCATTTGAAAAACACAAATCCCAACAGTGTTTTTAATTATTCTCCATTACCAAATGGGACTATGACGAACAGAATTTTGGAGCAGCAAAAGTGTAGCCATTGTTACCAGTTTTTACTGATATCTTTATGAAAGACTTTGAGAGAAGGCATCTTTAGAATTTGATTCCCTACTGCCAAAGAGCTGATATTCGCCTGTTTGGCCGCAAGGAAAAAAGGAGTTGATTAAATTTCTAGACCACCCAAAGGATCAACACTATAAAATTTACTGTGGAAGTTGAGAACAGTGTTCATTTGCCATTCTCAGACATTCCTACAGGGAAAAGAAGGATGGACAAGACAGTCTTGTAGAAAGGAGATACTTACAGTCTATTACCTCAGTATTGCATCACACCAACACCTGCAATAAAAAAAAGTGTGATCAAAACTTTGGCTCAAAATTTAACCAGTCTTCTTTTTTCACTCCCCAATCTGGATTAAAGACAGGGGTTTTCAAGGGAGGTATTAAACAAAAAGGGGTGTAAAATCTTTCCATTTCACATCCTCTTTGGGAGGGGGCAATTAAATCAAGCGACCGATTTCTGGGTGAGAGCATACAGGTAATCCTTGACTTACAACAATTCATTTAATGACTGTTAGAAGTTATAACGGCACTGAAAAAAGTGACTTATGACCATTTTTCACACTTAGGACATTTGCAGCATCCCGTGGTCATGTGATTTACATTGGGATGTTTGACAGCTGGTTCACATTTACGACAGTTGCAGTGTCCTGGGGTCAAGTGATCATCTTTTGTGACCTTCTGACAAGCAAAATCAATGGGGAAACCACATTCACTTAACAAGTGTGTTCATTAACTTAACGGCAGTGATTCACTTAGCAAGAAAAGTCATAAAATGGGGCAAAACTCACTTAACAAATTTCTCATTTAGCAACATACATCTTGGGCTCATTTGTGGTCGTAAGTCAAGGACTAACTTTAGTTAAGATGTGATCTAGTTATCTTCCCTCAGATAAGTGGCTGAGAACCATTCCCAGCACTTAGGGCTGAGTTACAAGAGTCTTTCCCTGCTTCCTGCATTTATAAAATCAAATTGACTGTGACGTTGGTGCCACTCTGATTTATAAATTCTGTTTAGTGTTGTCTTTTGAGCTAATCAGCTCTGCATTGAGACTCAGGATATTTAGCTGAACTTAAAGCCCTGTCATTTCTTCCATCCGCTTCCTTTCTTTTGCCCTGCAACTTAGTCATCCACCACACAGAATCATAACAAGGAAACTAGGTCTGGGCTTTCTATGGGTTCCTCCCAATTTTTCCCCTTGTTAAACACTGTTGTTTAGCAATGTTATTTACAAGTAGCCAAGCCCACTCGGACCCTCATATTGATCAGACAGAGAAAGGTGTGCAACATCGTCCTGACGTCTAAAATGCTTTATAGGCTTTTTTTTCTCCTTAACCGTATAACTTAAAGCCTCTTTAAGGACATGCAGTAGTCCTTAATGACCCTAACTGGCACTGGAAACTCTATCATTAAACAAAGCAGTTGTTAACTAAGACATGTAACCACTCTGCTGAGCCGACAGCTGGTCCGGCAGTCCCTGTTGTGGTTGTTAAGCAAATCACCCACAGTTGTTAAGTGAGGCATTATGTGACCATGACTTGAAACTTCCTGCCAACTTCTCCCTCAACTTAGCTCAGCGGTTCTCAACCTATGGGTCGCGACCCCGTCGTGTCGCGCATACACGGTTCGGCCCGTCACGCACGCCGCACATGCACGGTTCAGCCTGTCACGCACGCATTGCGTATGCGCGGTTTGGCCCGTGGCGGCGCGCATGCATGGTTCGGCCCGTGGCACTGCGCATGTGTGGTTTGACCCATGGCGCCCCGCGCGCGCGGCGCAGGTGGGGTCTCGGCCTGAAAAAGGTTGAGAACCACTGACTTAGCTGGTTGGAGACCGATTACAAATAGGTGTTCCGTGGGATGCTGCCACCACCGCAAACACAACGGTTGTCAAGCATGCAAATCATGATCACATGACTGTGGGGGTGCCGCAATGGTTGTAAGTCACTGTAAGTCACTTTTTTCAGGGCCATTGTGACTTTGAGCAGTCGCTAAACCAATGGTTGTTAAGTGAAGACTGCCTGTATATGTTTGTAAGACATACTTTTAGCTTAGTGTAGACGTACTTCGTGTGTTTCTAAATACTTGAATCACAACTATCCAGAATTAAGAAATGGTCTAAAGCAGTGTTTCTCAACCTTGACAATTTTAAGGCATGTGGACTTCAACTCCCAGAATTCCACAGCCAGCAATGCTGGCTGTGGAATTCTGGGAGTTGAAGTCCACATGCCTTAAAATTGTCAAGGTTGAGAAACACTGCTTTAAAGAGACGGGCCACCAATTTCCTTCTGTCACTGAGTCTGGCAGCTGGCTTGTCTTTGAATAACAAAACCTTTTATCTTCCATTGTCTTCAAGCTCACCAAGCGGTCATCTGTGAAGGACAGACATAATCCAGAAGACCTCCTCTTCTTAAAGTCCTGGACAATATTGCCCTCCTTCACTTTGGGATCTTCAGGCCACTCTCCACCAAACAAGCCTTCAGCAGAATAAACACCTCCCCATCAATTACAACTTTATCAGCCCCCCCCCATTGCTCTTTGTCTAACAGCCATCACAATCCTGATCCATGTAAATTGCTAACTATTACATACCTTCATTAAATTCTCTCTCTGAGAGTCTTCTAAGAATATTAAGACTCACGAATGAAGGCAAATATACATGTCCCAGAATAATGCTACAGGATCCAATCTGGATCGGTCACTGGGACCAGAGGTTTAGTCTTCCGAGATTTTGGACTCATGCCGGAGGGAACTTGAACAAGGAGGAAGTTCCCTGCGCATGGGCTCCAGCATGAGTCTCAAAGCTTGGAGGATTACACCTCTGATGCTGGTGTCCAACCCAGATTGGACACTGCAAGATTAAGACTGCATCTTTGATGCCAGTCCAATAGCTGTGCCTTCCCCCTTTGGAACTAAATTAAGTCCTAATCTTACCTTCTTTTATCAGCTATCTAGCAGAGAGCATTTGTTTTTGATTCTGAGTGGATAAGTAAACAGCCAGCAAGAAAGCAGTGAGTTTGCAAAGTAATGAAAATGTAGATTTGTAGAACCAGGAAAGGAAGGAAGAAATATAACCAAATGCCTGAAGAGTCTTTGTCAGTCTCAATGGTACCTTAACATTTTAGCCAGTTTTGCTTTCCTGCTGAATGTTCAAATCTTTTGACTAAACAGAAGGTATTAATTATATTCCTTTAAAAATAAAGTGGGGGGAGAAGAGAGGGAAGCAGATGGTCTCGAATCTGTGGGCAGATTTATATCGGTAGGAAGGGAGGAGAGGCATGAAGGTGAAACCGGACAAAGATCAAATGCTGTCAGGACAGATGTAATAGTTAATTTTTTCCTTATTACAGTATCCTGATTTGTACATGCTGTACTTCTCCCCAAGCACATAGCCTGAATGCAGGGAAGAGCAGCATCACTAGAGGAGAGGCACAACAGAGTGGTTAGGGTTGACAATCTGGACAATCAAATTTATAATGATGGCAATGTGGGTGACACTGATGTGGAAACAGCCCGAGTGATATGTAACAATCCACAGCACAAATGTTAGGTTTAAAAAATAAAGAGAGGGAGGGAGGGAGGGAGGGAGGGAGAGAGAGAGAGAGAGAGAGAGAGAGAGAGAGAGAGAGAGAGAGAGAGAGAGAGAGAGAGAGAGAGAGAGAGAGAGAGAGAGAGAGAGAGAGAGAGAGAGAGAGAGAGAGAGCATGCTGTTGAAAGAAACAAAAGCTGGGAAGAAAACAGCACTTCATGTCAGAGATAACAAGTTCAGTTCTACAAAAATCAAATCAAATCAAACATGTTTATTACAGTCTTTGACCAGCCTTTATAGTAAAAGAGTACAGTAAAAAGGGAAATAGTTTAATACAGCAATTTGTTATTGGGCAAGGAAAAAAATAATAGGACAATAAATTATCTAATTAAATGTTTTGTGCAGGTTTTTGGCCAACTGATATGTGAGTGTAGGGTTGGTTTTACTATTAAAAATAGTAAATGTAGCATCTATATAGCCCTCATATTTGGAAATGATTGGGCAATTAAAGTACTTCTAGGGCATCATAGAAAGGGCACCAGATGAGAGCACGGGTGAGGTTCCCTACCTCCCTAGATCTTCTCTACAAATAAGAAGTCCTGTGAAATCTTCTCGCCAATATAGCTGATGGGAAGGAATCAAGGGATGGTCTGGATAAGGCCCATCTATATTTGTTTAATGTTAAATTGAGTAGATACCCCGCAGTGAAAGGCTTGCAACTGTCTAACACTTGGCAATAGAATTCAGAGTGCTGGTGATACCTTTTTGGTGATCAGTGTCCCTGGTTCTCTCTTTTACTATTGATTTGGCCTTCTCGGGGGTTAATTGGCCTAGATATTCAGGAGAAAGTTTCAAGTTTTCAAGTTTCAAGTTTAATCAAATTTATATGCCGCCCTTCTCCGAAGACCCAGGGTGGCTCACAACAACAATACAATAATACAATAAAAATTTAAAAATTAATTTCATTCACACCATATACAAACACAATCGGCTGACAGACACTGATGGAGGGACACTCCTAGGGCCCAGGGGCAGAGCACAGCTCATACGCCCCAAGCCTGTCGGCATAGATGTGTCTTCAGGAGTTTCCAGAAAGCTAGGAGGGAGGGAGCAGTACGAACCTCCAAGGGAAGCTGGTTCCAGAGGGCTGGGGCAGCAACGGAGAAGGCCCTTGCCCTAGGCCCCGCCAGATGACATTGTCTAACAGACGGGACCCGTAGGAGGCCAACCCTATGCGCCCTAACCGGTCGCTGGGATTTATGAGGCAGAAGATGGTCCCACAAGTATCCTGGTCCATTGCCATAAAGGGCTTTATAGGTCATAACCAACATTTTGAATTGTGTTCGGAGACCAATAGGTAGCCAGTGCAGCTCGCGGAGAGCTGGAGTGATATGAGCATGTCTTGGGAGACCCAAGACAGCTCGCGTGGCCGCATTCTGGACTACTTGTAGTCTCCGGACATTCTTCAAAGGTTTCCCCATGTAGAGAGCCAGGACTGCAGAGTTTTCCTATGCAGCTGCTATGCCAATGGGAGTGGTAATTGTCAAATAGCACCAGGGTCAATGAAACTAAAATTTCATATCTGGAATAAGCACGAGTGCAATAGAACGTGGTTGGACAAGCATTTGTCTGGAATGGTATAGGGTCTCCTGCCTGAGCAGGGGGTTGGCCTAGACGACCTCCAAAGTCCCTTCCAAGTCTGTTATGCTGTTAATTAATTAATCAGTGGGAGTTGTGGGTGCTTCAGCACTGGAGGCCTTTAAGAAGACACTGGACAGAATCATACAAGAGAATCATAACATTAGAAAGGTCCATGTGGACCTTCAACTCCCACTCAGTGCAGAAACCCAAATTCCCAGTGAATCTTCAGCAGAGAGAGTTGCCTGGCCTTCCCTTGAAGGTAACCTACAAAAGGGAAGGCCTCCCTTCTCTTAGTTATTGGCCCCACTGTCAAACTATTCCTACTGTTGGGATTTCTCACTCCTAACATTCAATCCATTTTCCTGTGAATCAAACTGATTATTTGGTACAGGTAGTTCTTGACTTACAACCATTCATTTAATGACCGTTCAAAGTTACAACGGCACTGAAAAAAAGTGACTTATGACTGTTTTTCACTCTTTTTTTGTAACACATTTTATTGGTTTTTTAATTCTTAAGAGAAAGTACTCAGGACACACCGTGGTGTTTGGGTAATCAAGCATTCAAAAATAAAAAGCATATATAAATAACTCAACTCAATACGTTCAATGTCCCCTCTCTATTTCCCTCAAATAGCATAAGTTTAAAATGTTCCATTTCTAATTTAAATTTCTATAATTGCTAAACCTGTTTTAAAACTTTGTAAGTTTACAATTACCATAATCAAATTTAACTTTAAATCAACAAGTTATCAATTCAGGTATCCCTTCCAGATATATTCTAATCCTTAATATCTCGCATCCCTCATTTTATCACAAGTATCATTTATTTCTTCTTCCACTACACAATACATATCCTAATTAAAATAAAATGTTAATCTACCATATACATATATAATCCATCAATCAATCAATCTCTTTAAGATAACAAAATAATGCTAAGTCTTAAATAATTTCAGTTCATAAAACAAAATTCAAATTTCATCCAACTGATTATCATGCCTTATCACATTTATGTTATCATACATAAACATCATCTTACTAAATTAAAACACTCAATTAATTATTAAAAGAATCCAAATCTAAAAAAACCCAGCATTTTTTCCATTCCAGTACATAATAATTTTCATCAAAATAAGCCTATTATTCCAAAAGGTACATTCTTAATCTAATTAAGATATCTATTCTAATAATCACCCTCCTATTCTATTTTTTTTTCTTACTTCTAACTCTGAATCTTAATCCTTAAAACAGTCCATAAATCAAACATTGCCTTTTAATCCATTACACAATTTTAAATTTCTCCCAGCCAATCAGTTCAAACCCCCACTGGCAGTTAAAAGGAAGAAACAGCTACAATCACACATTGCTCCTAGAAGCACGAAGCCGAAAGCACCAGCCTGAAGATGACGAATGGGACTTCGTCGAAACGTCGCCAAGACACTTCAAATTCTACGTGGGAGAAAACCCGAAGAACCAAAGACCTATATACATACATACATACATACATACATACATACATACATACATACATACATATATATATATATATATATATATATATATATATATATAGAGAGAGAGAGAGAGAGAGAGAGAGAGAGAGAGAGAGAGAGAGAGAGAGAGATCCCAGTTTATACTTGAGTATTTGAAAGGACTGTGGTTGATATAACATCAGCTTGTTTCTTTTTAAAAAATAATAATATCAGCTTCTTTCTTTTTTTAAAAAAATAATCCATAGGGCATGTAGGGACTGAGTTATATAAAGGTTTTATTCCATTAAAGTAAACTGACTTACTCATGAGATACTCTGCAACCCATTCTCTGGATGCCATTTTTCTTCATTATTCCATTTTTTCCCCTCTGGCTGTTTTTCTGACAATTCCTTTGAGTGATTGTGGCTCCACTATGTTACTTCATAAAATGTCCTTCATGCTCGGGTTATTATATACTTTATGAGTAGAAGTGATTTCAAAATCTGCCCGGGTGCTTGAGCGGAATGACAGACTTTCCTACAGGAAGAGAAAGCAGATAAAATGAAGACATCTTTTCACAAGCTCAGTTGGATCCTGCAAAAGATTGTTTTGCTTGAAGAAAAACTGCTAGAAAGAAAACTGCTCAGCTCAGATAAATTTTGGGGTGGGGGGAGAAACCAGGAAGGAAGCGATCTGCAGAGAGCAACACAGGAATCTTCTCCAAATATGTCTGTGTCAAATATGAACAAAGACTAATGGCAAAGACATTGATTGACTGATTGATTGTACAGGTTGCTAACGCTATATGGACTCATGGTAGCTGATAACAATAATTTAAACCTATATGAGATTATATATATACACATACATACATACATACATACATACATACATACATACATACATATATATAAATCCAAATTTCTTTTTCTGACAAAGAGTTAAAAAATTAAATTGGGAGACTAAGATGGCCATTTCGAGCTCATTCTGCTCTCTTCAGTTAGCCACACCTTAAAGAACTGCCTAGTATGTAAACTGCCCAGGTTCGAATCCCATAAAGGGTGTGGCTAACTGAAGAGAGCAGAATGAACTCAAAATGGCCATCTTAGTCTCCCAATTTAATTCTTTAACTCTTTGTCAGAAAAAAGAAATTTGGATTTGTAAATGTTTCGCTGTTGCGACTTGAGCCTGCTTAATGCCCCTAATTGGGGGGCTGCAAGGCAAAAGAGATTGTAAAAAGTAGAACTTCAGTATAGCAGTTAAAATGCCAAGGTGTAATCAATCAGACTGGTCTGTCTAAAAAACTTTCTGTATATACTCCCTTGACTCGGCTGGCATAAGAGGGGAGGACAGCCTGTGGCTTGGTGGTTAAATCACTGCCTAGTATGTAAACTGCCCAAGTTCGAATCCCATAAAGGGCGTGGCTAACTGAAGAGAGCAGAATGAGCTCGAAATGGCCATTATAGTCTCCCAATTTAGTTATTTAACTCTTTGTCAGAAAGAAATTTGGATTTGTAAATGTTTAGCAGTTGCGACTTGAGCCTGCTTAACGCCCCTAGTTGGGGGGCTGCAAGGCAAAAGAGATTGTAAAAAGTAGAACTGCAGTATAGCAGTTAAAATGCCAAGGCATAATCAATCAGACTGGTCTGTTTGAAAAATTTCCTATATATAAACAAAAGTATCTACAATAATGACATTAAAAAGGCTACAATGCAATCCAGCCAGTAACAGCTATACATAAGATAATTATCAATCACTGTTCACTAACCAATTTACCATAACACAGTGACCCTACATCTGCTAACAAAGCCATGATCAATTCCATCTTTAATCTTTTAGTAGGCCATCACATTGTAGGCAAGTCTGATATTCAAAGAATATTCAAAGATATTCAATTCCATAACAGAAAAAAAATGTCTCCTGGCTTATTTTACAGAAATGAGGGATCCCGCATGTTTTTCCCATGAGCAATAATACTGGACTGATCACTCATGGTTGAAAGTGGTTCTAAAAGTACCTCAGCACAAAAGCATAGAGGACTTTATAACTAAAAGCAATACTTTAGATTATACTCAAAAGCCTGTTGGCAACCAATGCAGAGCTTTGAGCACAAGTACAATGTTATCTTGGTAGTTAGCCAAGGTGCACTTAGCACCTAACAAGAAACCAGCCATCATACTTCCGGTTCCGGATTGCAGCGCCTCTAGCCATACGAAGAGACTCGTCTCTTCATCAGCTAGTTTCCCTTTGCCGGTAGACCCTTATGTGGGTCGAAAGTTGCCCTGGAGGATGCAACTACCATCGAGGAGGCTGTGTTCGGCTGTGGAGGAGCGGCGGCTCCCCCAGTTGGCCAAGCAAACTCTGAGGGCCGACGGAGAAGAAGATTGGCCAGTAAAATGGCTGATCACCCAGCTGCACCACCGCAAGTCAAAAGAACAACTAAGCATGAAGACCCACCGTGGTGAATCTGGGTGAGACTCCCTTTTCTCTCTCTATCCTGATTTTTCCTGTAAAGAGCTCTGACTATTTCCCTTTGTTAAGAAAGCGGTAGCTGCCTATATCGGAAAAAGAGCTTTAAAAAAACTATTTGTCTTTTTTGATTGTTTTTCTACCATTGGACTTTCTCTGTGGGGATATTTATGGGAAAAGAAGAAAAAAGGGACATTGCTAATTTGTTCCTATCAACTTTATAACGTTGGAGATATCTCTCTTGTTAAATTTTTTAAAAAATAAGTGTGAAAACTTTTTGTTTCTTTAACTTTATCAACTTGGAAAAAAGATCTTACAGTCCACTGAGGACATCTGGTGGTTAACAGTGACATTACAACTCTATCTTTGTGGTTGGAAGAGGGATTGGACTTCATAAGATAGTAAAAGAGAAAAGATAATCTGACATTTGGGTGGTGAAGCTGGCTATTAGACCTTTGGAGGCGGATATTTGTGGACTCTTGTTAAATATAGTTTCTAATAAAGGAATAGGCTAGTCTACCACCAAAATGGAAGAAAATATTCCATATCTTGACTATGATCTAATATTGGGGGGGAAATTTGAAATGACAGCAGACTTCAAAAATTATTGGAAATCTAGGAGACAATCTAAAGATGCCACCTTGGTACTTCCAACGGACCCTTCAACAATGAATCAAGCCATGGAACAAGGAGCACCAGAGGAAAAACAGAGCAATACTGAACAGGCTTTCACACATCAAGACACACAGACAGAGACATTATGCTTACAACGTAATGGTGAATCTATGCTGGGAGAAAAGGTGGTAGCCAACTAATTCTACACAATGTTACCTACAACGGATGGATAACTTGGATGACCAAGAACTAACCGTAACTGATTCAGTTCAACTACCGAAAATTACAAAGATTGACACTCACATACAACTTTCTGGAAACCACAACAAAGTGGACAACTTATTTACAATTATAATATGGAATAAAAGTCAATATAATGCCCAGATGATATTGGCAGGAAGAGAAGAAATGTTTGCTCAGTTTGAATTGATTAGAAACTTTTGTAACCAAAGTTTAGGCTTGATAATCGAAAAGTTTTAATATGGGAACCAACTTGGCCTAGAAAGAAAGCTAGAGTCAGGTTTAAATGTGATATAAAACATTACTTGATGGGCTAAAAAGGCTTTAGAGATTTTGTCTGATTTAATAATGAAAGAAGGATGAGAATTGACAGTTATCATAGTTGATAATTATTAGGGAGCAAACTTGTTTAGGGGTTAAAAAGATTTTATAGACGTAGAGTGATGAAATGATAGAACATGTTTTTAAAAATAGATATGTGTTTTTTGGGTTTTTTGGGAACTACACTATTATTTTAAATATGATAATTATTTTGAAATAGAGAGAGAATTTCTGTTTGATTTAATAATGAATGAAGGCTGGGAATTTCCTGACATTATACTTGATAAGTATTTGAAGGTGTAAACTTTATAAAAGGGCTTTAAAAGATTTTTTTATAGATGTGGATTGATGAAATGATAGAATATATTTTTAAAAATAGAATTGTATTTGTTGGATTTATATTGTTGTTTTAAACATGAAAATATGCTGTAATAGAGAGAGAGTAAGAGCTACTTGTGATAGGGAACAAATTAGTTTTAATGAACGATCTATTATTAAGGATACCTGAAATCCCAACTATGTGTCTATTGAAATGTAACTGGAATATAACAATTGTAATTAGTACAGGATATAGATTGTCATAATTGCAAGGTGACTGAGGATTTTTGTTTGATTGAACTTTATCTAAAATTGTATTAATTTTAATAAGTAATATTATTCCTTACAGAGAGGAAATTGTTTATAATTAATTTGAGCCACATGTATATGATTTTGTTTTTGAATGATTTGACACTCTGACCACAACGTTGTGTCCTAAGATTTTGTAAAAAAAATGGGAAAAACCAATAAAACTTTTATTAAAAAGAAAAAAGAAACCAGCCATCGTATTTTGAAAGGATAGCACCAGAGGGGACCCTCTGGGAAATGTAAAAAGACCTTCTGGTTTCAAGTCAGTTCAGGGGAAGAAACATCTGAAGTTAAACCCTGAGGTCGATATCTGCCATTTCCCAAAGGAAGGCGGACAGACTGGCAAGATTCTTGTAATACAGGTGATCAGCAATGAAGTATCTACTTTGGACCTATTCACAGAGTGGTTCTGGCTGCTTGTGCCAGACACTATTGCGCTCTATCAATGATCTCGTTTTAAGTTTCAGAAATAAAAAAAAACCAACACTTGTGTAAGATTCCTAAAACAAAAAATTAAATTATTACTTTTGGTTTTACCAAGATTTTGCTTGAAAAGTAAAGATTCCTCACTCATTATGGTATCATTGTATCCTTCCCATATTTTGTTCAGGTTTCTATGTATCTGAGAAGCAAATTGATCATAGGTCTTCTTTCCTAACATATATATATATGAGGAAGGAAAGAAGGAAGGAAGGAAGGAAGGAAGGAAGGAAGGAAGGAAGGAAGGAAGGAAGGAAGGAAGGAAGGAAGGAAGGAAGATCAGTTTGCTTCTTAGATATATAAATACTTATCATAAAAACCAAAGATACAAACCATGGGAAAAAGGAGGATAAAAATGTCCACCTCAACAATGAAGCCATCTAAGCAAGTTTTTCCTTTGCTTGGGAACATTTTGCAAGGATTTATCACTTTTTAAAAAAGAGAGATACATTAGCAATGTTACTAAGAACAATATCTTCCGAAGAGGAAGATGCACTCAAATTGTAAACTCCATATTAACTGGAAAAGTTATCCACACAAGTCTATAAACTCTTATCTCTAAAATATGAGACAGATGCCAACAAAAGATTTATTTGGGATCTGATCCATTCCAGCCAGCTTACCCTGTGGTCTGTTAGCACCAGTCCCTGGATGGTCCTGTAGGTTGCTGTGGGTGCTTGTCTCTTAGCATTTTCCAATCAGCTTCCGATGGGGAGACGGGACTTGTTTTTGAAGAGAGATAAGAAGCAAGTGGGATTGTTTGCAGTTTTACTTCTCCAGGCCATGAAATGATAGCTACATTAACAGAGGGATAGAATCAAGATCACGTGAAGTATTAGTACCACTCTACAATGCCTTGGTAAGGCCACACTTGGAATACTGCATCCAGTTTTGGTCACCACGATGTAAAAAAGATGCTGAGACTCTAGAAAGAGTACAGAGAAGAGCAATAAAGATGATTAGGGGACTGGAGGCTAAAACATATAAGGAACGGCTGCTGGAATTGGGTTTGTCTAGTTTAACGAGGGGAAACATGATAGCAGTGTTCCAATATCTCAGGGGCTGCCACAAAGAAGAGGGAGTCAAGCTATTCTCCAAAGCACCTGAAGGCAGGACAAGAAGCCACGGATGGAAACTAACCAAAGAGAGAAGCAACCTAGAACTAAGGAGAAGCTTCCTGACAATTAGAACAATTAACCAATGGAACAATCTGCCTCCAGAGGTGGTGAATGCTCCAACACTGGAAGTTTTTAAGAAGAGACTGGACGGCCATTTGTCTGAAATGGTATAGGGTTTCCTGCCTGAGCAGGGGGTTGGACCAGATGACCTCCAAGGTCCCTTCCAACTTTATTATTATTATTAGTTGCTAACGTTCATGTTCAGCCCAGATGAACATGGCAAATCCCTTCTTTTGCTTCCTGCTGTTCAAGATCTGCCTCAAGATCGCCTCCACAAATACACAAGGAGGAAATCGGGAGACTCATCTGTAAAATTCTTGTCAAACAGGCATCCAGTAGGGCTGGCAGTTGACTGAGTGGTTGCATATTCTGTCATATCCTAATGCACAAACACCTCACCGGAATTAGAGCTGTGAATAGACAGGTAATTAAATAGACCAATAGACCTTGCTTTCTTGGAGAACAATGACATCAGCCAAGACATTAACTCAGAGAAATTAGATTCCATCCTCACATCCCAGCGACACAGGCCTCCTGATGACATTGTATTTGTGAACCTTGGCAGGAAAAGCAGCTTTTTTAAAGCCACTTGTCAGAAAACTGAAATCAATGGGTCACTAAATAAAAAGGACTGGCAGGCTACAAGCACTTTGCAAAGAAATCTCGGCTACTTCATTCCCATCATTTAAACCTAAGCAAAAGAGAAGTAAAAACTAATCCTTTGGGGGGAAAAAATCCCTAATCATTAATAGATATGCAAAATATCTGCGGTAGAACCTTACTATAAAATGCTTCATTTGGCATGTTCTTTGTTGCAGGTGTTTTCTCTCTAATACAAAGAAAAAATCACTGGGACAAGACTTTTTGTTGAAACAAAGAGACTTGGGAAAGGTTTTTTTTTTCTTTTTTTCCCAAATTAAAAGCAAACAATCAGGAAGTGACAGCTGACCAGCCACCATGAAGGTTGCTGGCATACTGGCCAGCGAAAAATAGGACGAAATCTCAGTTTGATAAATAGCCATAGAAAGCAGGCAACATCAAACCACTTTGAAAAACCATTGCCAAGAAAGCAGCAGATACTCCAGCTAGGAGTTAAAACTGACTCAAAGGCACAGACAAAATGGTCATGTGGTAAGAATGTGTATACACACACACACACACACACACACACACACACACAGAAACAATCCTTTTTACTATGCCCTCCAAATCACAACTCAGGAAAAGAAATACAGAAGCAATGTTTCACTCATAAAATCCCTGGCTATTGCAAAAAGCAGAAACATTGAATCAGGCCTGTTGATTCACAAAGAGTTCAATGGAGGTAATAGATAGACTAAAGATAAGGTGATAAATTAATTACATTTGTTTGACAGGATCAGGACCAAGGAACTAAGCATTTTAGTCCCATGGCTAACCTTTGTGAAACAAGCTAAACAAATCTAATCACAAAAGTACCCAAAGCAAGATTCCAATTTACCAAATGCTTTAAAACTGTATAAAAATCATTGTGCTCATCAGATCAGTTGGTCAGCTGCTCCAGAGGCACCTGCTACTGTGGTTCTGCTCTTCAATTAACTAGAACCTTCTTTCTAAAGCAGTCTCCGTTTTTGTTTATGCCCGGCTTGGACTGGACCCTGAAGATTTTTCTTTCAACAGTCATCTATATTTATGCAGCCTAAATATGGTAACTCCGGATCAGGGTTTTTCAAACTATGTTTCAGGCACAAGAAACCAGGAACAAGGCTGTTCATATGAATACAAGTTTTTTCTACACTAGCTCACTATAAGAATCTGAATTATTATTGGTCAAAAGAAATTGATGATAGATAAGTGTCAACAGAATTCATGGAGGGCTGGACTTAGATCTCCTGGTGGACATGAAGGGACTCCAAATTGATGACATGCTTGACCCCTCCCTCAGGCTTCGACTGGTCATCTTCTACATCAGGGGTTCTCAACCTTGGCAACTTTAAGACTTGTGGACTTCAACTCCCAGAATTCCTCAGCCAGCAAAGGAATTGGCTGAGGAATTCTGGGAGTTGAAGTCCACAAGTCTTAAAGTTGCCAAGGTTGAGAACCCCTGTTCTACATGGTGTTCCACCAAATCCTAATACAACCAGTAGTTAATGGAGTCCCATGAGAGATGAAGGTCAGAAAAAAATATAAGAATTCATTTGAACACAGCCAATTGTCTATCACCATCTCTTTTGATCAGAGATCCAGGAATTTATTTTAACTAACCAATTCCACATTCTGCAAAAATGCATAAACCATCTGCTCTAGCCTTCAGAAAGAGGGAATCATATGACAGAAAGCAAGAAACCTCATGATATCAACCACCACTATTTCCCACAAGAGGGGTGACTCAAGAGCACTACTAAAAGAAACTGAAAAATTCTCAAGCCTCAAAGAATGTAACACAGGAACAGAAACCAGTTTCGAGGTAGAAATGTGAAGCCAATTTCAGCACAGCGTTAATGAAAATCTATTATTTTCATGTCCCTTCCCAAATATGTTTTAACCCTGTTCTAAACAAGCCGCTTAGTTTCTTAACAGTTCTAAAACTGTTTTATCAATTCACCAGCAGAGGGAAGCACAGCCCAGCTAGAATGGTCAAGGAAACAACTGGCTGCATTATAAGTGTAATACACCCACATGTGTAACAGAGCTGCACAACACTTTGGTTTCAGTTCTAGGAAGCTGCTTTGGTGTGTGTAGGAAGGAGCACACCAGTGTTATGCCTGTAATTGTTTAATGTAAGCATCTCTTCCCAGAAGGAAAGTCTTTAAAAATGGTACACACACAGACACAAAAGTGAAATAAAGAGACGAATTAATTGAAAGTGGAGTGAAGGGAAAAGAACAGTCTGTTTTTGAAAACTCTTTTCCACTCATTAGAAAGAGGATGGTGTATTTTCATCACTCGTATCCTGCTTTATTACTGATGCCAGCTTGAGACTAAAGGATTGTAGAGGGGCATGTAGATAAGTCCAAAGTACATAAGATTGGGGGAGGAGGCAGGGAAGTGTCACACTTAATACAGATCCACAGTTCTGTATAAATCCCATATATTTCAATCTGTGAAATAATTTCTATAGCAGAAAATTTGGGGTGTGCAGTTTCCAAACTCCAGCTCTGCCTTGTACTCAGCTTCCTGAATAAGGTGTTTGTGTGTTTGTGTGTGAGTGTGTGTGTGTGTTGTTTATCTCTGCACATATATTTTTAAGCTTTCAAGGTTAGCAACATTCAAGGCAAAAGCTGTTTTAGGCATGCCCCCGCCCAACACAACACCCCCCCATTGCATAGCAACTACTTGCTGATAGCATCTGATACACTTTTGAAAAGTTCCCAAAAATGGCCAGAGGCCCCCAATGACTCCTTATATTCCCTACTTTAAAACAAAAAACAAAAAAACTGAATCTAATCATTTGGTTCTGCAAATCCTGTGAGTTAAAGTTACCAGTTTAGCTCAGGGCTGCAATATTTTTGTAAAATAAATTCAAGTATAAATCACATTTGAACACCGTAAAGAAGCTATCTTCCGCCAGTGTTGCTTTTCATCTGATTTACTGCTGGGATTAAAAGTATTTTCGTACTCATCTACTATATGGTGCTTTGTATTCAACTGAGCACAGAGGCGCCTTTGTTTGGAAGCCCATGTGGTATAGTCCTGCACCAGCCGGGAAAACCTCTAAGAAACTTCTGAAAAACTTAAAAGTACATTGCAGTAAAACAGCAGTATATCTATCTCCAACTCCTCAGAGGCAGCATTTCTGTCAAGCTAAGTGTGCTTTTAGAAAATCTTTGCAGGCTTTTCAAATTTGAGAATTCTTTGTCAGTGGTGGGGGTTAGAAACAAAAAAAAAACCAAAAAGAGGAAAATATATCTGGTTTTGGAGAATACATAGATAAAGGTATACAGGTAGTCCTCAACTTACGACCACAATTGAGCTCAAAATTTCTGTTGTTAAGTGAGACATTTGTTAAGCGAGCTTTGCCCCATTTTACGACCTGCCTTGCCACAGTTGTTAAGTGAATCACTGCAGTGGTTAAGCTAGTAACCCAATTGTTAAGTGAGTCTAGCTTCCCCATTGACTTTGCTTGTCAGAAGGTCGCCAAATGGTCATAAGTATGGAACTGGTTTCCAAGCTTCTGAATTTTGATCACATGACCTGCTGCAAATTGTAATTGTGAGAAATGGTCATATTTATTCAATGCCGTTGTAACTTTTATTGGAAACATGATTAAAATACCAACGAAATTGGATTGGTAAGAAAAAGAGTTTATTCTGCAGAAAATAGAAAAGCGGTTTGCAAAGCGCGGTGGATCCTGGTGAGAGACTTCAACAGGAAGTTCTAAACCCAGAGACCACACCAAAATATTCAAACACATAACATTATATACACTGCTATCGCGATGCCCCCGTCCCCTCCCCTTAGGTCCCATTTGAGAGGACTTCCGGGGGGGGCACAATCTGTCCCATCTGCCTAGCCAGAATACATCATCCCTCCCCCTCGGTTACATTGTTTAGAACTTCCCTCTGCCATCCTTTTGTCTTGTTGAGTGTGTCTTCTATCTACCCAAGCCTCCTGGAATCTAGTGCCTACCTGCAGGGCTTGGCTAATCTTTCTATTGTTAATCAATTGTGACCGTTTTATTTTTAAACTTCTTTCTTTCTCACACTTTGAAGGGTCACTAAATGAACTATTGTAAGTTGAGGACCATCTGTTGTTGATACCCTCAGAAAGAGATCATTGGAAGTCTGAAGAAAAGGTCGAAATGGAAAGCATCCACTACCAATAATGGAGAACACAGGTAGTCCTTTAGAACAGTTTGTTTAGCGACCTTTAGGAGTTTACAACAGCACTGAAAAAAGGGACCAGTTTTCACACGACCATCGCAGCATCCCCGAGGTCGTGCAATCAAAATTCAGACGCTGGGCAATTGACTCATATTTATGACGGTTGCAGTGTCCTGGAGTCATCTGATCACCTGTGGCGACCTTCTGACAAGCAAAGTCAGTGGGGAAGCCGGATTCATTTAACAACCAGGTTAACTAACTTGACAGCCGCAGTGATTCACTTAACAACGAGTCCCCGGAGAGGAGCGGCATACAAACCCAAATAAATAAACAAACTGTGGTAAGGAAGGCAAAACTCACTTAACTGCTGTCTCGCTCAGTAAGAGAAATGTTGGGCTCACTGGTGATCGTAAGTTGAGGACTACCTGTATTTGTAGCTCAGGGTTGAAATGAGGGGTCTTTGGTGCTCTCTGACCTTGGTCGTTTTCCTGCAGTGCACTAATGATATTACCTACTTTGGGTGATGAAACATCTGCAAGAAAACAACCAAGCTCAGAGAGGACCGGGAACAACTCAAAAGTATCCAATCATTCCTGACCCAATATGTTTTTGTTCTGATGTATACATTTCCTAAGTAATCCATTCCCAATGCACTCAACTTGCTGGGATGTTTTTTCCAAATATACCCAACTCTTGCTTCTACTTAGTAAAACATGCCCTTCTCCACAGACATTTTCACCTCTTTTAATAAACGCTGCACTTCCATCCAGTACTCACTATTTTTCGACAAGCATTTTCACGTCTTCGCATTTCACCTCCTATTTTCCTATCTTCAGCGAAAGATATATTGACCGAGCACATAAATTCACCTACTTGCTCTACTTTCTTGCCATTTATATATCATTCCCAATCCATTTCCTGTGTCAAATAGAGCTTCATTATTTTTATGCATTAATTTCTATATTCATTCTTCTCCTGGCATCATATAATCTAACATTTGCTGTAAATCATTCCAGCTCTCAGTCAAGAATACAGCATTGTGTAAAAAAAAAAAAAGTATATGTACATTCATGCCTGCAACTCATACATCTCTAATGTCGCCATAAAACTTTTTCCCGTAATACATTAAGCATCCAGGAGGACACCACACATCCTTCTTTTATTCTGTCATCAATAATGAAACATGCACTGAGTAGTCTATTTAGTTTCATAAATGCTTCCACCATCGATCATCGTTAAGGCATTCCAAAGCCAGTTTTTCAACTCTATATGCATGCAAAGTGTTCCATATTTATATATTTTTTAAAATCAACAAAAGTTTAATAAACTTCCTCATCATATTCATACGTTTCTCAATGATTGGCTGAAGAACAAAAAAATTGATATGCACATCCCTCACCCAGGACGAAGCCAAGCTACTCTCCTTAAATCCAATTTAATTTATTTTGAGAAATAAATCTATTTTCTAAAGTTTTTCACGTAGAATTTATTCTTTCGTTCCTACAGTTCTGTTTCCATTCCGGTTTCTCTCACTTCTTCATTTTATTTCCATATTCATATTTCCCCTAGGTTCATTTTTCCCGTAGCAAAAACCTGGTCTCTTCTGCATTCAGAACTTCTCATTACTCTTATATCTTTCATTAATTTTCTCAATCTCTAGAGTTTTATTTATTCTTTTGCTAGGTATGCATGTGAATAGACTTATATTTAAATCATATACCTGAAATAAACAGAACAGAAAGAATGTCTGCTTTCCTAAGCATTTCTTCCATTTTCAGAGCACCCCAAGAAGAAGTATGCTCATTGGTCAATAATCAACCAAATTATTACCTATTTACCAGTCTGTGAACTGCTAGCATCAGAAATCTATATACCTAAACTTTGGGGTTTGAGAATTAGATTGGGTTTGACTAGAGAAATATCATTGCTTTTTAAATATAGGCTTATTTACACTCAATACTAAATGCAATTACTGTGTTTTAGATGAAATTAAGAGAAGAGTGTTTTCCTTGTATTGGGGTTTTAATATGTTTATTAATATTTTAAGTTACTTTATAAATTGGTGATATTTATTTAAAATTAGAGAGAGCTGGCCGAATTGTTATTATCCCCATACTGAAAGAAAGTTGGAAGTCATCACTGTTATATTTTTTGATGTATAATTTTTGTCACTTGTAATTTGCTACGTTATTTCCCTTCCCTTTTTCCTTTACGTTAGTTTGCATTTCAGTGTTTGATATGGAATTTAATAAAGATATAATTTTAAAACAGATATCTATACACTACTAGAGCAATTACTTATGCTTCTTTGCTTTAATCTGCTTAGAACTGACAGAAGGATAGGCCACTTGTGATCCTAGACCTGCATTTAGGTCTACATTTCAGGCACAAGACACAGCTATGCCATGTAACCTGGGGTCCCAAATGGGGGTGTGGATTAAAGGGTCATAAAAAGAGTCATCTTTGGTGAGATGGGCAGTTTGATAAATAAAAAATTATGAAGATATAAAGGACATTCCATCTCTCATTTGCTTGCAGACTGGAAGAACCAGAGGAAATGTCAAAGGTGGAATCAGCATCAGAACCAATTCTGTTCCATTCCCCATCCAGGATTTGTTGTAGCCCAGCCTACAATGCGATTCCCAATGCATTGTGTCCCTGCAGGAATAGTGCCTATTCACTGGAAAAAGTTTGTAAGCTTATGATGAGCAAATGTTTCTTGTGAAAAACAAGAGTTGATCTATGTAATGATGCCTGTATGTCATTAAAAACTTGACCTACTGAACCATGAGCACTGCAGTACGTGAAGTAAATACAGCTCAAAGCTCTCTTTGTTGTATGCCTGCTTTGGAGTTGAAAGAAGAAATGTACAATGTGAACACTAAAAACAGAGAAAGGGGGGGAGGGAGAGAGGAAGGGGGAGGAGGAGGGAGGGACAGAGAGAGAGAGAGAGAGAGAGAGAGAGAGAGAGAGAGACAGAGACAGAGACAGAGAGACAGAGAGATCTTTCTTTTATTTTTGATAATCAATCTTGATTAACAATAGTTTTTTCTTAAGGTTTCTTTGAATAGTTCCCAAGCAAAAATTAGGACAAGGTCCAGGATCTGTGCTAGACATTAAAATTGATTTGTATAACTTGGACAATAGAACTTACATTTGGCAGATGGTAGCTGCAAGTAGTTATTACACAAATCAGCATTTAGAAGGCTACCATTTGTCAATCTTTAGCAACAATGACAACATGGCTTAAATCTAAGCTATTTACAAGACTACCTGTGTTCTTATAAAGGCCAATTTATATATGCTAAACAAAGAAACTTGTAGCTGAGAAAAGGAAAAACCTCTCTGAGAGAGAGAGAGAGAGAGAGAGAGAGAGAGAGAGAGAGAGAGAGAGAGAGAGAGAGAGAGAGAGAGAGAGAGAGATGCGCACGCGCACAGACACACACACAGAGAAAGAGAGAGACCAGGACTAAAATACCAAACAAGACCATAGCACAGGATCTATAATCAGATAAGTACACTCTGCACAGAGATTATGAAATTCCACCTCATATAGATTTCTCCGAAAGTTTAATGGCTTGATACACACCACACATGGAATGAACTACCTACCCAGAACGGATTTGCACAATACACTACGCTAAAAAGTGGTTCCTTAGTTTCTGTGTCAGGATGTTGTACAGTCGTAGCCAGTAATGCAATTCAGACTGAATTGAACCAAACTGCTGGAACTCCGAAAAACCTGATGGCTGCAGTTTGCTTCCACATGATAAGATGACTGAAGTTAAATGTGTTATAATTTGAAGAGAGACCTTCATAAGACAACAAGGCCTGAATGTCACCTAGCCATATATCATTTATATCTATATGTCAAAAAACACAGAACTTTCCAGAACCACTGGAAACAATACTTTGAGTACTTAGCATAGACAGTTCCAAAAGGAATGAACTTTAATACTCATTTCAGTATTAACCCTTTCATTTATCCTGTAGCAAAATAGATGGAAGTAGGTCATCAAGTAATACCATCTCTATTCTGCACCATTAATGAAATAATTTGGTAGACCGGGATTACATCTTCAAGAGAAAACTGGTCTTGTCTGGTAGGTCTCTGCCACCACATTTATAACCCCATTATTTTTATCAATATTGCAGATTTGTATTGAACATTATGGGTAGTTATTAATTAACAACCAGTCACTTAGCAACCATTCAAGTTTCAATGGATTCCCCCCCCCAAATTGTACAACCCGATTTCAATATTTGATGGACACACACCCGTGGTCACATGATTGTATTTTGTTGCTTGGCAACCAGCTTGCATGTACAGCCATTTGCCAGTCACGTGACTTTGATTTTCAGCAGGTTTTGCCAGTTTTTGGTGTTTGCTTTCTGTTTTACAGTTAAAAAAAAAACCCATTGGATAAAATGGATTCAATTAACAGCTGCCACTTTTACTTAATGACTTCTGCAAAAAAGGTTATAAAACTGAGTATGGTCATGTGGCAATTCCTTAACAACTGCAAAACTTGCAGCCATAATTCCAGGCTCAATTACTGTCATAAGTTGATAGTAAAGTAATTGTTCTGTAGTACAATTTGCCATGGTTGACATCTTTCAGCCTTAAATGGTGAGAACAAACATCGAGGAAATACTAAAATGCAGTTTCCAAGTCATTAAGAATAATTCAAGCCAAAAGTAAGCTGGGCAAACATATTAATTTTCTAAGCTTCCACTTACTTGCAATATTTCTATCAGCTGTTTTTATTGACTATAGGTATTCTGCCAACTATAGAAAATATCCTGCAGTGTTGATTATTATCTGAGGTGGAGTACCACAACAAGCCTTTTGTTCAAGCTAGTCCTTCCTGTTGTGTCCTGAGCCTGCAAAAGCAAAAAAAAAAAAAAAAAAGCAAAAGCAGGCTCAGGACTGTTGCATTGGTCCCGGGCATTCCAAAAGCTGCCCGGGACCAGACAGAGCGGCGCCAGCCTTGTGCACATGCACAAGGCGCGAAAATGCTCTGTTCGCATTGGCTGACATTGTCCGGGTTTCTGGCCATATAAAAAGGCCTGCGTGCCTTTTGTTTGTGTTCAGGTGTTGTTAGAAGAAGAATAAAGAGCTGTTTAACATCGCCATATGTCTTCATCATTCTCATGCGAACGAAGTACATAACACTTCCTACCTTCCATGCGTCTTTCTTGCCAAGAAACAGACAATGTCATTTCTACCAATGAAGTGCTGTCAACGTCACACATTTGTTACCAAATAATTTAATAAACAAGTGCTGTCCCTGTTTTTCTCTCAAGGAAGGAGAAAGGTGCTTTCCCTCCTTTTCACTATAAAAGAAAATATTTGTGCATGATTTCCAGAGAAGGATTTTGCTGACTGGTTGGAAAGAAACATAATGTTGCCATTTTAATTTATTTTCTGTGACTTCTTTCCAAAGATCTCAGTCAAGATTTAATTCAGACAAGACAGGGTATGGATGCAGTGAGGAGGACGGTCAGTCACTCTGGCTGGAGAATTGGTCTTTGCTGAAGCTGTCCTCTGAATGGAGGCCATAATTTGAAGCATGGGAGTTCTCGTAGATATTGTACGTTCTGGGGAAGAGGGGGTGATGGTGCCCTGGAGTCATGAAAATCTAGAGCAACTGAAAACAAGCATAGCTTTAATTATCCATTCACTAAGGCTGGACTATGATAGTGCTTATCATGTCTTTCAAGTCAGTCTGGAAACTGCAGATGGAGAACAATGCAACCACTCACACCTTATGTATCATGCTAATAAAGCCATTTCGTGTTGCAGTTTCAGACTCTGGGGTTATTAAGGCCTTAAAAATGATTTGGAGATGTTCTACGTGATGGAACACCCCTTTGAATGTTTGTGGTGCTATATCAACTGTTTCCTTTCTCCCCGGGAAGGTGGGGATTCATGAGCCAGGAAGGGGATGATAGCGCATCATTCTGTCCTTCAGATGTTCTCCTGGATTCAGTCCTGAGCCACTTCGCAGTTGGAACAGAGACAGATTATAGGATAGGATGCCCCAGAAAGCAACTTTCAAGATCATTCTTCTAGTTTTAATCTCTCCTAAAGATGGCTCAGGAAAAGACAGGGAAATCCAAAAGATGAAAATGATATTCCTCAGAATTCCTCAAATGAAACCAAAAGGGTTTTTTCAAGTATACTCTGAGCTATTATTTGTTGTATTCGTGATTTATTAAAGAAACAAAATTGGCCAAGTTCACATATAATGCTGAGCCATCCATTACAATTTGCCAACCATAATAGCTGGATTCATAGGCTCTGAACATTTTACTGTATGATGTGAAAAACCAGCCATCAGTTGAAGAAAGTTGAATGTTGTGTAAGGAAGGGGAAACACCAGTCTCCAGTGGAACAGCTTGCTCCAGAAGTTGAAGGTGCTTCATTGCTGCAGATTTTCAAGAAAACAATGGACAACCATTTGTCCATGATGCCTTGGGCAGGGCACTGGACTAGAAGGCCTCCCAGGTCCCTTCCAGCTCTATGATTCACTGTAAGCCACAGTTCCTGATTATATGTATCTGTAGATTCAGAGCTGGCTAAGCTTAAGGGGTGGTTAGATAGTGTCATCCATGCAAAAAACATGAATTGGGGCAATCTCGTGGTGACACTGGAGAACAGGGGGGGGGGGCCTGGCATGGTATGTTCCATGGGTTGCAAAGAGTCAGACATGACTTAGCAACTGAACAACAACAAAGCTTGAAGGCTGCTCTATTGAAAAGGCAAGTGTAGTGATTGGAGAAGAAGGTAGAAGAAGCAGATACAAAAGCACAATGACAAAGAGAAGCTTTCAGAGGAAGTGCTGAGAATTCTCTTATCAAGGCCTGTAGAAACAGACTCCCTCACCATTCTGTGCTGCCTGGTTGGGACCTGGCTCATTTGTCAGGCACTAATTATAGCTGGTTCATCTACTGGAATTCAATCAATCAATCAATCAATCAATCAGAATAGAGCTGGAAGGGACCTTGGAGGTCTTCTAGTCCAGCCCCCTGCTCAAGCAGGAGTCCCTATATCATTTCAGACAAGTGGTTGACCAGTCTCTTCTTAAAAACTTTGAGTGATGAAGCACCCACAATGTCTGAAAGCAAGCTGTTCCACTGGTTAATTGTCCTCACTGTTAGGAAGTTTCTCCTTAATTCCAGGTTGCTTCTCTCCTTGATTAGTTTCCAACCGTTGCTTCTTGTCTTGCCTTCTGGTGCTTTGGAAAATAAATTGACTCCCTCCTCCTCGTGGCAACCTCTCAAATACTGGAATACCGCTATCATGTCTCCCCTAGTCCTTCTTTTCTCTAGAAGGAGAATCCTGCAACCGTTCTTCATATGTTTTAGTCTCCAGGCCTTTAATCATCTTAGTTGCTCTTCTTTGCCCTTTTTCCAAAGTCTCAACATTTTCTGTGAGGAAAAGAATTTAATGAAGAAAATTTTGCCTTCTTGCTGTGGCTAAAGTTCCCATGGAGTCTACTGGTATGAAGCAAGACGCCAAGCCTCAAACTACTGGTGTCTGTCACATTTTCTCCCTCAATCTGAATATTTTATGTTTGGGAATGCTTCTTTTGTATGCTTTTTTTTATATATAAAAATTCTTTTATTAAAACAATCAACATTGAACATAAAAACATATTATGCAGCAATCATCATGGCACCTGATATACAACACTAAGTATTAGTCTTTGAAAACGTCTGAATTAGTAGGCCTTTTTCCCTCCCTCGCGTCTAGCCTCAACTATACTCCTGTTACACTTTATTGTTTGGTGTTTCTCTTATCTGGTTCAATATTAATGTGATCAACATTAAGCATAAGATCCTATTGCTAAGCAATCATCCTAGAACATAGCATACAACATTAGGTATTAATCTTTGTAAACATCTGTTTTAGTAAACGTTCTTCCCTCCTCCCTTCCCTCTTCAAGTATACTCCGAGTACCTTTTGTTTGGTTGGTGTGTCTCTTATATATGGTCTATCTACTGTATCTAGTCTATCGCCTATTGTTCGTTTGCGCTTCTGAATTGACTTCATCCCATTACTAGTGCAATCTTTTATAGTCCCTAACCTTGATTTGGCCTGCAGACGCTCCAAAGAGACTGTTTTCCACCCCTGAATGGTTAAGAGTCTGTGAAGAATAAAGTGCTGCAGGTTTTCTATATCTTTAGAGCCCAGGGTTTGGCTGCTGTTGCTCATGAGTCATCTCTCCATCTCTCTGTTTAGAAGGGACTTTTCCAAGACTTAGGAATGAACTTAACCAATGGAATAAGCTCCAGCTATTTAAAAATTTATAAATGTGTTGTAATAATCATGGTTTTCTTTCATTTTTGTAACTGGAAGTATCTTAGTTTGCTTCCTGCCTAATAAATAATGGGATGTAGCTCCAGTTTTAAGTCACTGCAAACTGTAAAATTAGCATGCACTCTGCACATGAACATGTCAAGGAAATAGTTAAACAGAATATGCAGGACCCACTTTTACACACATTTCTAGATGTCCATTTATCAAGAGACCGGTGAAAAATATCCACTATCTATAGAGATAGGGTAAAAGTGAAGTCACTCAGGTTAAAGTTTGTTCATGTTCTGGTTGTGACTAGATAAAAAGTGTATAAATCACTCCTTACAACTATTTGACCTTCAAAGTTCATGACAAATGCTCCTAAAAAAACTTTGCTCTTAAGATTTCTATAACTACTTAACATATTTCATTACCAAAGTCTCCAGGAACATATTAGTTAACTTAATATGTCACGTCTGATTTTAAACTTTAGGGGAAGAAGTGACAGGCTACTCTCCCATTTTGGCTCTGTTCCATTCTGCGAAACCAGAAGATTTCAGAGTCATCAGTTTCCTTCAATTAGGGGAGCATTACTTTAAAAAAAGGGGGGAAACACCTCCTGATACTTGATGCTACAGTAGCTTTTATTCCTTGCCTTCCTCCCAACTAGAGTCAGAATCAGTCACACTACAAGGAAACACTAGAGAGAGGGATGAAGGGAGAGGCTTCTGTATTTGACTCTCTTCACTCGATATCTATTGCTACTCCCTGCTTTTTCTGCCTTCTTCATCAGAGGGGTGACCTGGTCTAACTCAGTCTGGTCTGGCTAACTTCTGTTTTTAAAAGTCTGATGATTCAAACCCAACTGAAAGCTTGTTTGTTTTGTTTTAATTACTATTTTTCTTTCCCTCAGCTGGCTACTTTTCCCTTCGCTTGGTTAAAAATGATAAGTACTTGGCCCCACCATTTCATTGTTTCTCCAATTACCTGAGTTTAGTTTAGTTTAGTTTTATTAAATTTCTATACCGCCCCTCTCCCGTAGGACTCGGGGTGGTTTACAACCCAATAAAAACATATAATAACAATAAATATTTAAAAATAAATTAAATTAAATTAAATTAATACAAGGCTGTTACTAAAACCTGTTAAAAACCCAATTCTAAAACCCGAACAGCCTTGTTTAAAAATTTAAAACCCGAGGAGATCTAGGCCAGGCCGGCTTGATTGAAGAGATGAGTCTTCAATTCTCTTCTGAAGGTGCGGAGATCATGACACGTCCGGAGTTCTGGGGGGAGCTCGTTCTACATCGTCGGTGCCCCCACAGAAAAGGCTCTCCCCCTGGGCGCCACCAGCCGACACTGCTTAGCCGATGGCACCCTGAGGAGGCCCGCTCTGTGGGAGCGAACTGGTCGATGGGAGGTATTTACTGGCAGAAGGCGGTCTTGTAAATAACTGGGTCCTATGCCATGGAGCGCTTTAAAGGTGGTAACCAATACCTTGAAGCGCACCCGGAAAGCCACCGGCAACTTCACCCTCAGTTCCCAAATAGTGCAATTAAAGTTAGAATAGAGCAGAACAGAATAAAAATAGAATTAGAGCACAGCAGAGCAGAATAGAATAGACCATGGGTGTCAAACTCGATCGCATCCTGTGACATATCATGATGTATCACGATGTTTTTTGCCTTTGCGGAGCCTGGGTGGGCGTGGCCTGCGCATGGCACATCCAGCCCATGGGCCACCAGTTTGACACCCCTGGAACAGAATATTCAGCCAAATGTGGTTAGCCAGGCAAGGAATTTGTCTCCAGTACAGAAGCACTCCGTGTACTTGCAAAATAACAGAGAAAATTATAATAAAATTGTGCAACCAGTAGAAGTGGGAAATAAGAGGCAATAAAAGTTTAATACTACAGCCTATTACTAATACTACATTATTCAAACATGTCACCTGTTCTGGTGACAGAGCAACAAAGCAGTGCTGATAAGCTGTAAGTGGACTAGAATTAAGAAACCTTTAACAATTTCTTTCTTAACCAAAACTACTACTGCTGCTGTTACCATGAGAAGATCCTGTATACAGATTAATTAATAATTGTGTAGCTAATACCTTTGTTCAGTCTAATAATTACTTATTGTAGATCAGTGGGCTTCAGCCTGGCAGCCTTCAAAGAATGAACAATCCAGATTCTGAAGTGGTTAATTATGAATCTCATAGTAACAGTCAGTTTAGACAAAACAGTTGCAGCAGGGAAGAAAGAACACAAGTAGAACTGGGGCTTTGTGCTATTGTAAAGATAATAGTTTAATTACATAAAATCAGAGATGCCTCTTACCTCATTTTGATCATTAAATGAGAAGGAAAAATGCATTTGACATTTATGTAACGGATCCCAATTTTCACCATACCTGTGAAAAAGCCAATTCCCGCAGAAATCAAGTAGAGCTTTCTTCAGAAGAAATCAAGGAACCGTTTTGAAGCACTTGCTGTAATGGAGGCAAATATTCTATTTGCTTTAAGCAATGATGCTGATTCTTACACAACAAGTCTTGGATTGCTGTCAAGTCTCCGCAGCTCAACCCAAATGAAATCCTCCCTGTATAACTAATCCCTAGGCAAGTGCGGAGAGCATTGCTTCCTGGCGAAGAATGGTAGGCAAACTGTGGGTCACATTATGCTTGATAAATCCCCTAAAATTGGCCAGTCAATGAACAAGAAACGACAGTTTTGGGAAAGAGGGTGTTGCTATTCAAAATTACAGCATGTTATATAAGCATGTTAAAGAGTCCATGGATCATTCTATTCTGTTCTGTTCTGTTCTGTTCTGTTCTGTTCTGTTCTGTTCTGTTCTGTTCTGTTCTGTTCTGTTCTGTTCTACTCTACTCTACTCTACTCTACTCTACTCTACTCTACTCTACTCTACTCTACTCTACTCTACTCTACTCTATATTCTATTCTATTCTATTCTATTCTATTCTATTCTATTCTATTCTATTCTATTCTATTCTATTCTAAAAAACAAGCCATTCTTTTTTTCTGGAAAAAAAAGAGAAAAACTCACCTGACCCACTCTAGGTGGGTCTTTTACCTGCAATTTATAAAACATTTTCAGTTTACAAACCCAGTTAGACCACTAGCAGATGCCCAATATGAATAATATTCAACATTTTCAAAAGATGCAGAGAATGAAGTCAGGAGAAACCTGTCCTCTGGCTATCACACTTTATTATTAAAATTCCAATATTTCAGCTATGACTGATACAGAACTGGATTTGCAGAGGGGGAGATATGGAAACTATGTGAAAGCAACACTGACCTAAAATAAAATTCCTTTATTTTATCAATAAGCTGCATTTGGTTCATTGAGAAGATGTCTCTGCATAGTGATGAAATACCTAGATGCACCAATTAAATGGTACAGCACTGCTAGAAAACATTTTGAATTCCTACCCTCTCCTCTGTCTTATTGATATGAAAAATCTATTCACAAGCAACCGCACACCTTACATGTCTATTTACTTTGTAATTTCATTTCCTTCATGTCATTTTTATCATTTTCCATACCATTGTCTTATGACATCATCTCTTCATTCTTTATGTATTTATTTTATTTATTTATTTGTTTAAACTTATATGCCGCCCTTCTCCTAAGACCCAGGGGGACCCTTTCTGCCTTCCCTCCCTCCCTTCCTCCATCTGGCCATCTTCTGCTTCTCTGGCCATTCCCAATTCTTTCTTCAGGCGATTTACACAAAAATATGGATATGAGGGAACAAGCTGGTAAATGGAAAAGTCTTGTTTAGCCCAACCTGGCAGTTCTACTTTCATCTGATTTTCTCTAGAGGAATCATTTGGGCAAGCAGCATAGGAAGGATAAATATATGAATAGGGATAGAAGACAACTCAGACAAACATGCTAACAGTGAACAACAGCCTAATCAAGGAACCACCAAGAATAATCCCATCAACATTGACAGGTTAAGCCACTAGTATATAAAATGAGAGCAAACCCCATTCCCTACTAGCACTGATGAGGTAACCTAATTTGGTAATGAAATGTCTGCAAGAAAGCAACCAAGCTCAGAGAACACCGAGGACCCCATAGTTAACAGATAAACCCACCAACTCAATACTGAAGGAAGAAATAAATAAGAAAGAGTAACTATAGCAGTGTTTCTCAACCTTGACAATTTTAAGGCATGTGGACTTCAACTCCCAGAATTCCACAGCCAGCATTGCTGGGTGTGGAATTCTGGGAGTTGAAGTCCACATGCCTTAAAATTGTCATGGTTGAGAAACACTGAACTATAGACTGATGGGACAAATATAAGAAAGGTTTAGGAACGGTTAGATGGGATGCCATTAAGGATTTCCTTCTTACGCACTACATATTTTTCTGAATAACAATGAGATTAGAAAGAAAGTCAAGGATAATACTTATATCAGCTATGAGGCTAGAAAAGATTACCTAAAAAACCCTAACAGAACTGGTGAAATGAAAGCAAAGTGAAATGCAAGCCTCAGTTCCGTCCACCCTCCTTTTGCTGAGGTAAAGTAGAAACGATGAGGCTGGTCCATTCAATCAATCTGACAGGCACTCTCATTATGTGGTATATTGCAAAGGGAATCTTCTTTAAGATATCATGAATACAATATATGCCTGAGTCAGCAGCTACTAAGACAGCAGCAGAACACTGATTTTAAATCAGATAAGCACATGAAGTTAATATTTCAAATGAAAGACACAGCACCTCCAGATGCTGGTATAAATATATCCGATGCTATGTCACAGCCAGTTCTAGAAATTTACAGTTTATTCTCTTTACCCTTAATCTTGCTCATCTGCTTTTTGTTTGTTTGACTGTTCCACTTCCATTATATGGAAGAATAAATTTATTTCGGGTTGTTTATTTTTTTTAACCAAGTAAAATAAAATCCCATGAAGCCATCAGGAATGGGGTTTGGATTTCCTACACTTAATTTAGTCTCCAGATTAAAAGTTATTGGAGTGGCCTGCCTTGTACTGTGCAATCATTTCTGTAATGGTTTGCGATCATCCTGGCTTTGTCAATTAAATCCTAAGAAAAGTCACATTAATACTTTTTCAAGTCAGATGCTATTCGCAGCCCAAAGCCCAATAGCAATGGAAAACATCCACAAAGCCCAAACCTCCAATACAGGTAGTTGTTGACTTAACAACAGTTCATTTAGTGACCATTTAAAGTTACAACAGCTCTGAAAAAAATGAGTTAAGACCGTTTTTCACACTTATGACCATTGCAGCATCTCCATGGTCACATGATCAACATTCAGCCGCTTGGCAACTGATTCATATTTATGACGGGATCATGTGATCACCTTTGCTGACCTTCTGACAAGCAAAGTCAGTGGAGGAAGCCAGATTTGCTTAACAATGGTGGCAAGAAAGGTCGTAAAATGGGGCAAAATTCACTTAACAAATGTCTCTCTTGGCAACAGAAATGTTGGACTTGATTGTGGTCATAAGTCGAGGACTACCTGTACTGGCATTTTCAAGGGCTTCACAGTGCTAACTCAATCTCTGAAATACGACCAAAATAACTCAAAAATAAATATTGAACTATTTCAAGAATATAAAAAAAAATTGCCAGAGAAGGAAGCTTGTGGGAAAGCAGAGCATAGATTTTGCAAAAGTGTTATTAAATATAGCCAATTCAAAAGTTATGTCAAGAGTCCAACTCTATAACAATTTATCTGAGGTAATAAAGTAACAATTTATCTGAGGTAACAAAGTAGATCTGAATCACTGGGATCAAAGAGCTTTTCAAGAGCTTTTCCAGAAAAAAGCATTCTCATGTGACAAACTATTTTGCTAGATGCAGATTCTCAAATTTATTCAAGATTAAATCCTTTGCTTTGCCAGTGGAAATGTTAATAAGTGGAGAGATCTATGGATCTTAATGTTAACGGAACATTTTTGGATCTGTATCACTGTAAATGGCCAATGAATCACCTCATTCATTTTTAATGTTTATTCTCCAGCTAAATGAAAATGTGAGGATTTCTTTGAATTTAATAGTTTGCCATGTTGCTCATTGGCTGAGTTTCTTTACCAGCAGCAAGCGAAAAAGGATGCCAAAGAGAGCAAATTATTTTCAGAAAAATATATTTTCAATATATTTTCACACTACAGCTTAGATAAAAAGGCACATTCAGCTCCTGGGTTATTAATGAACCTGAACAATGGATACAGTACTTATTTAGTTTTCACTGGGCAAGAATGTGCTATGAAGTAATGTAATATAATATGCACTTCCCAGAGCCTAGGTGCATTCATAAGCAATGCATGACATTTTCTGGCATCTAAAGGAGACTCAGCCACTTCACTTTTGTTAAGACTTCCATTATGACTCTTTAAAAAATAATGTTAAGGAGATTGATTCTGAAAATTAATCAATTTTCATGGACTGTTTAAAGCATTTTCTATCCCCCCCTGCCCCCACAATTCTTTTTCAAGCAAATACACAAACATAATAAAAAATAAAACCACAATGCAGTAGAAGTAGCAAAATATATATAAAAATGATTTTATAGTATGTTCAGTATATGCTAATCCACCCACACTTTTAACACACTCGGTTTAGAGTTGCAGGCAGGTAGGTTTATGAAAACAAATCCTCTCTTTTGCTTTGCAAGTGTGGGTGTGTTATGTACGTTGGCAAAAAGATCCAAAATGTTAGTTCTTGTACTCCGTTTGTTTTTTTTTTTTCAAACCCTCACTGGTTTCCCCCCTCCTACTAAGACACTGTAAGTCTTTGTCTGCTTCACACCAATCTCTTTCTTCCAGAGATAGCTTTATCATTTACCTAGCTCATAGCAGAGCATTAGTCATTTGATTTTAGGAATATTATGATTTTGTTAGGCTTTTTTTCCAGCAAGCTAAATAGAACAATTAAACATGAGGATGTAAGAACAACTTCTTTATTGTAGAAAAGCTCAGAAACAACAAAAAAAATAATCCATTGCTTGTTACAGTTCTATTTGAACTGCAATCTGTGTGGATTTTTGCCCTTCGTTTCCCCAGCTGCTTAAAGTAGAAGCAACTTTTTTTTGGGGGGGGGGGCAAAATAGATTGCTTCCATCTGTTCTTGTGTGAGAATGGTCAGATCCAATATCAGCCTATTTAATTTTGAACATGGTGAGAACTAATTCAAACATATTTAATGACTGGCTGAATTCAGCTTTCAAATTGTTCCTTGTATGCATGGATGTCTCAAGTTTAGTCCTAAAATAAGGCTTGCAGGCTTTTTGAAATTGGAAATTTCTACTGAAGAACATTAAGATAGCAGAAACAAATATTGAGGATGATTGAAGGAACAAAGTTTCCATATTGTGTTTTTTCTTCTACTCTTCTATTATATCTTTCTGATGACACCATGTGGCATTTACTGTTTTGTTACTGACTGTCTTTATTTCTAAAGGTGTGACACTGCAATTGATAATTTATATACTTATACATTATGTTGTACCCAAATCAAGGGGCCCTCTTTGAGGGAGATGGGTAATGTAGAAACATGAAATATAAACAAACAAATAAACAAATATTTGTCTGTTAATTGATAATTTCACTTCTCAGGCTCTAGTTTCCCATAGCTCACAGTATTTAACTTCAAGATAAACAAGAGCATAGGTCAGTGATGGCGAACCTTTTAGAGACTGAGTGCCCAAAAACCGCCCCCCCGCCCCCACTCCGCCTCCCACCCTGCCTGCTCCACCCCACCCACCCCCTGCCCTGTCCACCCACAGGGACACTCACCACCTCCATGGCCCACAGCAGATCAGCCAGGCAGCCCTACAGCACCATGGCAGCCACACCCTCCGCCCACACCCCGCAGCACCATCTGCACAATATGGGGTGCGAGGGCAGAGTCATGTCCCTGCTGCCCGGCTGTGTCCTTGGCTGCTCTGCTCCGTGTGGGCCGCACCTGGGGCCGATTCTCCTCCAGGGAGGCTGCTGGTAAGGACGGGGCCATGTGGGGAGGTGGGGCTGGGGCAACGGCACGCATGCCCACAGAGAGGGCTCCAAGTACCGCCTCTGGCACATGTGCCATAGGTTCACCACCACTGGCATAGGTATTATGAATCCTTTCTAAACAAGAATAATAATGCCAACATAGATATTGCCAGCAGTGCGCTGCAGCTGCCAAAAAAGCCAACACAGTCCTAGGCTGCATTAACAGAGGGATAGAATCAAGATCACTTGAAGTGTTAGTACTGCTTTATAAAGCCTTAGTAAGACCACATGTGGCATACTGCATCCAGTTTTGCTCTCCATGATATAAAGAAAGATGTTGAGACTCCAAAACAAGGGTGTCAAACTCGCAACATCATGTGACGTGTCACGACATTTCGTAACTTTTTTGCCATTGCCAGCAATGATGCATCCAGCCCGCAGGCCGGCAGCTTGACATCCCTACTCTAGAAAGAGTGCAGAGAAGAGCAATAAGAATGATTAGGGGACTGGAGGCTAAAACATTCAAAGAGCAGTTGCAGGAATTGGGAAGATCTCGTTTAATGAAAAGAAGGATTAGGGGTGACATGATAGTTCCCACAAAGAAGAAAGGGTCAACTTATTCTCCAAAGTGCCTGAAGGCAGGACAAGAAGCAACAGATGGAAACTAATCAAGGAGAGAACCCCCCTAGAACTAAGGAGACATTTCCTAACAGTGAGAACAATTAACTAGTGGAATGGCTCAGAAGTGGTGGGTGCTCCAAACTGGAGATTTTAAAGAAGAGGTTGGATAACCATTTGCCTGAAATGATATAGGGTCTCCTCTTGGGCAGGGGATTGGATTAGAAGACCTCCAAGGCAACTCTGTTATTCTGTTAAAAAAATATTGAGATCTGTGCATCTCTGCCGTTCTCCAGAGCCTTGCTCTTACTAGTTTTCTTGGCTATTGGCTTGTTCACGTGCCCCTTTGGAGAACATATATTGTGACAAATGTGAGGAAATGGAGCGGGATTGTCTAATACACCTGAAGTCTATCTACAGTTTGAGCAGCATGTTAGCAGGGAGAGGAATGAGGAGCATGCAAGGATCTTGCCAGACAAGGGGTCATATGATAGCAGTGTCCCAATATCTCAGGGGCTGCCACAAAGAAGAGGGACTCCAGTTATTCTCCAAAGCACCTGAAGCAACAGATGGAAACTAACCAAAGAGAGAAGCAACCTAGAACTAAGAAGAAATTTCCTGACAGTTAGAACAATCAACCAGTGGAACAACCTGCCTCCAGAAGCTGTGAATGCTCCAACACTGCAAGTTTTTAAGAAGAGACTGGACAACCTTTTGTCTGAAATGGTATAGGGTTTCCTGCCTGAGCAGGGGGTTGGACTAGATGACCTCCAAGATACCTTCCAACTTTATTATTATTGTTATTATTATTATTATTATTTATTGCTCTTCAACTTTTCTCGGGATCATGCTGTTGCCCCATGTGGCAGTATGTTTATGTGTTTAGAAACATGCTTCTTAGTGATTCCTACATGATGATAATGCTTTCTAACTACTGGTATATGGCAGTAATCTTGCTTTGTGTTTTTTTAGATTCTACAAAGCGATAGACTTGGAGCTGAAATTTGATTTAGTTTAGAACACAGTAGAATTGCTTAGGTTAATGGTCTGTCTATCAGTCACAGCCTCCCAGCCAAAGATAACCTATTCATTAAAGGCTACAATAAAAGCAAGCATGTGAAATCTGTTATTCCTCATCAGATTTAATCAGGACACTGAGGATTTCCTGTGGAAGGCAAAAGGGCACAACTGGATCTGATTAAAAAAACCCACTGAATTCATCCTTTCTCAATTTAGTATCCCTCAGATGTAACTATCTTGCTGGCTGCTAATGCTGGGCGTTGCAGTCCCAAACCATGGAAAAGGTCAGGTTGGAAAAAGATGATCACTTGGATGCTTCCAAGAAACTTACAAGCAGGAAGTAAAGGCACCACTCCTCTACTGTCACAACTACTACACAGCTACTATTAGGAGAAATATTACCTTAGAATGTCAATGCTTCGCTCCAGTGACTAATAGATCTGTCTTTCCAATTAATGCCTCTAATCCCTTTTTCATGCTATCTAACCAGTAATAAAAACTTTAATTGCTCATTCTGGTGACCAAATATTTCACTTTCCCCTAATTCTCTATTCCAGCCAAATGCAACGCTTGACCTTGAATGCTAGCGCTATTAGAAAAGAGAAAAATAAATACTTGTAGTCATTTCTCCAGACTATGAATCCTGCCCTACTGATAGCTAGGAAAAATTTGCTACCTGCAGAATCTCCAGGAGAAATAAATGTCCAGTATATTTGAACACAACGTTTCTATTCATCCCATGGCCAACGACAACTTTAAAATCAAATGGCAAGTTTCCACTCATATCAGGAAGGAAGGAAGGAAGGTGCCATTTCTTTTTGGAAATAAGAGCTAGTGCCCCAAAAATAATAACAAATATGTTTTTGAAGATGATTAATGTATTTCACTATAGTGTATCTCAGCAGTATACCCATTTTCTCAATTAAGGTGATTCAGGAGCAGCAGAAAATCAATAAAAAGCAGTATGTAAGGTTTATTTATTTTCACTACCTTCATACATAACATAGATATTGATTTTCAACTCTTCAAGAGCTGTTTAAAAAGAAGGAACATCTTTACCTGTATCTAATGATGTACATAACTCTGAAACAATTAGGGAAAGTTCAGCTTCCAATTTTCTATATTGCTCCTTTATTTATGGTAGTTATGGCTGAAAGTTGAAACTTCAGTAGAATCTGATATATGGTTTCTTATCGTCATGTGATGGGACTTTCCCCCTAGTTCCGCTACTTTTGCCTTGTTTGCCTTTTCTGATGATGATGAGGAGGTTTTATCAATATATGCCAGTCTTCCCCATCTAAGCACTGGAATCTTTCTCTATAACTGAAGATTTTCAGTTTATGGGAAAACAACTTATTCCTTTGAATGGCTAAATGAAGCAAATTAAAATATCCAAAGAAAGAAATTAGAGACAATCTATTTAGAGAAAGTGATTTAAAAAACAAGAACAGCTCATTACAGTTAGTTTTGTAAACATTTCAGTAATAAACTGAGTGTTGTGAAATACAATTTTTGAAGTTAGTCTTCATTAAATGGTATTGGAAGATTGGCAATGAAATAAATACTGCACATCCTCCAAAAGCAATGAGTCTTGGGCAGTTTGTTGATACATAGAACAACACACTATGAAAGTGAGCAATGGATTTCAGTTGTCAAACGACAAAAAATACCACCTTATTAGTGAAGATTTTCCCGATTATCAGTTTTATTGCAATAGAATATGTGGATATGGATTGGGCTGATATAAAGAGTTCCTGCAATCCTACATTTTAATTGCAGTTCACTTCATTTCACTCAACATTTCATTTGAGCTGGTTGTCATCAAAGTTGTTTTCAGTACGCATGAAAGTAGGAAATTATAAATGAGTGCTACTAACTGAGAAGGCAGGAATGAGTTTTAAGGGAAATGTTTCCTTTTTTTAAATGAAAGGGATCTAAGGGAAAAAATATAAGTGCTGATTATGTATAAATGATTAAAATGTAGGGCAAGCATATATGTTTGTTTACCTTATTAGAGTGTTTACTACTGATGGAGAAAGAGGAGAATTTTCAAAACATACTAATACAGGTAGGAGGGTAGTCAGTAATATCTAGGGTTTTGCAATAAATGAATGTTTGTCTGAAGAAGTGAAACTGGCTGTTTATAAGAGTACTTCCAGTCACTTTGTTATGTGGAAGTGATAGATCGACATCAAGAACAACTTAAATGCATCAAGAACAACTCTGCATATTTGAAGGACCACTCAAATGAGAAATATATGATGGATTGGAAAAGATGGATAGACTATATACAAGGGAGATATCATTTTAAGAAATTGTATTTAGCATATAATTAAATATTTATCTGTTAGGTTGTAAAATATAGTATTTTCAATAGGTTTTAAATAATATTTTGGGGTAATTTAGTGGGTTTTCTTGTGTTTTTACCCTGTATTCACTCTGGGAAGTCGGGGGGGGGGTTTGGGGGGGATTCGTAATTTTATTATTTGTAATATCTAATATTTAATTGTGTTATATAAGTTTAGATATGGATTGTTTTAGTGGCACCTCAGAACCACATTTGAGGAGGAGGAGGAGTTTGAGGAGTGAAGGAGAAGGGAAGTAGGGAGTTGTAGGAGGAATGAGGAGAGTGAGGGAGGTAGAGAAAGTGGGGGGATAGAAGTTGAAAGGGAGGAGGTAGAGGGGGATGTGGTTGGTGAGGTGCCTTATGAAATATGTATACTATACACAATTATATTGTAGTAACTATTTTTTGTTCTATTATAACTATAAAACTAATAAAAATTAAAGTGAAAAAAAAAGAACAACTTAAATGCTGATTGCTCGGTGAATGAATTGCTTAAGAAAAAAAGGTAAAACAAGAAATGGGTATGAATAAATATGGATTGAATATAGAAGATGACCAGCTGAGCCCGAGGGAGGGGTCAAATGCGTCTGAAGTCATGAGTCCCTGCGTGCCCACAAGAGATCTAAATCCAGCCTACCTTGAATGCTTTTCTTATCTCCTTCTCATTTCCTTGATTGTTAGTTGGTCAGATTTTTGCAGATAGCTTAAGTTTGCAATAAATCTTTATCCTAATTTGAGCTGCCTGAATCTCCTGATTTCCCTGGCGCTTGACATAACTGAGTCTCCAGTATAAATGAGGCATGCCGAGATGCTTTAGTCGTACAGTGAAAATGAGGATCAAATTAAACAACAACAAATATATGAAGGAAGAATGAATGACTTAAGAGGAAGGAGAAAACCAGAAATCTTGGAAGACCTGATGAGATCCTCAAAAAAGAGGACATAATTTTAAACACAAGAATAGTCCATGAAGAACTGTATATGTGTGTGTAGTGAAAGTACAGATAGCTTGCAAAGATAGAAAGGTATCCGGTGGTCAACTAAGTATTGTTGATGCTAACTGGATTTAGTTGTATTTCTTTTTCTTATGTCATGCCTTTATTTTCTTTTCATACTATTTTTCACTCCTTTTTTGCACTACATATAATACTGCTTCCCTGAAACATGCTGGATATGTATATGGATAGTAAAGTTGATTTTATAGCAATGATAATTAACCTTAATTATAGTTTTTCCTTGATTACTGCTGGTTATTCAGTTGTTTTATTTGTTTTATCTGAACAGAAAGCTGTTGATAAGAGAATAAGTTGGAAATGTTGACATCATTTAATAGGCTATTCATGTCAACATGCTTAGGCTACAAAAGTATGTTATATGTCAGTGATGGTGAACCTTTTAGAGACCGAGTGCCCAAAAACTGGCCCTGCCCCCACTCCACTCCCTGCCCCGCCCCTGTTCCACCCCCATCCCTTGCCCCGCCTGCCCGCAGGGCCACTCACCGCCTCCAGGACCTGCTGCAGATCGCCCAGGCAGTCCAGCAGTGCTATGGCAGTCACGCCCTCTACCCGCACGCCACAGCATCAACTGTGCGCGATGGGGTGTGAGGGCAGAGTCTTGTCTACGCTGCCTGGCTGCCATGTCCTTGGCTGCGCTGTTTCGCATGGGCCACGCTCAGGGGTGACTCTCCGTCAAGGGGGCTGCTGGAGAGGAGGGGGTCGCGGGGGGAGTGAGGCTGGGGCAATGGCACGTGTGCCCACAGAGAGGGCTCCGAGTGCCGCCTCTGGCACCTGTGCCATAGCTTCGCCACCATTGTTATATGTAAAGCCAAAATACATCTGTATTTTGGCTTTATGATTGGAAAGATTAATTCCAGTCCCAATGTTTATTTATTTATTTATTAAATTTTTATACCGCCCCTCTCCCATAGGACTCGGGGCAGTTCACAACAGAGTAAAAACATAAAAACAATAAATATTTAGAAATAAATTAAATTAATATTAATGTTGGTTGACATATGAATCCAAATAGCTATCTTACCTCTCTCTTAATATATACAGTGAATGGGATTCATCACCTCCCTTTTCTGGGTTATAGTTGAGCAATAATGTATTGCTTATTTTGTCATCTGTTGTATTTTGCTCTCTTCACTGAACAGCATATTTAAAATTAGTTATTTTTTATGAAATCCTACATCAACCTTAATTCATTCAGAATTTTAACTTTATTGACACCAAATCTTATACCATTTGCACAGCCAGTTGTTTGTTTCAAATCTTATAGGCTTTTGAGAGCAAAATAAAGTTATAAAATAATAAAATATGTTCGTAGCAGCAGCTGTGTTTAAACAAGGTTTCAGCCAGACTATTTTATTTTATTGAAGGCATTGTAAAATGTCATGAACTTTTCTTCTGTGAAGTTCTGGGATTCCTTTAAACAGAACTTATAAAGATAAAACTTGTCTTCTATAAAATCCTTATTTGCTTTATAAACAGGTAGTATTCACTTTCGATGCCATTGTCATTTGTGTTTTTGGAACACGTTATATTTTAACTTCACTCAATATCTTCTAATATCCCCCTCTCCCTCCCTTTGAACTCATATATTCAGGCTGAAAGATTCAAGGCTTTGTTTAACAGCATGTATTTCAAAGGCTGGAAAATGAATTTATTAGAATTTACTAGAAGTAAATGCTTCTAGTTAAGCTATCACCTACTGTGTCCTTTGTCCAGTGTAAACTCTGAGCAGATATTTACAGTTGAGCCTATTTAGTTTATGATATGATATTTTCACAAATAAATAATCTGGCAACATAGTCACATACATTAACATTTGAACTGTCAACTTTGGGGGGGGAGCAAGATTGATGATCAAAATACAATTGTACATTTTGTATTTGTAAATTGGGAGAAAGCTGGAAAGCAGTAACTTCATAAGAGCGCTCCCAAATCAGGAGAACAATTTAATGTACTCCTCCCTGATTTAGTAGTCCCTTCAACGTTTATGATGTCTTTTTTTTCTTTCTTCCAATTTAGTTTTTGCTTGAAATCGCCTCACACTGCACTGTCCTTTGAGATATTACTTCAAAATATTACAGCTCCTGTTACCAATGCAGCCCAAGATAAACATAACTTCACTGCTAGGTCAGAAACAGCTGATGGAATCCAGCTTTTCCTCACAAAGGACTGAGTATTTGATGGTTATATAAGATGAATTAAGACCTGGACAACAGAAAGTCCAGCCTGAAGGGTGGAACCTGGGGGGGGGGAGAGGCCCTCCAAAGTAAAAATGAAAAATCTTAAGGAATTTAGAGAAGGAGTCCTAGTTTAAATAGGAAGTATGCATTCAATTCTTCCCGTATATGAGATCTGGTTTGGGTGAAGGGATTTAATTCAGGATATCAGGATTTAAATTTCTAGTCAGATGCTCCAAACTTCATTACTATGACTTACCAAAAAAGGTCCCAGGCAGGACCAAAACTGTATTCTCTTTAACCAAATTACTAATGGAATTATCCAGCACTTTTCTTCTGCCATTAGCGTACTATAGTTTCCCCTAGAATTTAACATTAGACCAGTGACATAAAGAATCTGTTTCATCCATGGAAATTCTAGATCAGGAATTGGATATAATTTTCAGCAGCAACTCAAGGACACTTCATTTCTTGTCACTGTTATCGCTGTGTTAATTCTTACAATTAGGTTACTCATTTTACACTTAAACAAACACATTTAAACAAACACATTTAACTAAACTGCTGTATATTAACCCAGCTACAATTAAATGCAATGTATAAACTAATTGCCATCCCTTTCAGAGAGGCCAAGTCAAGAAGCCGATACCACAAGAAGTAGCAAACCTCAACTTTATTCCTAAATTTTGTAACAAAATCTTAAAAGCCTGACTGAAATTCTCTTTTCCTTCATTCCCTTTACCAAAAAAGCTGAGTATTTTCAAATTTCTTCCTCAGTCACTCTTCCCTCCCAAGGCTAAGCTGATATTTATTAAATTGCTGTTGAATTCCTTCTTTGAGGCCATTTCTTTACTCCAGTACACTATTATTTCAATAATTCATAATGCGTGAGTTCATAACACATGATAGATGAGCTATCTCATATAAACTGGCATATTGCAGAGTATGGATGTGCACCATTATTCTCTTCTCTGAAAGAATCTAGGCAGAAGATTCTTTGGGGAACCGATATGTCGGACAATACATCAAATCACTCGATGGGAAAGTTGACAAACACCTACTTTGATTGGTTCTGTCAACATAAAATAGAGACCATGGAACTATTTCTGAAGGATAACAGAATTATGTTGCAGAGAATTCCAGTTATTGCAGTACTTCAGAAAGATTAAGGAAACAAGAAAAACAAGGACATTTGTTTAACTCTGCATATATGGATATAAGCTATATCAGCGTTGATTTTTATAGTAATTTTATTAAAATTACAGTTAAAAAGAAAACTAATACAAACTAAGAAAAATAAGAGAACTAAAAGAAAAATTAGGTGCAGAAAAGAAGAAAATAGAAAGAAAATAAAACATAAAGAAAAAGAAAAGAAGTATATAAAGAAACGATCTTCGCTTTCAGCACACGTTTAAACAATTTTAATAATATCTCCTTCCCTTAAAAGTGAACCACAGATCCCTTCTTCCCATAACTCATCTATAAGCAAATCCTTAAAGCCTTGTTGTTCAGTTTTGAGCAACTTAAAATGCTTCAAGGTTTTGGGTAAGAAGCCAAGGTATCATGGAGCGCATGGACATTATCCACGTGCCAAACCCACTGATATACTGTAAGGAGGAAATTCTACAGACCAAAAACCACCACTCAGAAGGCCATATTTCTGATAGCTACCAAACTTTCTTATAAAAGTAGGGAACACCCAAAGTTCTGCCTGCAGAAACTGTAACAGTAAAGGAGATTATTATGCAGTTTTTGCAATAACGTACACTGATTTTAGAGTCAATAAAATTCAAGATTTAAAAAAAAAACTACAGTTGTAAGTATATGTTTTAGCTGTCTGGAATATGGTAGGGAGAATAACCCAGTGAAGTGTATATTAAATGTGTTGTAAATAATTTACGTAGCAGAGCTTACAGAAACTTTTCGTAGCTCATTTCATCTAGATCAGGGGTTCTCAACCTTGGCAACTTTAAGACTTGTGGACTTCAAGTCCCAGAATTCCTCAGCCAGCAAAGCTGGCTGAGGAATTCTGGGAGTTGAAATCCACAAGTCTTAAAGTTGCCAAAGTTGAGAACCCCTGATCTAGATGCTCATTTACCACTCACCTCCTTGCAGCACGGTTTTATTCTTGTTAAATCGGATGGGTTTGGAATTGTCTTCTTGGACAGAGAAAATCCTCCAGGTCAAGGTAGGTTTAACGTACCATCCCATCTCTGAAATAAATACTTTTACAAAAAGCATTTTTCTGCTCTTGATGATTACTGGGCTTCAGAAATGAAAAAGGGTCAGGAAGATACTGTATTTTACTTCAAGAGATTCAATAAAATAAATTATTGCCTATGGGAAAATTCCAATTTGGTTTTCGCCGATGGAGGCAGTAATTCGCCCTAATACCGGTATGTTGGAGAAAAAAAAGATGAGGAGATATAAAGAACTACTAGACAATCAAGGTAATCTTAAGACAAGAGAAGAGTTGAAGGAACAAGAAATTCACATAGATTGGTGGTTTTATTTACAAATTAAATCTAGATATAATAGAGACAGGCAAGAATATGGAATAAACCAGACCCCACACCTACTCGATAAAATCTTAATAAGTAAGGAAGGAAAATCATTATCAAAAATCTATAAATATTTATTAGAAATAGAGTTAGAGGAAGAAATAGTGAAGGGGTCCATGTTAGCGTGGGCACGAAATGTGGGAAGAAATATAAACCTAGAAGAATGGGAAAGATTATGGAACGTAAATTGTAAATTGACGTTATCAACCGCATATAAAGAGAACCAATACAAAATGATTTATAGATGGCATTTAACACCCGCGAGATTGGCCAAAATGCACAAAAATATAGATCCAAAGTGTTGGAAATGTAGAAGTAAAGAAGGAACATTTTTTTCATATGTGGTGGTTGTGCCCTAAAGCAAAGAAATATTGGGAACGAATAAGAGATTGGATACAGGAGATAACAGAGATAAAAATAGATTTCAAACCAGAATTATTTTTATTGGGTATAATAAATTCAAAAATTAAAAAACATTTCCAACACATCATTATATACATACTAACTGCGGCCCGCATAGCATATGCCCAGTATTGGAAAAATGAAAACATACCCCCAGAAGATATGGTTATTCACAAAATTTTGGAATGCGCAGAAATAAACAAACTTACATTAGAATTAAAAGATAAGGAGGCAACAGAATTTTACGAAACTTGGAATATATGTTATAACTGGTTAGAACAGAGAAAGAAAAAGACATAAGGATTGAAATGTAAATAAAATGTAAATAAGAGGTAATAGAATAGTTAGAATGTATAGCACGGCTTTGTTAAAAGAAAAGAATTTTGTTTATGCATGTACTGTTTGTTTTTGGTGTATGGTGTTCGGTGAAAAAATAAAAATATTTAAAAAATAAATAAATAAATAAATTATTAGAGGTATTAAACTGTTTTCAGTTATTTGAATCTGAGCATTGTGTGTTCTCAAGGCCACATCGCAACATTAACTTACAGGTAATCCTTGACTTACAACCACAACTGGGACCAGAATTTCTGTTGCTGAGCAAGGCAGCTGTTAAGTGAGCCACGCCCAATTTTTTTAAATTACCTTTTTTTGCTATCGTTGTTAAGCGAATCATTGCCGTTGTCAACCGAATTGTGCGTTCGTTAAATGAATCCAGCTTCCCCCACTGACTTTGCTTCTCAGAAGCCGGCTGGGAAGGTTACAAATGGTGATCATGTGACCCTGCAACTGTTATAAGTACAGGCCAGTTGCCAAGCACTCAAATTTTGTACATGTGACCGTGGGGATGCTGCAGTGGTCATAAGTGGGAAGACTGGCTGTAAGTCACTTTTTTCAGGGCTGTTGTAATTTTGAACGGTCGCTAAAGGAATGGTTATAAGGTGAGGACTGCCTACATTTGTCAATTATATATTGTGAAAGAGGCTGGGTATGCCAGTAATCACAATCACTGACCTTATTCAGCTATATTTTTTTTATAAATTTCACAAATGCTGTAGCTCTGGCCAATTTCCTTGGTGGAGCCTCCATTACATTTAGTGGAGCATGTAAAAATACATAGAATTGCTTTATTTTTTTTTATTTTTTTTCAGAGTGTTTTTTTTAATATATAAAATTCTTTTATTAAAACAATCAACATTGGACATAAAAACATATTGTGCAGCAATCATCATGGCACCTGATATACAATACTAAGTATTAGTCATTGAAAACGTCTGATTTAGTAAGCCTTTTTCCACCCCTCGCGTCTAGCCTCAACTATACTCCTGTTACACTTTGTTTGATTGGTGTTTCTCTTATCTGGTTCCATATTAATGTGATCAACATTAAACCAAAGATCCTATTGCTAAACAATCATCCTAGGACATAGCATACAACATTAGGTATTAATCTTTGTAAACATCTGTTTTAGTAAACGTTCTTTCCTCCTCCCTTCCCTCTTCATTATGCATCTCAACCATGTCTGAGATACGAGGATTATGCCTAATATTTTTATATGATCATTTTATCTGTTCTTACCAGGCATCTCTCTTTCTTCTTGTTTCTGTCCTCTTTCTCTCCACATAAACATAACAGCCATCTTCAGCAATTCATCTCCTAGAAAATTATTTCATATAGGCATTTTCAAAATGACAGTTAAGTATGCATCAAGTATTGTGCAGTTATTATTGTGTCTTTCTGTAAAGAAAAGTATGACAATTTTCTGTTATTAACAGCCGCACTATAGAGTGCATTTATTCATAAGCAAGAATAAGAAACAAGAATTGCCTATCCATAAATGTTGCTCGCAATGAATGTACTTAATGAAGAAGTGTTTCTCTCTGCACTCAGTGACATTCAGTAAATGATCTAGCAGCAGGCTTTTAAACTAATTAGTTAATTAGATAGATTCTATAAGTACTTTCAAATGGAGCAATTATTACTTTTTTGTTCCCTCCTGCTTGGATAGAGATAGTACTTAATCCCAAGTAACGTACTAAAGTTTTATTCTACATAAAACAAAATATAGAAATACTACCGAGGTCCTTAAAGCAGTGTACAGGCTGACTGGTTTGCATGGAAGCCACTGTGCTTAGAATCGTAGCCATAAGTAGATCTGTTCTGTATAAGTCGATGCCCAAAAGAAGCTGAAATCAACTGTGCAGCCTCAGTGGGACATGACTTATCGGGAATACGGGTAGTCCTCGGCTTACAATAGTTCATTTAGTGACCATTCAAAGTTACAACAGCACTGAAAAAAGCAATTTAGGATCCTTTTTCACACTTACAACCATTGTAGCATCCCTATAATCATGTGATCAAAAGTCAGACACTTGACAACTGATTCATATGACAGCTGCATTGTCCCCAGGGTCAGGTGATCACCTTTTGCAACCTTCTGACAAGCTGTTCTGTCCCAGCCTACGTGAGTCCTTGTTATGCTCACAAGGAGAAACCCCTCTTCCAAGAAACAGGCAGGAACTGCAGGAAAAAACCAACCCCTTTTATTCTCACAGACCTGAGTCAATGTCCAAGGCAAACAAATACAGTCCTCAAAAACTTGATCTTCAACATGAACGGTTGCCTTCAGCAACCAGCACCTCCCACACCTTCCCTTTTATAATTCAGCCAAGGCATGGCTTCCTCGTGCCTTCTCCTTTGCCTTTGGAGCCGCCCCATTGCATTCCTCTGTCCTACTCGCTTCTCTTTCATGCGCATTCATGCATACAGGACTTGTCCCAACAGCTCTTCATCACTGTCGAACTCAGGCTCCCAGCACAGCTATGTCTCAGCCTGAGTGTGAGTAGAGGGGCCAGGCTCCTCATCCGACTGTAAGTCTTGGAGCTCCTCAAAGCCTTCCTCTGACTCTAATGTCACTCCAGGCCCCTCATCATCATCTGATTCCTCAGACTCAGCTGCCAGATCCACTGGCTGGCAAGGAATCACAACACAAGCAACGTCAATGGGGGAAACCAAATCTAATTTAACAACTGCAGTGATTCACCTAACCATTGTGCCAAGAAAGGTCAGAAAACAGGGCAAAGCTCACATAATAAATGTCTCACTTAACAACAGAAATTTTGAGCTCAGTTGTGATCATTAGTCGAGGACTACCTGTACTAAAATACTGTGGAATCTTTATTTTGGAGTTCCTCAATGGTTTTTTTTTTCCTCTCCAGTATCTGCCTGAACAATTAAGTTAGCCTTTGGTACACTGTATGTGGTTTAAGGTACCCTAGTTATGAGGATCCCGCTGGAAACAGTGCCCCACCTTAGAGATTCTGTGCTGGATTTAGAGAAGCATGCAGATGGTATCTTCCATCTTCCTCCTTTTTATTGCCCCTGGCTGGAACAAACACTCTAAATAATTCATTTCTTCTACCTCCGCTTCTTCACATCCCACAGCACCATCTCCATCCTCAAAAATGAAGAGGATCAACAATCTTATTCTGTGTGTTTTCATCTAGTTCCGATCCCACCACTGAAGGCACTCTTCGAAACCAACGAAAGCAGTCTGCTACAATCTACCTTAACTGTTTAGTTGGGATGATTTTCCTCCCACTTTAAACCCAAAGTCACAACTAGAAATTATTATTTTCAGCAGAAAACCTTCAGGCTCTTATCTTTTAATACAATTTAAATCTGGATAAGGATTTCCATTTAAATAATCCAAATTACTTTAACCTCGTTCTGTTGTACTTCCATGTGAAATACAGATTATAAAAATACAGAGAGAAATGGTTCTTGAAGAACAAATTTTTCTTTAAAAATTTTTTATTAAATTTTAAAAAAACATTAAAATACAAACCAATACAAAGGGGAAAGGGGAAAGGGAATAAAAGGGTAAAGTTAAAAAATGACAAAGAAATACATTAAACAAATAACAGATAACCCCCGACCTTTTCCAGCACAGAGAAAAGAATACAATTTTGCTTTAAATTTAATTAAATGACAACAATACTTAAAAACTTTTAAAAAACTAATAATCAACATTAAAACCCCAATATTCATATTATGTTCTTAATTCAACTTTAGTCTAATGCATAATAACTTTTCAACTATAAATAAATCATAACCACCTAAATAAAAATCCACAATATTTCTCTCATCAAATCAGATCTAATCCTCAAATCCCAAAATCAAATCTTTATTTTTCTCTTTTCCTTGTAGAAATCCAACAGTGATTTCCAAGCTGTGAGAAATTTAATAAAGTTATTGTCTTTAATCAAAGGTAAAGAACAAAGTTTTTGAAGGTTGAAGTGTTCTCTGTACACTGTGTTCACAGCAACCGGAATCTGATCTGATCTGAGCAATGATTAGTGAAGCAGGTATTATAACAGAAAGGAGGATGGTTTACAGGATATGCACAAGAGTTTAGCTTCCAGCTAATTACATCCTATCTTGGGAAAGAGTTAAGAAACATGCAATCTGTTTGTTTGTGCCTAGAAAGAAAAAGAGGAGGAAGTGATCCTTGATTAGCAAATTCTTAGAGAAGAGTAGGCAAATTTATTGACAAAGAGGAGACACGGAGTCAATTTTTAACTCTGGACATAAGATTGTCCCCTTATGTTGATAAGATACTGAAGAGTGAGTGTCATTGGATCCATATCCTCCATCAAAAACAAGGTTTCAGCTATTTGTGGGACTGCATGCTGTCTCTTCCCTATTCACTATACACCTGATGGATATTAATATGAATACTTCTTGGTATGTTCAGGGATGACTCCTACCTGTGATAAGAACATTTCAATGATAAGATTATCTCTTGCCTGGAGGAGACTTCCTTCTCATTTATTGAAGGGGGTGCCAGTGTAGGTGTCAGTTCAGTAGTAGGCATGACCATCCTGCCTACATTATGCAATCAGTGATGATGTGGAGTAGGACAATTTGCATAGTTTCTCACATCTCAACATTCTGAATCCAACGACTGCTCCAACTACTCTGATTATTGGGGAATGTGCTCTTCTGCTGGCTTTCCTTTGTGTTTATAGCTTATACGGAATCATTCAAATACTATAGGTGCAATCAGGATCTTCCATTTTCTTGAATAGTTAGCCATATATTTAGGCATATACAGAGACTGCAGAGGCTGTAGAAGAGCATTTTCTTAAGCTGCTTCAAGAATAGAGGCCTTGTGCAACCTGGAGCAGCCCAGGGTAGACTGCAGAGGCCTGAAAGTAAGCTGCGTGCAGCAGATCCTGGAGAGCACTGGGCTGTGGGGACAACCATGCCTTGGGGAAGAGTGCAAGGTAGCTGTTATGTCCTGGGCCTGTGACTGACAGAGCAGATGCAGGAAGCTGCAGAGAGACCCGGGCAGACCACGTGGACTGCCCAGAACAGACAGGCCATCTCCAGCTTATTGCACATGTGCAGAGCGGGAAAATACATTGCATTTATTGGCTGACGCTGTTCCCTGCAAAAGGTATAAAAGGGATCAGCACCATTTTGTGTTGTTCTGTTGAAATTTAAATAAAGAAGCATCTATTGTTACTTCTGCCTTACCAATGCACAGAACAGAACAGTAGCTGTCAATGCTGCTAACATAGGATGTTCTTGCTTTGACAACAGATGGAAATGTAGCCATCTTTTCTCTTTCGCTTTTAGAGTTAGTTGATGCTGGGAGGGGAGATGTGGATGAGAGTCCAGCTAGTCATAACAATAATAACTCAACCGTGGGAATCCAAGGTTATTGCCACCCAGAGTTGATAAAGATTTGGTGGGCTGGAGGGCTGGGGAGAAAGCCCAAGCTTCAAGCTAATTGGGGAATGTAATTTATGACTGTTAATTGGAGGAGGGAATTGTGCTTTGCTACTTTGTGCCCAGGGGAGGGGAATTCAGTTTTTGGCTTCATCTATGTAGTGCCAATACTTTGTTTCTCGAATAAAAGATTCTTTAAGGTAAACAATGCCTTGAAGTTCTTTTGAAGAGTTTCATCTGTCGGAACCATGGCATTAGCCTTTTTGAGCAGTGGCACTAGGGCTGAAGTTGAGGTCAGGACCTCTATTTTAGGCCCAACCTGAGTGTTGCCACTGATGGTCTAAATGTGAGGAAGAGAGAGAATTGTTTCTCTTTTGTTTGGGATGTGAGTGTGAGACACCCCAGCAGAGTCTACGTAGGCATTTTCTGAATTCTGGAGATGCCAAACCTAAAATCACTACCTTCATACTAAAACAGAATAAACAATGTGGCAGCTAAGGTTCACAATAACGTTTTTGTTGTCCACTAATTTCTCTGTTCCCTCACCTAGTATTTAGACATTTAAAAAGTAATCAGAAACTGGCATGATGATGATGATGATGATGATGATGATGATGATGATAATAATAATAATAATAATAATAATAATAATATCATCATCATCATCATCATCCCAGGTCCTTGTTAAGGACTCGATAGGTAGACAAAATGCCAAATCTAGTTTGAACATCTGGTTGACTGTGCGATGATCCATAATAATAATAATAATAATAATAATAATAATAATAATAATAATAATAATAATAATAATAATAATAATAATAATAGTAATAATAATAATAAAAGTTGGAGGAGACCTTGGAGGTCATCTAGTGTAACCCCCTGCTCAGGCAGGAAATCCTATACCATTTCAGACAAATGGCTGTCCAGTCTCTTCTTAAAAACTTCCAGTGTTGGAGCATTCACCGCTTCTAGAGGCAGGTTGTTCCACTGGTTAATTGTTCTGTCAGGAAGTTTCTCCTTAGTTCTAGGTTGCTTCTCTCCTTGGTTAGTTTCCATCCGTTGCTTCTTGTCCTGTCTTCAGGCGCTTTGGAGAATAGCTTGACTCCCTATTCTTTGTGGCAGCCCCTGAAATATTGGAATACTGCTATCATGTCTCCCCTCGTCCTTCTCTTCGTTAAACTAGACAGACCCAATTCCAGCAACCGTTCCTTATATGCTTTAGCCTCCAGTCCCCTAATCATCTTTGTTGCTCTTCTCTGTACTCTTTCTAGAGTCTCAACATGCAAAGCAAAATCCCAACTTCATTTACTGAAGAGCCCCTTTAAAACAAATATTGCAAATTATTTGAGATGAATTTATATAGAACTAAGTTGAAATAAGCATAGTTTGGCTTGCATGATGAGTGAATCCAGCAATTATCTCCTCAAATTGCTCATTTAAGTTATGAGAAAGACATTGCAAAACAAGAAAACATAAAAGCAGAGATGTATAATATTTGCGTATGTTAATTTATACCCAAAAGTTTTACTTCCATGATATTAATTACTATTTAAATAGAAAAATCCCTATAGCACGGAAATGCCAATTGTGCCTGGGCAGTTTGACCTTTCCCTTTGTATGATTTTAATCTTTTAAATAAGAGATGGATCACAGAGTTCTTCAAGATGTTGTTATAAACTTTTGGTTGAAGAATAAAATATATTCCTTTGCCAGCCCCCAAAACAGCCGGCAAAAACTAATAATTATTTTCTCAAACTATGGTTTCTCTGCATCTAACAGAATGAAACTCACTTGTTTTACCTGGTTCATTGGAAATCAAGATCATTGTGCTCTACCTTGAGATTAATGTACTTTATTTGTGCTCAGAATACTACGATGGCTATAGAATCAGAATACATCATTTTTTTCTGGCCAAGGGCAGATGTTCGCCTGTAAGTGGTGTGTTGTCCAAAGTCCTCACTGAGCTTCCGTAGCTAAGAATGAATTTGAACTTTGCTCTTTCAAATACTAAGGATTCCCACACTTCCCACACTAAACCACGCTGGCTCTCAGAATGTTAATATAATGAGTTTGTAGTCATGTACTCCACAATTTTCTTTTTGAACATAAAGAATTATAAATTGACAGCAGCATTTGAAGCTTTCTCGGAGTTGCATCCAAGATCTCTGAGAGTCCTATACAGCCTTCACATCTCCGTTTTTGCACCTATGCACCCCTGCTATAAAAATAACAGAGCTCATGTGAAATACAGGTAATTTACTTCCAATCTTACATTTTGGTGCTGCCAATTACTCTTCTTCTAAACTTCATTTTCCATCTGCCTCTGCTTTCGAAACATTCATCAACATATCCACTACTTAACTCCTAAATATACTCATGAACAGATTGTGTGCAAAAAAAAAGGAAAGATTTATCTTACCTGATTGGATCACAATTTCACAGATGTTCTTGTATTTTCCTTCTTGGCAGTATCGCAAAGGAATAATAAAGTCCCTATTATACAACTGCTGTATGTTAAGTGGCAATGCTTTTTTTCATAACCTGAGTAATCTTTTAAAAATTGTGAAAGCTGTTTTTATCTTAGCCTTTTTTCTCAGAGTGTTTTGGAGATAGATATAAACAAACACCTTATTTATTAGAAAATTAGGTGAAAGGTGTGTGCACTCAAACGTAACATATCGCTATTTTTTTTTTAAAAATCCATTTTTAAAAGGAACAGTCCTTGCATTTCCAATTATTTTATTTTGATTTTTCTTTCTCTGGCCAAACCAAACTGCTGATTTACAGTACTTTTCCATACAGTAACAGATATTACACAAATTCAGTTATTTTAAGCAGTTCCAAGCCTTTATTTTATGAAGATTATCAGGAGTTATGGTAGGATGATACTAATGGAGAAGTTTAATTTCCAGGATCCATAGTGTTTAAAATAATAGAAATCTCACAAATATTATGAGACTTTAGAGTTTCTACATAAGATTTTTTGGGGGAAAATTGCCAACTTTTATATGGTTTCAGTAGAGAACTTCAAAATCTTATTGTATGGTATTCAGTGAGAGTTTGAACAATTTGTCAACCTGTGAGGAAGTGGCAAGACTCTTCTATAGAGAAAATACTTACAATCATATTTTAAGTTGGTTAATTTAATACACCAAAAATACATGTTTTTATTTTAATATATGGCATAGTATATAACCAGGGGTATGTAAAGAATAAGGCAAGTTCCTAATAGACATCTACACAATAGCTGAGTTAGAAAGTCCTTCAGTTTTCAAAATTAACTTTGCAGGGATCTGGTTGACTTCAGTAGATAAGGAGAAAATAGTGAAGATTAGTGAGTTGCACTGTGTTACAACAAGGCAACCATGGGATATAACTCAACTCCTATTTATCCATGGAAGATATTTTATTAATTACATTTATCAGTGACTGGAAACCCCTCATTGACTCTTTGCATAAGAAAATGATTTTGTGACTTATGGTTTGATGACTAGAAGGAATAGGTTACAGAAAGGAGTTACGATGAAATTTTGCAAAGGTTTAATTATAATTTTATGTATCACTGTTGAGCGGAAGATCACAAGCCACATCTTTTCCTCTCTCTCTGTATTATCTATTATCTCTACCTCTGTCTGTCTAGCTACATTTTCTGTTCTTTTTTCTTTTGTCTATCTTTTCTATATATTTTTCACATTTGCTTCATTTTTTTCTTTGAATGCACTTCTTATTATCTATATAAAGTCTTTTAATTAAAAACTATTTTTAAAAAAGAAGATCTTTTATGACACCACTCAGCAGAATTTACAACAAGAGATACTGCAAGATTAAAATATAAAAATAACAACATATTAAAACAGTAGCATAAATTAGCATATATTACTAAATAAGAGAAAAGATCCTTTGCTTGGTCGCAAGAGCTGATAGTATTGGAACTGGTGGGCCACTGGGGGAGGAATTCCTCAAAGCAGTACCACTGCAAGGGCTCTCTTTGTGACAGTTGCCCATTTGATCACAAATGGTAGGGCAACCAGGAGAAAATTCTACAAAAAAAAGCTTGAATACCTCTGAGTCATAAGCTGAACAGGATTTAAATATAAACATCACCCTGTGAATTCTACTCAGATATAAACTTACTGGGATGCATAAAGCCTATTGATTCATTTTAAAGTAACTGAAGAGGAACACAAAGTCTTACATAATACCAAGATTCACAAGTTCATCGTTCAAAATGTTCCCATTTATAGGATATGAGAATATTGATTGATCTGAATTTTGTTCCAGACACTTAATTTGCATACTTAATGAATAGGTATAATGAATCGTCTCAAGATGACAAAGGTTTTTTTTTTTCCTATGTTGAATTATTGTCATCCCACGGCAGCAACTACCATCTGTCTTATCAAGGAGTCTGTTCTACTGAATGCATCTCGATTCATGCATCATACAAAACAATAGTTTGGTTTACTTATTTTTTTAAGCTGCAGGATTCATGATCTCATCTATTTTACCTTTATAACCACAGGGGTTTTTTTTGGGATATGAATCTGTATATCTCACTAAGCTAAAAACAAATTAGTGACATAGCATGATGCATGAACCAAGAGTCTAGGGTAATTGTACAGGATTGTGCTGTACAGTTCTTGACTAGCATAAAACAAATGGATTCAAACATTGTTTCCTACCACTATACAGTATTACCTTCGACTATCATCTTCAAGAGTTAAGAAGCTTGGTGCTCTCTGAGCTTGTTTGTTTTCTTGCAGATGGTTTGTTACCCTAACTTGGTAACATCATCACTGCTAGTAAGGTGTAGGGTTTGCTGTCAGTTTATATTCTAGTGGCTTGCCCTGTCAGTGTTGGGGGGGTGGTCTTAGAGATTCTTTGGTTGAGCTGTTTACTGTTGACAACCAAAGAATCTCTAAGACCACCAGCAGCAGCAGCCAACAGTGACAGGGCAAGCCACTAGAATATAAACTGGCAGCAAACAGCACTCTCTACTAGCACTGATGACGTTACCTAGTTTGGATGATGAAATGTCTGCAAGAAAACAAGCAAGCTCAGAGAGCACCAAGGACCCCTCATTTCAACCCTGAGTTACAGATATTCTCCTTTATTAGTTAAGAAGTTGTTTAAAATAAAGCAATGGTATTTTGCCCAGAAGTGGGAAAGATGATGCTACCATTTAGTTTCTTCCTCAGCATATTTGTAAAGATAAAGATTGCATATATTTTCCAAATACCTCAATATTAGCTGATCGTCAATTACTTGTCACCCCTCCTATTTGCAAAATGGAGAAATAAGTAAACTGATTTAATTAATTCATTGACTGGCAGTTCAATCAGTGGCAAGCCCCATGAAGTCCAATGGATATGATTTGATTTGATCACTTGGTTTGTTTGCTGCCCATCTTGCTTCTGAGTGGCTTACAAATCTTAAACACTAATGAAACTATGAACAATAAATATTCCTAATAACATTAATAAATTACAATTAAAAAGATGGGGAGGAAAGGAGCAGGATGCATAGGGTGGGGAGGGTAAGATCTTCTCTTAATCCATCAATCTTCTCCAGTGTGATACACCACTCCATTGGTTCCCCAAGCCAAGAGGCAGAGCCAGGTCTTCAGGACCTTACAGAAGGTCAGGTAGATCTTGCCTCTGGGAGACAAAATCTGTCAGAGGGCAAGAACCATGGCAGAAAAGTCTCTTCTCCTGGACCCCGGCACCTTAAATTGTCATCACTGTGTTATACTACACAAATATCCTTAATTCTTTTGTGGTAAGAAAATGAATATTAATCTGCATTTATAATACATGAAGTCCTTTACATAACCTGTAAAATAAAGTAATTAGAAGTAGCTCATTTAAAGCTTATTTGGAAACCTGCTGTAAAAATCCAGTTGCATTTGAGCTGGGTTGGAACATTTACCCTGAACCTACATGAAATTCATCTAGAGAAATATAAACAGAAAGAGAGGAAACATTAATCCATATGGCATGAATGTACGGCAAATGTAAAATATGAAATGTAATTCTTGCTTGTTGTATAATCTGGAAAAAGAGAATAGGAAGGTGTTTCTGATAGCATATAGCATTGCCCTCAGAACACTTGGGAACATTCAGTGGTGTCCTCTCCCATGAGCTCATATAAACAAACTCAATACCTTGCAATCCATTCATGTTCAGGAACATAAGCTGGTGTTAAAGAATTGCCAGTTAGGTTGGAGGGAGAGGTCAAGCAAGAGCCAAACTTAGAGTCATTATGCAGCTGCAAACTGTATAAGCTTCACATCCCCCCATATCTCTCAAATTATATCTGATTGTTCCCAGGGGAATGAAGCAATCTGGTGAGATTCTTGTAAAATAAGTGTTAGACAATAAAGCTACTGATTCACTGGTTGCTTGTGTCTGACAGTCTTTTATGAAGGTAGGAACTCTGGGAATTCTAGTCCAAAATCACTGGAGCAGTGTCCCCACCACGCCCCCGGGCTGTGGCCCACTATTGGGCCATGAGCTGTTTGGAACCAGGCCACACAAATGGCATCCCTGTGTGGCCACATGCACACATGCTCCATTTGCACGAGCAGTGGACACACTTGCTGGCCGCTCATACAGAACCATACTTTCTCCCACCCTGCTGGTCCACAAAGCTGGAAAGGTTGGGGACAGTGCTTTTTTTGTATATAAAAAAAAAGGTGCTGGAACTCACACACGTCATACAACCCGCCTTGCCTACCCTACAAGGTTCCATCCAAAAAAGGTGCTGGAACTCCGTTCTGGGCGTTCTGTGACAAAAAAAAGCCCTGGTTGGGGAACTCTGCACTGGAGGACATCATATTAGGAAAGTCTGGCATACATAGTCTTTCATATGTTTTTGTTCATAATTTGTAAAAAAAAATAAAATCAAAACATATCCAGTTCAATAGCTTGGACAAGATGAAATAAAATATTACGTGTAAGTTTCTTAATCCTTGAAGAACTTAAAGCACTTCCTTTAGGAAGACATCAATATTACTTTCCCCTGTCCTCATAAAAACATAGTTTTTCCCAATATATTACAGGTCTTTTCTGTAACATCAGTTTCTCTGTACTAGCAAGCACTACATATATCAAATCCATGATACCACCTTATTTGTGAGAATAGTTTCAGACTCCAATTGTCTACACCCGAACATGTTTTATTAAACCCTTTTACAGGTGAAATTAGGACCAGCAAAGGGTTAAATTGTAAAGAGCTGCTAGTAAACCATGACTGCTATTGCTCCAATGTTGTTTTAGAAGGGTTTGACAGGTGGAAATTATCACTTCTTTGAAAGCTAGTTTAAATTTACATGAATTAAACTGTACTTGCAATCAAGATCAAATTATTTTTAAACTTTGTTTTGGCCCTAAGCAACATGATTGTAGAGAATTAACGGACTTAAAAACAAACAAACATGGCAGCAATTAGGAGCTGCTCCTGCCATGGTATAAGCTGCAAAAACTCATGAACTTTCTATTCTATCTTCTACAGTATATACTATTAAAATGTTCATTGTCATAACCTTTGTTTGGGCAAAACAGTGCATCATAGGGCAACAAACATTGAACCAAGGTAACTCAAATGGGCTAATTTACAGAATACTGGGACCCATTATTCCTAAAAAAATGAAATTTGGGAAGTTGTGACTACTTCAGTGTTGCTAGACTGCTACAAATTACGTGATCCATACTTTCAATATTGCATGACAGTTTCTCAGCCACTCACAAATCACCTGTTCCCTGCCCCACCAAGCCACAACCACTTACCTGCCTGATGGGAAGGAAAGGGGAGAGAAGGGAAAAGAGGGGAAGAGGGGAGGGAAAGAAGAAAGGAAAGGAGGAACAAGAAGAAACAAGAGAGGGAGGGAAGAGGGGAAGAAGGAGAAAGGAATTTTTGTGTACCCTTCTTGACCTAACCTGCCCCACTCCCTCACGTGTCTTCCCTGACAAGTATGGCACCTCTCGTGCATGCCTACAAACCTTTCTGACCCACATGATACCTCTTAGACATTTACCTGCCTGCTGCAAAAAGACTTACATCTTCCTGTTGGCTTCCCCACTGACTTTCTCTCTGCAAACCTCCAAGCCAAGTAAATGGCACAGCTGGCAGGAATTTGAGGGAAGAAAAGAGGGAGGGAGAAAGGAAGGTAGGAGAGGAAAATTCTTATGATCCCTGCCAGTTTCCCACAAGGAAACGTAATGGGGAAGCTGGCAGGAGATTGCTCCCATTGCTTTTTGCCTGCCTGTGGCCATTCTGTTTTTCTGTTTAGTAAGAAGAAACATCTCTGAAATGATGACCCAGTAGGGTACTTGTTGTGTCCTGAGCCTGCAAGAGCAGGCTAGGGACGTTGCAAGGTCCCGGGCAGTTGCATAAGCTGCCCGGGACCAGAGGGAGTGGCGCCAGCTCTGTGCACATGCGCAGGGCATGAAAGTGCTCCGAAGAAAGTATCTTTTCTGTCCGGGACTCTGCGTTGTTAAGAGAGGCCTGCGAGCCTCACTGAGAGTCAGAGTTGGAAGAGTTGTGCACAATAAAGCCTGTTATTACAAGATGAGCCTTCGTCACTCTTCATTGCTCGCAGGACTTAATAGTACTGGTTGTCCAGTTCCCTTTATATGTCTGCTTTTTACAATGCTATATATAAGTATGTGTTCTATGACCATGTTTGACTATTACTTGATGTTCTAAACATTGATCTACTTTGTCTGACAAAAAGGGACACAGAAAAGCTGAACTCTTTGCTACTATCTGATAAGGGTCTGGATTATCTTAATCTAAATAATATAACCTACTTCCTATTCAAAAATGAGTTCCAAAGAGTAATCTATATATGCAATCAAGTTCTGTTTACTGCATTTGAGAAGAAATGAGCACACCAAGCATTTTAATGAAGCATACTGCATTACTTAACTAGATGGACATTGCTGGCATGCTTCTGGCTGCTCATAGGAGTAGGGTGTACCATGTTGTAGTGACTCCATGCAGTGATGTACGGTATATACCAGGGCTTGGTCCTTTCCAATTTTGTTTAAAATTAACATGAAGCCCTTGTATCATTCAATATGCAGTTGATACCCCATTAATGATCTCTATTCCAAGCCAAACAGGAGATGCAATGAAAGTCTTAACATGATACTGGATAGTACTTGGAGGGTATCAAAACATGCATAGGGAGAAACAGACTCAAGCTTAACCCAAGCAGAAGAATGTAGCTATTAATTCAAAAATTAGTCTATTCTAGGATTATAACAAAATTTACTGAACTTAGAGTTACACTCTCCTCAAAAAACAGGCTTTCAGTCTGGATATATTTCTGGATTAGCAGCTACTACTCAGCTTCAGCTAATGCAACAGTTGTGGCCTTTCCTGGAAAAGGTAGCACTATAGATATTTAGAGTCCTTTATGTCTGAGTATAGTCATTTATACCCTGGCCATCTCTCAACTGAACTATTGTAATTTGATCTGCCCGGAGGTCCTCTTGAAAACGATTTAGAATCTTCAAATGGTATACAGTGTGGCTGCTTATAACAAAACTTGCTATTCCCATGTTACATATTTGTTATGGACTTCTTTGTTGTGGAAACTGCTACTCCAAATCATCACTGCTAATGGTTTATGAATGTAGTTCAAGGTGGGTAATATATACCTACAAAGGCCATTATTTAGATTGGAATTTGATTATAGGAGACCACCTATTCCGGATCTTGTGCGGTTAGGGCAGCAGTAGGCAACCTTGACTCTTTTATGACTCGTGGACTTCAACTCCCAGAATTCCTGAGCCAAGTTGCCTACCCCTGGGTTAGGGCATCCTTCAAGTTCTGTCTTTGCAGGGATGCCATAATTAGGGGTAACAAAGTTCTGCGTTTTCCATTGCTGCCAAAACTGTGGGCATTTAGAAAAGTTGCCAGGCCCTGACTATTGTGAAAAGTCTACAGGGATTTGTGTGACAATGGATTTCCTCTGTGACTTGCCATTGAAATGTTATTGAGAGCGATATTCTTTTATGATGGTGGAGATAAAGTTTATTACTTTGTTTTTGCACCATATTATTATTTTAATCTTTCTGCTGTACTGTAGCATTGCCCATTTAGAGTCATATGCAAATGAATTGGCCTATATAAGCATGAGGCAGGGAAGGAAGAAAGAAACTAATTAACCAATTATTGGCTTTGTTCATAAAGTCCAAAGAAAAGAAAAGATAATCTATATAACACAGCACCCGAATAACTTCTCCAGGAGAAGACTTGCAGAAATTACAAATTTTACTTTGGCATGAGTTCTATCAGCAAGCAACAAAGAAACCACAAAGTCACATTGAAATCGAAAGTAAGCTATGGATTTGGGAGACTAGTGATATGAGCGGCAGCCTTTTCTGTGGAAACTGAGAAAAATACAAGCCCATTTACATATCTACATAGCAGCAATCAGGTAGTATTCGAGATATGTGGGAAGAAGGCAGTAGTGGGATTCAAATATGTGAACAACCGGTTCTCTGTGTGGATGCCACTTCCGAAAGTCCATTCTGGGCCTGGGCAACAAAAAATTAGCTACTGGTTCTGCCGAAGTGGTGCTAACTGGCTGAATCCCACCACTGGAAGCAGGGAATGTTGCAGTCCCCTCTCCTAAGGAGGTACATCTGCCAGACCCAGAAGAAGGGACTTCTCTGTGGTAGTTCCCTTACTTTGGAACATCATCCCTTGGAGATTAGATTGTCCCCTTCCTTTGACATGCTTTCACAAGGCCCTAAAGGCCTGGTTTTGCCAACAGGCCTGGGGAACCCAGAACAGGATGGAGTCCATGAAATGGCTTGTTTGATTGATTGATTGATTGATTGATTGATTGCTGTCATCAGGAGGGTAGGGGAGTTATTATTTTTATTGTTTGTACATTGTTTTTTATTTTGGTAAGCCACCCAGACCCTAAGAGTGAGTGGGCAGCCATAACAATTTTCTTAACTATATATAAAAAAACCCCTTTTAAATACAACTGAGACCAGAATTTCTGTCATTACGTAAGGTGATTGATAAGTGAATTATGCCCAGTTTTACAACCTTTTTCACCATGGTTGTTAAGCAAATCATTGAAGTTGTTAAGTGAATCATGTCATTTACTGAATCCACTTCCCGCATTGACTTGACTTGCCAGAAGCTGGCTGTGAAGGTCGTAAGTGGTGATCCTGTTACCCCAATATGCTGCAACTGTTGTTAAATACACACCGGTTGCCAAGCACTCTATTTTTCATACATGACTGGGGAATGCTATGTCGGTTGTAAGTATAATGACCGCTCACACATCACTTTTTTCAGTGCTTTTTTAGTGACTTTGAATTGTCATGAAACAAATGGTTGTAAGTCAAGGACTATCTGTATGAGAGAGGGAATTTTTAATCTCAAACTTACGCAAAAAATATTACGTTGACATTCCCAGATCAGTTTCAGTTTGGGATAAACACTAATCTCTTACTCCCTGGGTAAGTTACTCCAACTCCATAATATCAATGTATATTAAATACTAGACACCTTCAGATGTGTTAAAACTTGAAAGTGGGCAAAGGAAGAATCATGTATTCTGGCCAATCCTACTCTCTCTACATGCAAACCTAGAATTAGAATATCTGTCCAGCGTTCATATTTACATCTGGGACCTCTGTCTGGATCACGCCAATTAATACTTAATATTTAGTAATAATTAATACTAATACTAATTAATATTAATACTTAAGCTAACACAAGAGTGCAACTTCTCTTCACAATGTGAGCTTAATGCACACAGATCAGGAAGAGCAGGAAGCAAGCTACAAATGTGATCCAGTTGTCTGTCCATTTTCAAGTCTCCTCACGTGTTCAATCTGACAGCCTTTGGAGTTCAAAAGTCCCAGACGGATACCAATAAAACAATAATTATGTTGATTTAGAAAGGAACTTGGACAGAATCATGCACTGTGATATTTACCAGCTGAATATCTAACCTCTGAGGAATAAAGGCTACGTGAGGTTAAACTTTTTCAATACCATTTGAAAACAGAATTGCCATTAATTCATAACCTATATGGGCTGATCATATTTCTGTTGTTTTGCCCATAGTATTGTATGTTAAAAATATTTCTGAAATGAAAATCAGTTATAAGCATTAACACACAGCCTTTCATGACCTGGTGCTCTCCTGATATGTGGTAAAAAAAATGCAATGGATTCCAGGTTGGGAAAGTCTGGTATACAGTATAGCAGAAAAGGAAGAGAAGAAAAATACAGTTAAGAGGACACCAAGAATAATTAAAACATACAATGTATGTTGCAGTCTGTGAATTTTCCTGCCCTAATTAACTACCATAACTGTTGGAATAAAAAAAAGAGTTGGATTTGGAGTGTATCTGATCTCCCAAGACAATTTTTAAAGGGATTTTAGTAGGCATACACCTGTAGGTTTCAAAAATCCAGATGATGACTAGATAGCACTTAGTAATAACACTTAGACTTATGTACTGCTTCATAGTGCTTTACAGCTCTCTCTTAGCGGTGACTTTTCAATTGCCTAACGGGGGATTTGCAAACGATGAGACTGCCCCGAACTCAGGCAATTTGGCTACGGGACAATGCTGTCAATCGGCTCCAAATGTTGGTCCGGTGGGCCCTATGCCACTGCAGGACACTGGCTCAGGTCTACCAGGACAGACCAGCCATAGAGAGATGGACACAGACTTGGGTCTGCCTGGTCAGACCAGCCTCCAAGAATCAGCTCTACCCATGACGAACGGAGCACACAGCTCTGGTCTACCAAGCCTGGCAGGTGAGCTCGTAGACCGGGAACTAACGGCAGCTCCGAGACGTTCAGAGCGGGTAAAAGAGCCACCAAAGTACTTAAATGACTACATAAGATTTCTGTCATTGTAAACTTGAATGCTTATGTATTTTTTTGCCATTGAAACAGTGTAATGTTTATGCACAAGGTTATGCCATTTTGCCATTGGGACAATTGTAAAGGTTTTGCACAAACAGAAAAGGCTCTGTAAGTGTAAATGATCTAGGGGGAAGAGGTGTAATGTATTGAGTAAAGTCTGAGAATTGAGATGCTGAGAACTGTGAAGAAACGGTTAGCTGGCCACGTGGCCAACAAGCCAGACTTTCTGTCTGCAAACTACTTAGTATGCATTTAAGTGGGAGAATACTGTGTTCCCATTGGCTGCCGCCTTTAGGCTGAGTGTATAAGTGTGGGTGATTGTTCAATTTTGGTTTTGACTTGAAAATAAAAAGAGTTGTTTTTCACCTACTGTCTCTTCAATGTCGCATCAAACTGAATATTTAACAGCCTATTGGCCCCAACAATCTGGGTCCTCATTTTACTGATCTCAGAAGGATGGAAGGCTGAGATAACTTGAGCTGGTGAGGATGGCAAAGAACTATCTTTCTCTTTCTGCTATCATGTCATGGTTATCCAGGAACTTGCAGCCCAATTTATTAGTCAGATTCTGAAAACAAGAGCACATTCTGGTTCCTTCTCCTGCAGAGAAATATTCAAAAGAGGCAGAGTACTTAAACAAAACAGGATCATTATAAAACATTTTTTTACAAACCCCTAATTTCCATAACAAAAAACTGATCCATAAGTAACTTCATTAGCCACCAAAACAGTAAGAGAACGAACATGCTCACATTTCTCCTGGTTCATTTCCAAATAAAAATCATCTGACTAGGCCATGAATGAAATCTCTGTCCTAAACACAGACTTGAACAGAACAAAGGAAATAAACTTCCATCAAGAATTGGACTCATTGTCATCGGGCTTTGTGATAATTTCCATGAAAGTTTTGTTTTTCAATTTAGTAAATGTCATCACAAGCTAGTTAATACATTTATAGCAAAACCCAATGATGGCAGATGTCCTAAGCCTCCTGAATATCTAAAAAGTAATAATGCGTAATCATGTTGATACCAATTTCAGTCAAATTAACTTCATAAATTAATTGTGTGCATTTGTTCTTGATTTCACTTATGTTTTTATTCTGACTTATGTGTGTGCCTTTATGTTTCTCTCAGAAACCTAGTGTGAACCCTGTGATCTGCAAAAGATACACATACCTAGTCAATAGGACTGCACAAAATAATTCATCTATTGGAAAGACATTATATCACCTACTGACTACAACTTCAAAATGTTCAAGTTAAAATAGACGCAGATCATACTGTACATAGACATGATTAGTACAAAGATGAAAGGTAGTGTTCAAAACTATCATACTTTCCATATTTTTTTCTGCTTAACTTGTGGGTTTTGTGGAAAGAAGAAAGACGGAAGCGTATTTAACAAATGCTGACAAACACTTCTGCATAATATACAGGACAGAATTCTGTTGAACCTTGGCTCACCTTGAGACTCTTGAAAAGGATTTTGTTGCAGTGGTTGAAAACAGCATTATTTCAGCTGCTTTCATTTTGTGAAAGGACCCAATTACACAAAGCCCATGAATCATAGAAGAAATTTCAGAAGTAGCTCACCCTTTGTACGGAAAAGGTCCAAGACTTTGATCATCAGTCACCTATGAGAATTACAATTCCTATATTAAGTGACAAGGGCTTTTTGGAAAACAGAAGTGATATAGTAATAAAAGACATACTATAATACACAGTCATAGCTTATCGTACATACATACTGTTTTATTGCAAAACATTACTTTAATGTTTGCACATTTCACTATTTTTAACACACTGGTCCAGGAAACAAAAGAATAGTGTTAAAATACAAGTAGAGCTTGACTTACAACAGTTCATTTAGTGACCATTCAAAGCTACAATGGCACTGAAAAAAGCGACTTATGACCATTTTTCACTGTTATGACCTTTGCAGCATCCCCATGATCATGTGATCAAAATTCAGATGCTTGGCATATTTATGACCATTGCTGTGTCCCAAGGTCACGTGATCAACTTTTGTGACCTTCTGACAAACAAAGTCAACCGGGAAGCCAGATTCACTTAACCACTATATTACTAATTTAACAACTGCGGTGATTCACATAACAAAAGTGACAAGAAAGGTTGTAAAAAAGGGCAAAACTCACTTAACAAATGTCTTACTTAACAACAGAAATTTTGGGCACCATTGAGGACTACCTGTACCGGTCTGCCTGCTCTAATCCTCAAAATAATGCTATCTTGCCATTTAGTCCTTCACAGTTTGGCATCGTTTCCATGCATAAACTAAACCATTCATTTCACATCTTGGACATCATATAATAAACAATCTTTTCAAGACACAGTTGAAAAATAGAGAGTTTAGCTCAGTGATGGCGAACCTTTTAGAGACCGAGTGCCCAAACTTCAACCCAAAACCCACTTAGGTATCGCCGGGTACCGAGTGGACATGGCCACCGGGTGGGTGTGGCTACAGTGGTCATGGCAGATGGGTGGGTGTGACCAACTCGATATTGCTCCTGGGGAGGGACACTTGTGGGGGCTGGGCAGGGTTGGGGGAGATCCAGGGCGTCTCTGGTGGGTAGAGCGGTGGGCAGGAGGCTGGTCCTGCAGGGTGAGGCAAGGCAAGGCGAGGCAGGGCGGGGGTGCCATTGTCGCAGGGCGAGGCAGAGGCCTGGCACCATCAGCCCCCGCACACAGAGGCCAGCAAGCGCATGGGTGCTGGGATGCATCTGGCCACGTGGGACCTTGGCGAGTTAGCGGGCGGCTGGTTGAAGAGGACAGTTACCATCTCCGGGGCATGGCGCGGGTGCCCACAGAGAGGGCTCTGAGTGCCGCCTCTGGCACGCGTGCCAAAGGTTTGCCATCACTGGTTTACCTAATGACCTAATATGGAAGTAAAGTCTAACAAGCTTCCTATGGTATCATTTGCATGGAATAAAAATGCCACTCATTTCAGTGGCAATGACCAATTAAAATGATTCATTATTAAAGAGCCATAGTGTTGCAGTGGTTAGAATGTAGTATTGTAGGCTAACTCTGCCCATAGCCTGGAGTTCGATCCTGATAGGGATCAAGCTTGATTCAGTCTTCTTTCCTTCCAAGGTCGGTAAAATGGGGACCCAGATTGTTAGGGGCATTATGCTGATACAGTAAACTGCTCAGAGAGTGCTTTAAAGCACTATGGAGTGGTATATAAGTCTAAATGCTATTGCTATTAAATGCCCCCACCCGGCCAAAGAAACCCTCTCCTAAGAATTAAACTAACCACCAGATGTCACAGACTTTCCATTGCTCTTCAAAAATAAATACTGCATGCTGCAGCAGCACTCGGCTGAAGCTATGCCAATTCCATTCATATCTTTGCGTTCCACTGTGAGTTTGCATACCTATGTTTGGGTTATTTCAATAAGAAGTTAGTATTGTAGGTCAATGGAATAGTATGACAATGGATTCTGAACATTGATGAAAATAGAGATACATTCATTCTTCTTTTCTAACAAGTGCAAATATTGAAAGTAAAAAGTGAAAGTACTCATCTCTGAAAATGACTGTTTTGTACACATACGCATCCCACCCCCGCCTGTGGATACACATACACAGTGCTTTTTTTGTTAAAAAAAAAAAAAGGTACCAGAACTCACACACATCATACAACCCTCCTTGCCTACCCTACAAGGTTCCATCCAAACAAGGTGCCAGAACTCCATTCTGGGCGTTCTATGAGGAAAAAAAAAGCCCTGCACATACACATACAAGAAAGAATGACTTCTTCACTATAGTAGGGAAGACCACAAAGTGATTATCTTCTACTCCTTGCACAGTAAGACATACCCAAAATTTTCCTATCAAATACTGAAAATATTCTATGGCTTTTATTACAAATATGCTGTTTGATATAATATGATTGTCATACATATGTTTATGTTTTCTTAATAAATGTATAATTTTATCAATTATTTTCAAATGGGCAAAACAGGAAATTCAAACAAAGGCATTTCCTGCAGACGTTTGTACGCCTCCTTTTCAAATTACTTTTACAAATATAATCCTATATAGGTCTACTCATAAATAAGCCTCATCAGTATCCTCTCCCAGGGAAATAAACACTACGTTAGCTTTGCAATCAAACTCAACCACCAATATCTATTCTCTGAATGTTTTGAACTATAAATCCTGCAGAAATTCTCCTGAAAAACTAGTATTTTATTTATATATCAAATTTTTAAAATTGCCCATCTACCTCACGGAGGAACTCTGTGCACTTGTGTATGTGTGTACATACACACACACACACATATCAATTGATATGTATTTAAAAAAACCTGCTCAACAAATTTAGGAAACTGCAATGAATACACTCGCACATACACACACACACATACTCACACATGTATATATACCACGGATATATAATTTAATTTTAGCTTGCACAACCACTCTCCATAAATGGAGCATATTTCTGAGACAAAAGGTTTGCACTTTATGATGTTGTAACATTTTGGTAAGTAAATTGAGGATTAAACTTAGACATTGTTTGATACCATGTTTTATGACCTTTATTCAAAATAGCTATTTCAACCATGCTTTGGGTAAAATACTGTTTCTTGAAATTAGTCTGAATGGGGTGAATTATTGTCTGAGCCCATTTCTAAAATAGTTTCTAATGAAATTGCTTTGATTGATGGAAACATTTATACTTTTAATATGTCACATGCTTTCTTGTAACTAATTCAAAAAATCTTCATATTATGTAGGAGACAAGTAGAGTTGGCAGGAGGTAGTGTCCATTAATAATCAAATCACGGTCCTAAGGACAATAGGATCAATACTGGTAATTTACAGGTTCAAAATGTATGTGTAAAAATATCCACTTTACATTTTTTCTGTATTTTTTTTAATGATTTTTGTATCTTAGGTGCAGTCTAGAGAGTTCCCCTACTGGATTATTGCTCTAAAATTAAAAAAAGTTGATATATTGCTAGATATGTAGGGAGTGATTGTGTTAATTGTGAATGTATTTATTTTAAGTACTTTTCCTAGTTCTGATCAATATTTTTTTATCTAATTTCTCCTATTTTTCTGAAGTGTGCCCTTTGACATATAAATGAAAAGCCAATATAGACTGAGTTTTTAATTTATTTCTTTTCCTGTACTGAGATCCCAATATATCCTTCAACTGCACGAGAGAAGTAGAACCTTCAAGGGCAGACATGTCAAACTCGCAATGTCACGTGACATCGCACAATGTATCGGAACCTTTTCCCCATTGCTGGCAATGGGGTGGCCGCGGTTTCCTTGTGATGCATCTGGCCTGTGGTTTGGCAGTTTGACAACCTTGTTCTAGGGCATAGACTAAATCTTTCACAGACAATAGTAGAAACCTCTTGAGAAAGGGTTATAGAAAAAAAAAACATTCAGTTACAGAGGCTGGGGAAATTAACAGTGATCATACTGATTGAGTTCACATGCCATGCACCTTAAATGTGGCTGGCTGGTTAGTGATTCAGTATCTTTTCATGCTGATATTCTTTTCAAGCATCTATTTATTAATTACAATCATTTGTATGCCACTTCATTAAAGAATATAGTGTGTTGAGGTATTGCTTTAATAGCTAACAAGCTTATGTAATGTAAGATGTAAGATGTAATGTAATGATGGGGATGACTCAGCAGGGTCTATGTCTCTTTAAAAGCATTTGTATAAAGCAGGGATGTCAAACTCGCAACGTCACGTGATTTTTTTTGTCATTGCTGGCAATCGGGTGGGCGTGGTTTCGCTATGATGCATCTGGCCCGCGAGCTGGCAGTTTGACATCCTGGTATAAAGGGAAGGCTCTGCTGATGTGTTCTCTCTTTTCTGTTTCCTGCTGTAATTGTGATGTGTTGGATCCTGCTGTATGAGCATGTGTATATATATTGTTCCAGGTGTATGGTATTGTAGATAGTGTAAGATAAACCACCATTTAATACAAACCAGTTTACTGTGTTTACTCCTGGGTTATCTCAGAGCAATAAGACTGTGCACGCTCTGACATAGTGGCTTAAATTTCACTTTGCAACCAACCACAATTCAAACAGCTGTTTCCAGCTATGATAGGGCCATTTGTCTCAAGAGTTGCATGTATGGGTCAGCACCATCTTAGTGTCAAAGTTTTTCCAGAGCGAGGGGGCTGGAATGAGGCAATGTACCCTGGCCGTCTCACCAAGGACAACTTGTCCCAGTTGACTTGCCCCAGTCAGCTTGCTGCAGGACAACTTGCCACGGCCAAATCACCACAGGACAACTTGCTGTGGGACAATTCAACACAGGATAACTCAAGAGAGGGACAAGTAGAATTGCAGCTCACCCCACCCTTGAGGACTTCTAACTTGAAATGGTTCAAACCTAAAGCAAGACAGGGCCCACTGCAATTCACTTCTCCCTTTTGTTGAAGGAAAAGTCTTCATCATGCTCAGTCCAAGCCGGGAATAAACAACATGGCGACTGTTTTAGAAAGAAGGTTGCAGTTTACTGAAGAGGAGAGCCAGACAGAAAGATGGCTCTGGAAGAAAAGAGAGAGCATACGCAGGGAGTGGGTTTTTATACCCTCTGGAGCCTTTTGTTTGGACTTGTTTCCTGTTCCGGTTTGGGGCTTTATATTTCCTGTGTCATGTATTCTGACCTGAGTCCCTTTGGCATCTGTGGGTTAATCCTATTGTGTCCTGTCTTACAGTTTGGGTGGGGTATGTAGATTTTAGGTGTCTTTGTCTTCTTAATCTTCTAGCTGGTGGCCTCCAACCTTTCTGGATGGTTTACATCTGCATTTCTATAGAGCTGGTTTCTGCTTGGGGGAGGAAGACTTGGGGCTATTAAGAAAACTGGGCATGCTTTTCTGCCTCTTTAAGATCCTTTGAAGAAATATATTTTTCTGCCCTTTTAATATTTCCTTCTCTGGGGGGGGTGATTTCCCACAAATCCCCCCTTTGTGCCATAAATGTGTGAATGACACACTTACTGGAACAAGATTAAAATTGATCTGGTCGGGGACACTTAGTAAACAAGCTTTAAACTGTTAAGCCAAAAAAAAGGGGGGGGGAAGACACTAATGGAGGCAGCAGAAACAGATCCCTGCAGTGGCTCCCAAAAGGGGAGCTTCCAAACCACAAAGTTCTAAAAGTCAGGGCAAAAAATTTGTTAGGTGGAAAAGAAATTTAGTTTCCAATATTCTGTGCCAATCATTTTCAGGTGTCGGATGTCACTTTGAGCTTCCAGTCAGGTTTGCACATTCCTCCCAAAATTCTTCACAGCCATGGTTTGCCTCAGTATATAACCACTGGCTGCCCATTTTCAAAGTTTGTTTCCTGCCTTAGCTCTTAGTTCAGTTCATCCAGGTTAGTGATGTCCAGTTGAGGTTAGCCAGTATGCAAGCCAGGCTATTAAATTTTCTTAAATTGCACATAGTGAGCCCTACGATTCCCAATCTGAGTCCACCAGTGCAAGATATTCAGGGCTCAGATTTGGAGATCTGTTTCCTGCTACTTACCTAGTCAGGACATATGAATTGCAAATTACCTGAGGGGGCCTGGTTCCTTCCCCTTTGGAATTTGCTGGAAGTTGTTCCTAAAAAGTTTTAATGACACAGGGCAAGAATCAGGCTGGAGCTTTACTGAAAGTAGGTGAAAGAGATAGACTCAGTGTGATCATGAATGGTGTGTGTGCGTGCAGCTACTAATACAACCATTCTGGATAAATTTTCCCTCCCACCAGACAGAAGTCCAAGGTGTTCAGGACTTGCTGTGCCAACTATTCCCAAATGCCATCACTCCATAAATACATTCAACTGGCTTATTACAATACAAATAGGGAAAGAAAGAAAACTTTATAATGAGTTTCCACCCTCCCCCCATAGTCTTCCTAATTTTCTTCTGAGGCTTCAAGTGGGGGCCAATGGCTCCAGGATTCCTGCCTTCTCCTGCAGCTTTCAGACATCTGGGGGGAATGGTAGGACTTGGGAAGATCTGTTCCACTCTGGTTGCATAGTGGCTTTTTTAGTGGATGGCTGGATTCAAACCCAATTCTCTAGCTCAAATAGATGGAGGCAGCATCTGGGTCAGTGTGCTCCGCTTTCAAAGGCTAGGGGGATCATCCTGTGGCGAGTTGGTCAGGGCAAATTGTCCTGTGGCAAGTTGACTGGGTCAAGTCAGCCAGGATGAGATGACCAGGGAGAGTCGACTGGGGAAAGTTGACACTGTGAGTTGTCTTAGACCCCAAGGGGGCTGCCTTTGGGTCCCTTCCTTTCAATACCTTAGGGTGTGGGAGAATCCTCAGCATATCCTATCAGTCACATGAGCAGGTCCTACTTAGAGCAAACAGTCCTGAAGGCAGCAAGGATCCGCGTCATGAACACTTTTAAAAGTTGGAACTATAAGCTAACTAGCAACCAATGCAGTTCAAAAAATCATAGTCTCATAAGAGTGACTCTGGGCAGTGTACAAATCCTCCTTCCTCAGGGGAAGTTCCATCCATGTAGAGATGAAATTGAAGCTAAGATGGAACCAGAGAACTTCTGGACAAGTGACAATCTTATATTGTTGGGATTCAATATAATTCTGATCTTTTCTATCCAGTTGTTCACAACTTCTAAACATTGGACCAAGTCTTGCATCATCTCTCCTGCTCTGGAAATACAGCATGCCAATAAACACTTATCTGAAACCAATAGATGAGTCCTAACAGTTTAATGACAACATTTAAGTAACTAATTCAACCATAAGTATATATGCACACTCCAGATGTTTCTACTTAGGAAAGAGTAATGTAGCAGTAGTAATGTACCACAGAATATATGTAGAAATCTATATAGAGTTCTGAAGCTAATGTGGGAATGGGAGAGAACAGGAACGTAATCAGGGTTAATTGTGATAACTGACAGCGTGCTTGTGTGACACACTGAACCAAGTACCGGTAGTAGTTAGCCTCATTTCAGTCCAGTATGCTGACCAAATTCAGCCAACGTTAACTTGTTCTGTATTTTACGCAAACCCAGAAAACTGGGTTAAGAGAGAATCATGGTGACTAATTGCTGTTGTCAACGTGAAGAGATATGATCCAGTTTCTTCACAAGGTTATTTGTCGCTTCAGGTTGTGGCCAAGGAGATAAAGCTGTTTATCTGAGCGCCCTTGGCGTTTTTGTGGGGGTTAGTGATGGCGGCGGCCAGCTGCACTGCATGATAATCGCTGAACCTCGGATCCATTTTCACGGGTTTTCAAGCACGCTTTCACCAACTTCTCCACGTTTTAAATCGTGACCAAGGCAGACAGTCGATTCCGCAGGTCTTTCCCGCCTGTATTTTCGAAGGTCTGCCCGCTTTTCGCGCTTTTATCTCGCTTCCCCCCCTTTTTTTCCCCCAGGTGGGAAACTGCAGTGCAGGAGGGGCTCATTTCATGGCATCGGGATCGCGTCTAGTACCTTAGAGAGGAAGCAGAGCAGCTTTTCTCTCTCCCCCCCCCGCCAATGGATGTCTTCAACGCTTGAGAAACCCGAGCAGTTAGGAGCAAGCATATGTTTTGCACGCTGCCTGCCGGGCGACGGGACTCGAGATTGCAGATGCTTCCTGCTCAGGCAACCCGGCGATAAACGGTTTTAACTCTCTCCTGCCCCTCTCTGGGATCTTTCCGACTGCACTCCGGAGAACGGGCGACGTGCCGCCGCTCTCAGCCTTTTGGTGTTGTTTTTTTTCCCCCGTCCAGGCCGATCACATGCCGCCTCAACCGACATCCAAGAGACTTCGCCCGCCAGCTTTTGCCAAGAGCGAGTCTTCCTAGGCCGGGGAAGGAGGCATTCACGCGCTACACTTTACAGCCGTTTTATTACTACCACCACCAACTCCTCCCTTCCCTCCCCCCCCTCTTTTGCAGCGTTGAGGTATTGGTCGCTCCCGCTGACGGTGGGTAGTTTGCAGACGCTCCCTTAGCTCCAGCGAGGCATTTATTTTTTTGATACACTACTGGCTCGGCCGGGGCTCCCTCACGCCGCAGACGGAAGAGCGCGACGGGCTGGGAGGGAACGCCGCGTCCGGCTCGCTTTTCTGGGGGTTCGCTGCGGTAGCTGGCTGAGCTCGGCCCTCAGCGCCACCGCAAGCAAAGCGCCGCTCTAGCGCTGCTCCACGTCCGGCCTCCCCGCCACTTCGGCGGGGGGGCCAAGCCCCGGCCCCGCTGAGAGAGAGAGAGCGCAAGATGGAATGAGAAGAAAAGAGGGGAGGGCGCCTCGCCGGCGACGCCAGGGAAGCTGGTAAGCAGCTTTGCTTTCTCTCTCCGCGCGCCCTGTTTTCCGAGCGGGAGCAGCATCCGCCAAGCTCCGGCAGGAGGAGGAGGTTGAGGCGGCGGCGGCGGAGCTCGCGCCGTGTGAGGGCCCGCGGTCTTGGCGCCTGTGGGGAGGAGGGAGCTGCTGACTCCTCCCACCTTACCTCCCTCCCGATTCTCGTGCCGCCGCCGCTGCTGCTGCTCTTCCCCCGCCCCCCCCAATTGTGCGCGCTCCGGCTGCGGTCTGCTGGCGTGCTGGGTCGGTCGGTCGGTCGGTCGGTCGCAATGGAAAACCCAGCAGTTTCCTTTTCCTCGCCCACGTTGACGAGCGGGCGCCTTTTTCTCTCGGGAAAACCCTGGAATAGGTAGGTTACTCCTTCGCTGCTCGCCCGCCCCTCACGCATTTGCCTGCCAGGCGGGGAGCGGCGTGCCTTCCTTCCTTCCTTCCTTCCTTCCTTCTCCGTTTACCTCGCTTTCCTCGAAGAAGCTGGCAAACGACCTGCTTTGTCCCTCGGCTTTTACGGGACACTTTTCCAAAGTCATTCTGGTATTTGACGGGACCGCTGGAGGCGAGACGCTGTGGCTTCTCCTCGCTCACCTGCTTTGTCTTTCTCCTCCGGTGAGCAAAGAGGACCTCGGTCCTTGGTTGTGTGTGTGTGTGTGTGTGTGTGTGTGTGTGTGTGTGTGAGAGAGAGAGAGAGAGAGAGAGAGAGAGAGAATTATATCTGGTGATGTGATTGAGAGGCAAGACAGGCGTTATTTTCCCTTTGCAAGAAAGTGTCCCCCCACCCCCTTCTTTCTCGTCTACAGATACAGAGCTGGTTACCAACACCTGCTTTATTTTTTCTCATTTTTCTCGATTTTTTTTTTTTTAAAGGTTGGTGGTGCTTCTTCCCCGCTTTGGAGAGGTTGCTCATCCTCCGTGGTTAATCACCATTTGTTGTCGGGTGTCCCTTTGCTTGCTAAAGTCGCCGCTTACCTTGTTTTAAGAGGATCCAGGAATCAGTGTGGTAGGTTGTCTTCTCAGTTGTTGAATGGATCAGGAGGCGCCTCTGTGCCTATTGCTTGCAGACGATCTTTAGTGTCATGTTAGGGCTGTTTTTCTCCAGCCTTTATTTTTGCAGACAGCTGTTATTTTATTCCCTCTGAAAGGAAAGGAGCTTTTCTCTCCCAACTCTATCCCATTAGCAATTATTTTTTTCCCCCTTTATCCCCATTTTAGAGGATAATGGCATCCCTTTAAGGGGCTAGCCTACAATGCTGTGGATAGCCTTGGAGTTAGTAGAAGAAAGGAGGACATCAACAACAAAACCACTTGTTGGCCTTCCCTATATATATCCCATTTTTCTTTGGCCTTTCTTTGTTATGTGCTGCTTCCATGAGATAGTTCAGGCCATG